>PVLA01001054.1:99916-412275 GCA_004027455.1 Hydrochoerus hydrochaeris
TATATATATATATATATATATATATATATACATATACACACACACACATATAAATATATACAGACACAACATATATGTGATTTGAAAAAATTTTTTGCCCAGTCTGTGACTTTACATTTAGTGTTGTATTTTACAGAGCAGAATTCTTAATTTTGGCAAAGTCTCAATTACTAAGTCTTGATTTAAAAAAAAAATCATGAATTAGTACTATGTCTAAACACGGTTTAGACAAACCCAGTATTATAGATTTTCTCCTATGATTTCTCCATGAAATCTTTATAGTTTTAAATTTTATGCTTAGGTCTATAGTTGATTTTAAGTTTTATAAAAGATATGATTTATGCAAATAACTTAATCTTTTTAAACATAGAATATGTTTAAAGCATCATTGTTAGAAAGCTTCCCCTCCATTGAATAACATTTTCTTCTTTGTCAAAACTGTTGACTGGATTTGTGTTTCTGCTTCTTGATTCTCTTTTGTGTTCCATTGGTCTGTGTTTTTGTTATTTCACCAATAGCACCTTCTCTTGATTATTGCTAATTTATTATAATCTCTGAAACTAGATTGTGATGTCTTACAGCTTCATTCATACACATTTTGGGCTCCTTAGTGCTACTACCTTTCCAGGAAAAATTTATAACCATCCTCTCAGCACTGTATAAAAAAGTCACTGTGAATGAAATTGAGTTTTCATTTTATCAATAAATAAAATTAGGAAGAACTAACCTTTTAAAAATAAAGTATTTCAAGCAAGCTGTGGTGGAATATACCAGTAATGCCAGCACTCTAGAATACTGGGGCAGGAGGATCACAAGTTTCAACTGCACCTGGCAAGGGAAATTTGGTGACTTAGCAAAATACTGTCTTAAAATTGGAAAAAAAAATAGTAGAAAAGGGCTGAGCACATACCTAGAGTGGAGGCTCTGGATTTCACTCTATGCACATTGTAACTCTCCACTCTTTAGTTTTTCACACTACATGGAGGGATTTTCTCTAACAAGAAAACTCTACTGATGACCATAGCAACTACTGTCTGAAAGATAGTCAATGTTCAATAAATATTGATTGTATGATGTATTGGTCAAAGGCATAGTAGTATTAATTTTTCCCTGTCTCTTTATACTTCCAGCTAGGAAGACCATTGGAGAAAAGAAATCTACACGTTTCTTGACAAAAACACTACAGGGTGGGGACTCAGTGCCCTAGTTCCTGAATCTGGTTGCCTAAACAGGGTTCTAGTTGTACCACAAAACTGTTTCTCCTTTGAATAGGGCAAGGAGCAAGTGGCTTTATTAAAAAAAAAAAAAAAAAAAAAAAGCAAAGCTACAAAATTTGTCTTTTAGAATGGTCCCCTTATACTCTTGGTTTCTCCTTTCCTACCACCTCTGAAGTTGGAAAGATTGTTCATTGGTTCTTATTAGCTGCCTTGATTAGGAAAAGCATTCAGAGGATGTCTCTTCCAGTGATTATCACAACAATTTTTTTCCCCCCATCAGAGCACCCAGTTTTCAAGTGAAATCTTACTCAGAAATACAGTCAAGATAGATAAAAGCAGAGTTGCTCTGGTTGAAGTGAACTTTGCTGAGATGTTTGAAAGCCTGATATTGGGACCATGATAATTGGAAAACAGCCTCAAAGAGATTATGTAACCTGCCCAAGGTTGCACAACAAATTGGTGCAGAAGCAAAAATAGAGCTCCCGTCTCCTGATTCTTAGGACAAAGCTCCAAATGACCGCCTTCTCAGATCTCCCAGAAGCTGGATTATGTTTCTATGGGAACTGTGTTTTTCTTTTTTTTAATTTTATTTTTATAGTATAGTGAAAAATGTCCCTGGACTTTATCTCAGCTTCAATATTTGATTTGAGGGGAGGATATTTTGAGGCCTTTTCTCCATAACAAGAACCTTCCTTGATGTGAGGTCTCTGTGGTATTTTATCTTGTGTTATTCTTGCAATCCAGGTTGAAAATACTGGCAGGCTTGAGAAAGAAAAGTGCACTAAAATCTCCATCTGGTATGTGATCGAGCTTTTCCGGCTGTTACCCATGCATCCAGGGCATTCATAGAGGAGCTGTAGGGCTTCAAAAGAGTTGCAGTGTTTTTACCTTGGATTACAATGTCTCCTGACATCTCAGTGTGTATGGGAGACCATTCCAAGATACGGGAATTTAAACCTGTTGCCTTTGTAATTTCTTAAGCAGGTGAGTTAACCATGACAAGAAACAAGAAAACTAGAAATGGAATTTGAATACATTTTATACAAGAATTTAATCACCAGTCTGCATTTTAGGGTAACTGTTCTATTGCTTGTCTAACTCTCAATATTTTTTATGATGCAGGAACTTTGAGAAGGGCATGTACTAATTTTAAATGCTGAATTCCTGGACAGTGCCAGGCAGCTAGGAGGCTTGTTCATGCTTTTCATACACTGGGTAAGCAAATGAATGAAATAATTCTTAGATCCCGGCTTAAATACATCACCTATTTAGAAAGGTCCACCTAGGCAAAACAGTATTAGCCAGCTTCATTTTCCCCAAATCTTATAAACAGCACTGGCATTGTATCGCACTCATACATTTATTTTCTCTCTTTCCTTCTAGAATATAATTTCCAGGAGAGCAAGGACTGTTTGTTTTGCTTTTGCTTGTCGCTGTGTATTTGCTGTATTTAGATTGGTCCTAAGCATTTAGTATTAGCAACTGTTTAATAAGTGTTCCCAGAATAAGGTAAATCTTACATGCTTGATATGATTTTGATCAAAGTAAAACAAAAGCTCATGTATCAACATATCCTTGTGACATAGGGAAGTTACTGAAAAGAGAGAAAGAGTTGGTCTTTTACCATTAGCAGGATACATTTTATTGAAAAAAAGGTGAAGTATGTTTTTTTCCTCCTCACTTTCCCAGTGTATTGTCATTCTTGCTTTTCAGATATCTGAGCTGCCTTGGATGCATTCTGGTGTTCCCTTTTGTATCTCCCTCAATAGCAATACTTCACGTGTGTCTTGAATGCAAAGTTAGCAGTTAGGTTCCCTTAGCTGCTGCTACTTGTTCTGACTTTAGAGCTCTAAATGAGGTGCCAGTTGGCCACATGCTTAAATTGTCCACACTGATAGTAATGGGGAAAAAATGCTCTGCTTAGATGGTGGTATTGGCTCTTGTAGGCTTTGTGCTGAAAATAATAGCACTCTTGCATTAAGTAAAACAAGTGATTTGACAAACTTCAGCAGTGTCACTGGGACTAAGGATGTGGAAGACAACTTGAGTGACTCTGCTTGAATGCAGAACAGTTGCTGCAGCTTTTGATTATATGAAGACTTATTTCCTTATACTGATATGTACAGAGTTGACTATGGTATTTCCTTCTCTCTTCATTTGGCTCTATGCATTGTAAATAAGGCAAGCCGAGGTACTGGTATGAACTCTCTAAAGCCATCAGACAGTGTCCTATTTCTTCACATAGTGCTCTCTATAGAAGATACGGGCCCAGTAGGATGGTAGAGCCAGTCAGCTCCAGCAATGTGAACTGAGTATACACCTCAAAGTAAAGAGGCTGTGTTTACATATCAGAAAATGAAGCAACAGCCACCAAAAACAATTCAGTTGCTACTTAATTGGATCATGCAAATTGATCCTTCTGTGTATCTTAATCTCTGCATTTTGCAGTGATGCTTTTCTCCCTTCTTGACTAGTCAGCTCAGGTTACTCAAGTAGTTCCCATCATCCTCACTGTCACTCATCCTCGAACCACTCCCTTCTTCACAAGAAATAAATTCTGGGAGAAGCCTAGGATCAGGGCCTTTGTCTGCACATCCTCACCGGGATTGGATTTAGTACCCCTTGGCTGTCTTTAATCTCACCACAGGTTTCATTGGAGGTGGTAAATCGGAATTAACTTGCTGGGATTCCAATAATGTCTCAATGGGATTACAAATACAACATTTTGGATTATGAGGAAGACGAGAAAAGGGGTTACAATACTTGGACAACTGTACTCAATACTTGGGGTTAATATTTGGGATATAAGTATACACATTGTTTATGTTGCCCTAGTCCCTTGCTTTTTTGTATATAATCACACACACACACACACACACACACACACACACACACACACCTTTTTTATGTTTCATCATAAATCAGAAGGATCCAACTTTTATTTCCAAGTATCTCAGGTTATTTAGGGCCTCAGACAGAATTGTTCACTTCTCCCTGGCATGGTTTTGTCATCTTTAACATCATAAGTATTGAGTCTTCTTGTAAAACTGAAAATCAGCACATGTAAACAAATGAAGCTCTCTGAGCCTTTTGTAAAGGAAGTGCTTGCAGTGCGATAAGACATTGTCAGATTGCAGGCCTGTACACTGTCCTGGTGAGCCTTTCCTACAGAGTAGCCAACTTGTTTTCCTGTGTGAGAAACTGCTCTGCTGCTCACCTGTTTATCATGTACTAGTTAGATGTTTATTCCAACTCCCAAGACTTGTAATCTAGAAACTGAACCAAGCTATGATTCCACTGAGGGCTTCAGAAAGCTCTTTTGAGAACAAGCCAGGTATGCAATCTACAGAGAGACTGAGCTCGTCTGTGTGTCTCACTGGATTTCTTTACAGCATAGAGAAATGACCTGGTTCCATTGAATTTCATTGTCAAGGTAGTTTCTTGTTTACAATGAGTGCCTGCGAATCACCGTGTACAAGGTTTATGTTAGAAGCTGCATACAAAATTTTCCAGTACTGGTTTACCTCAAGGAGCTACAGTGCATTTTACTGTGTAGTCAATGCAAAATGAGTCTACATTGAGTATGCTCTATGCCCATCTTAGATTTTTGAAAAGACCCTTCTCAGATTTTCTAATTAAGAGCATGTGTGTGTGTGTGTGTGTGTGTGTGTGTGGTGAAGATGATGTCTGATGTGTTTTCTCTTTACAGTCTTGAGAAAATTGGAGATGGACAGCTGGAGACAAAATACAAACTTAAACCCCGCCCCGCCCAATTCAACTGTTTGTTCTGTCCCCTCCAAAACTCATTAAGAACATAGCCAGAAGTCTGATGCTACTAGGAGTCTTTATTGCAGATTCTAAATGTAAAAATTGCAGCTATCACTGTGGTGCTGACAGGCACATAATCAATGGGCTAATGGTAAGTGCAAGGGTGGTGATGGTGGTGGGGATGATTGTCTCCTTGTAAGTCACGTGACAAATGTGAAAGTAGACAATTTCATCTTGATGAAAGTGGTTTTTGCCCAGGAAAGTTGTAATAGTGCACAAAGCCCAAAATACTTATGCCAAATTCCTCCAATCATCCATTCAACTTAGATAATGGTTATGATCTTTATAAATGTCACATGAAAGTGGCAAGATTGGCCTGAGGATTCACAGAATGTATAGGAAAAAAACACCTACCACTTTAAGCTGTCTCTCAAATTGATGGCAGAGAGGACTTTTTTTTTTTTATCTCCTTTTAGTAGAATAGGGCTACAACTTTTCTTTAGTGTAGATTGCTATAGAGTGTAGATTCTGCATGAATGGTTCTTAATGCTGACTCCAGATTGGAATCATTGTACAAGCTCTTAAAATATATGCTATGTCCTACAGACATTAGGGCTATCTTGACATCCTTGATTAGAATGGGATTCAAGTATCAGTGTGCTGCTTTTTGTTTTTGTTTTTAAAGCTTTTCACCTGGTTTTAAATACTGTTAAGGTTTAGTGCTCACCTATTATAACTTAATTGATCCTACTAGCTCCATTTCCCCTGTGTTTATCAATCTTCCTGGAAGACCCACACTCAAGTTTGGTATTATAATCATTTGAAAAGTTTTCAAGAAGCTCTGAAGAAATTGTGAATTTAAGTCCCCCAAAGGCAAGAATTATGTTTTAGGTCTTCATTTTTGTCTTTCTGAATATTCATGTTGTGCATTAGTGCAGAAATTTAGTTGTCAAAAGGTTTAAAATTTATGGTGGTTATTTTGATGTCTTATGCTTATCTATTCCTAGACTGTAGCTTCCTTTTTCTATCTTTGACGTACTCTTGTTACATTACTAATTTGTCTTCTACCTAATTTTTAGCTTAATATAGGCCTTCTGAATCATTATTTACAAACCTAAAATTCTGGAATGAAAACTAAAAACTGTGATCGACAGTGATAAATTCATTTTTTAAAAGGATTTTTTAAAGAACCAAAATACTTATGTCAAATTAAAAGTCCATGACGTTAGAAGAATTCAAGCTTCTTGGAAAATAATACATTGTTTTGACACATTATACTGTTGACTGATGCAAACTATGACTGGATTTGAAGTTTTTTTTATTTAAAGAAAAAAATGAAACAGAGGGTAGAAATAATACGTAATTTCAAAAAATAAAACCAGTAAGAAATCACTAGTTCATAATTACATATTTTTCTCTTAGAAGTAGTTGTTCAATTTACAAAAGTAAAGCATTCAAAGTGAACATTTAAACAGTGAGGCTGCAATCAGTTCTGTTCATCTATCCAACAAAAACTTAGTAATATGGTTATCAATCCTACACACTTAAACATACATGCAGTTATATCCTTTAGAATACTTTATTTTCCTCTTTTTTTTACAATAACTATAATCAATTCTCATAAACTGTTTAGAAGTTCTACACATGCATAAGTCTCTACATGTATACCTATCCTTTCTGTATTAGAAAAACCAAACAAGTCAACAAAACAAATTGCTAGAAAAATACAAAGTGAAAAGGACATATAAAAAAACCACAATACTAGGTGATCTACGGTAGTTACTGTGATGTCTCTTGTTATTTTCAATAAAATTTTATCATCAGGCATAGTATAATTAAACATAGCAGTACATAGCACTATTAATAAAAACCAAACATTGGAGACATTATAGGACTTCAAAGGCAGTTAATAAAACCAGAATCAGTATCCTGTTGAATCTTGTCATCTTCAGAGTAGTTGCCTCTACTCTCAGACTTGATACTCTCAAGCATACCAGATTCAAATAAAATCAGTCAAGACAAAACAACCACATAGCCAGTCTTCTCTGCCTCATCTCTGCTATGCTATTTTTCTGTCATTGTTGTTTATTTACATTTTTCCTTCATTCCACTGTCTGCCCCTTTCATTGAGGTCTTTCTGCCATTGTTCCTGGAATCCTGGTGATTTTCTTCTCTCTCTCTAAATGTCCTTTAGTATTCTTTGTAGGGTTGGATTGGTGGTCATGAACTCCCCCAGTTCCTCTTCATCATGGAAATATTTTGTCTCTCTGTTAATTTTGAAAGACAGTTTTGCAGGGTACATCAGTCTGGGTTGGAGGTGATTTTCTTTCAGGGCTTGGAATATTTCGCTCCAAGCTCTTCTTGATTTATAGTTTGCGTCGAGAAGTCCGCTGTGATTTTGATGGGTTTTCCTTTATAGGTAATCTGTTTCTTTTCTCTGACTGCTTTTAGTATTCTGTTCTTGTGATGGATTTCTGGGATGCTGACTATTATATGTCTGGGTGTAGATCTGTTTTGATTGCAGCTGGCTGGAGTTTTGTATGCCTCATATATCTGAACATCACTTCTGTTTCCTATGCTTGGGAAGTTTTCCTTAATTATTTCTGTGAATAGCCTTTTTATTTCATTTGTATTTGTCACTGCTTCTTCATTCATGTTTTTTATTCTTAAGTTATAAATCCTCTTGTCTTCTTCTAGCCTTTGTATCCTTGCTTCCTGGTTCCTTGTTATTTTTAAGAGTTCCGTCCTTTCGCCAGTTATACATTGCAAATCTATCTTCAAGTTTTGAAAGTCTGTCTTTAATTTCTGTCAAGTTTTGCCAGCTTTCACTGGAGGTTTTAATTTCCTGATATTCTTTTTGGGTCCGTTTCATGTATTCTAGATTTTGTTTATATTCCTCATCAAAGGTTTCTCTCCTTTCTCTGGGTTCCTCCATTCTTCCATTTGTGTCTTCTTGAGGAGTGCCCAGCCTTTCTTTTATTAACCTTGTTAGATCTTGCTTCACCTGAGTTAGAATTTCAGGTTTAAATTCATTGATGAGGACATAGAAGTATTTCTTTATTTCCATAGAGGCTGTGTCTGATACTGCACGTTTGCTGCCCTTGATCTCCTCTGTATTTACCTCTCCTGGACTTATTTTCCCTGGGTCAGCAGTTGGAGGCTTTTTGTTGTTTCTTTGTCTTGTCATGTTTCTGGTTTCTTTTAGGCAGGTGAATGGTGGAGGTCTCAGGACCTTTTTGTATTGCTTACAGTTTTTCTGAAGCGTACTGGCTAGGGGATTGCTGCCTTCTCCAGTTTGCTGTTGATCTGTGAGGTGCACGCAGGGGTGATGTGGGCCAGCCCCTCCCCTCTAAGACAGTCAACCAGTGAGTGCCTTCACGTTAGTGTGTGCCCTGCAGATGTCACAGGTTCGGGACAGCCTTGTCCTTGGCTATTGGATCCTGACCAGGGGCATGGCCCAGCCCAAGCAGATTCCACCAATCCACTTTGGGCCAAGAGCCACTGATGCTGCCTCAGTTGTCGATTCGAGCCTATCCTGCCCAACTCCAATATGTTGTCTAGCCGGTGATCCCATCCTGGTGAACCCAGTTCTCAGCACTCACCAAAGTCTGTGCAGCTCAGTTTGCTGGTTCCACTCCCTCCCACCAAGGATCTTGGGCTCATCAACCCCCACTCCCGGCAGGGCTGTGACCTCAGCTTGATCGTGAATTGCCCGACCCTAAGACGTGCCCAGTACACAGACGGGAGTGTACCCAGCTCTAGCCCTCCATCCACGCTTCTTTTTTATTTTTATTTTTTTTTATTTTTCCTAAGTTTCTTCCTGGGTCATGAGAATTCCTCTCCTTTCGTCTGGTCTTCTCCATGGTGTTAAATTTTAGCATCGGAGTTGTTTTTCTCAGAGAGGCTCTCTATCGGGCTACTTATCAACTGGCCATCTTTTTAAAAACTTTTCTTTGATGAAATTCTCATGTCTGTTGACACTAAGATTGATTCTTGTGGTTCTTTAAAAATGACTTTTTAAAGTCATTTTTCCATAGTATAATAAATTTATCCTCTTTCCCATTTCACATACTAAAAATAGAAGGATGTACTGGGCTGGGCTCTGTACATGAAGACATACTAGTTTTTTATACTTCCTGTCATTTATAGAAAATAGTTTACACTGACAGTCTTAATGCTTAGTGGAGTCCCTCCAGGAGTGCTAGTGTGAATGACTCAAGAAGCTTCATGTATTTGGCTCGACCTCATTTCAGACCACTCAGCCAGAATTCTGTTTGAACAAGGAGATGTCTGGTACCTAAGGGACTGTTTTAAAACAAAACTATTAAGAAATTGTGCTTAGAAATGTTGCCTCTCTCATCATTATTATAAAAATTATTACATTTTCTAATTTTCATAACATTTTTGCTTGAAAATCTATAATTTATGAAAACATTATTTTTATACTCTTGATAAACTTTAGGATGTACTTTTTTGAAAAAAATTCCTAAGTGAATAGTCAGGTGACCAAATAGGAATAGGTAATTCAGATGTGAAATCAGGGCTGAAACTGAAATTTCCAGGGTCTTTTTGACAATGCAATTCACCTGGCTTACTGATTTTTTTTTCTTTTTAATTTTATTTATTTATGTACTGAATAAGTGAGAAATGCTCATCATATATTATTTAAAAGTATTCAAGGCTAGACAAGAGAAAGTTTCTCTTTCTCACCAGTTCCCTGGGAAATACAGTTTTATTCTACCTCCCAAAATAACCTGTCTTCAGTTTGTTGAATTGTCTCCTTCTCCTTTTCAACAAAGTATCTGTTTGCTTGTCTTACGTGCCCACCTTGTGGAGTCCATCCAAGCTCCCCTGGCCTGCTTAACTTCAATTACTTTGAATTTCCAATTATCAGCTGTTTCTACTACTTCCTTGGGTTTCCTGGCCACCCAATCTTAGCACTGTTTCAAAAAGTACAGTTGTAAAGGTCATGATGTATGCCTTATTATGTTCCCAGTTGTTGTATTCTCAACTATATAAGCCACATAAAGTTAGCAATTATGGACAGTGACCTGCAATAGTCATGCTATTGCTTGAATATGCTTCATCCCTTCAAAACTCAAATACTAATTTAATCCTAATTATGAGATACTAAGAGAGAGGTCCAGGCGAGCCCTTTAAGAAGTGGTTGTTTCTCTATTCTCCCATATAAATGAAAGTCATGCATGTGATTAATGGACTGCTGTATTAAGGAGTTGTCTTGACTGTGGACCTGTTGTAAAACCCAGTCAGCTAGGTCTGCTCTGTGTTTCTTCTTTCTCTTGCCTTTGCCATATGATACCTAAAGCTTCCATTGGGTTTTATGAGCAGGAAGGACATCACAAGGTGTGGCTTTCTTGACTTTGGACAGGAAAGATGAGCTAAAATAAATCTCTTTTCTTGTAATTTGCAAATCTCGGCTATTGTGTTGCCAACAACAGAAAATGAAGTAGCAAGATAACCAAGACTGCATCAGAAAGACCAGGGTTTGATCTGGGGATGTGTCTTGCAAGATATAAAAGTGTTAAGAAATATAATATGGTGTTACTGCTGCTGCTATAAACCCTTATATAATGCAAGTTATCAAGATACCAAGAAGGGTCAGGCAGGACCACAAGAAGACTGACTTAGTCCAGGGATCATAGCTGCTGGGTGTGCTTTTTGGATTAATGCTGTGGGTGGAGTAAGCACCCTCACAGACCAGATATTAAAGGTCTTGTTAGCCGGCATGTGATCCTGCAGAAAGGGATTAGAGCTGCTGGGAGGTTTTAGGCCATTGTGCTCTTGAGGAGGATCGTGAGACTCTGGTATCTTTCTTTTTCTCCCCTTTTACATCCTGACCATGATGGTACCAAGACTCAAAATAGCTCCAAAATGACAGGGCCAGTTGTTTATGGGGTGAAACTTCCAAAACTATTGTGTGAGGCAAAATAAACCATCACTCTTCATAGTTTTTACTTCATGTATTCTTTATGGTAATAAAAACCTGGCTGGCATGATTGATCATTAAACAGGAAAGGAAGTCCAGATTTTAAACATGGGAGAGAGTTGTAGGGAAGACAAAAAAGAGAACCAGACATCTAAGCAGAAGAAATTGATTTAGGTCTAAATTGTATTTGATTGATTTTTTTTAACTTAAAAGTAGATATTGAAAGAATTTAAGTATTGTATTTGTTTTAACAACTATTTCAGAAAAAGTTTATGTATACCTGGAAAATGGTAAATATCGAAAATAATCCTAAAGAAAAATTGAGAATGACCGCCGAAATACCTAATTGGACAAATGTATGAAGAAAGTAGAGGTGGACTCACTGTCTTTATCTTTGCTGTGTTTTAGCATGTGTTCGATATCATATTTGTTTTCTTGTAAAATCCAGAGAAGCTGTTGAAGTGTTTTCCAAATGCAAGATAAGAAAATGGGCAGGACCCTAGGTGACTAATATACCACACTGCATTGTGCATTGATTGCTGACAAAATCTGAAAGGCAAGAGTGGAATGTATTATGATAATGGTATAGTTTTTAACATCCATGATTTAACAGCAATCACAGTTATCATGGAGATGGTATTTGCCTGTTTTAAGTTTCTTTCCAATGAACTGTTTGGATGCGAGCTCTACAGTTAGCTGCTCACATGCAGAACTCTTAGTTGGAGAAGGATGTATAGAGTGATTTTCATATCAGATCTAGGAGGGTAAGATGAGTTTGGGTACTTGGATTAGTTTGGGTATACATTTTAAATAGGATTGATGTGGCTAAGGAGAGAGTTGTACAGATGATTTATTTTCTCAAACAAAGCCATTTGCAAAAAAGTTGGTGTGCAGAAAAGCAATATAACAACGAATGAATCAGCCGATACAGCACTCCATTCCTATTTTGCTTGAAAGTAACAGGTCAGACATACAGATTTTTTTAAAAAATGATATTCATCTAGGTGTTATCTAGATAAATTCTCTCTTTTAAACATGCTAGTATCTTTTCATTTGCTCATTTATTATGACATGTATTCACCTTTGGTTATTAGATTTCCCTGTTGAAATGGAAACTGTCTCTTCATTTTAAAAGTGATTGCTAAATAAGAACCCTGGGTGTGTTATATATCTGCTTCTGTATTTCTAAGCATACCAACAAGAGAATCATTATCTCAGATTCTCTCACACATGAGAGGAGTGGCGGTGTACTCTGTGGGTCATGCAGTAAATCAGAGCGCTGGAGAGACTAGGACTTTGATTCCTATATCAAGATTTTAACTATGTTCATTTTCAACTCCACTGAACAGTGCTTAGGTGAGCTGGTTGAAGTCAGGGCAGTGCTTCATTTCTGGTTGAAAGTCATGAGCTATCCTCTTTCTGGACCCTGGGCTTGCTGGTGAGTGTGGGGAAACAGCAATGGAGGGCAGAGCTTCCCTGAGGTAATTAACTGTAAATATTTTTTATTTGTTTAAAAAAATCTTTCCTGTTCATTGTCACCTCTTACTGTCAGAGCATGTATCCGTAGTGCTCAGAAATAATATCAGGGGTTGACTGTGGTGACCTGGCCTCCTTTGCTTTTCCCACAGCGACCACACAGCCTTGAGGGAGCAGTTGTGAGCACACTCAGCCTATTCTCTTGTGGGTCTGCAAAGTCACTGCCAGCATTTCATTCCATTCCACTCCATTCTGTTCACAGGTGCCAGAAGATCACTTCTTGCTTGCTGTGTAAAGGCATTTTGAGCAGAGTATTGTTAATCCAAGGGCACATTCATGGTGATCTTAAAATTCTCTCACAGCTCCCTTTTCTGCCTGATGGAGACTCTAGATACAGGCTCAGTGTTGAATTGGACTTCAGTGTCTTGGATTCTGGTGTGTAAAAATTTCAAGTCCAGGGTGAGGCTCCGTGGTGTAGCTTGTGCTCAGAATGCATGAAAAGCCTGGGTTTGATCCACAACACACAGACACACACAAGGGGATGTCAAAATTCCATTCAGAATCTTGCCTGGGTTCTTGATTATGTTGTAAAAACAAGAAAAGGTGGAAATCTATTGGGAGAATGTTGTGAAGGAAACTCACACCCAGGGTCATGCTGTCTCTCATCAGTTCCTCTGATCATGTCTACGTAAAACCAAGACTGCCATAGAATGGGCTTTTCTTGTCTGCAGGCTCCGAGACATTCTGCTCTTCATTCTGTTTCTACAGTAGCTGAAACACTGTTGAATATAAATTCTGGGACTGACTTAGTGTTGAATCAGTGAAGCCTGTTGAATGTTGGAACCATTAAGTGGCAGAGAATTGCGTGCATATTTTAATGTTGGCTATTCATGCAAGCAGTTTGAGAATCCACAGGGTGGTCACTCACATCTAGGAAGCACATTTAGAATCTGGACAATTGGATTCAGTAGCAGCAATAGTGAGAAATCAAGAATCACCTGTTGATTAGTAGAAGAATTCACAGCTCCACATGGTTTCCCAGATATGGCCCCAAGTATCATAAGAAACTTGCTAATTAACACTTTCTATTTTTTTTAAAATTTTGTTTAAAAAGAAAATAAGCAAAACAGAAAAAGGGGTAGAAACAATACAGAATTTCAGAAAAAAAAAGCAGTGAGAAATCACTAGTTGATAAATTACATATTGTCTTCTTAGACATAGTTGTTCAAGTTACAAAATTAAAGCACACAAAGTAGATAGTCAAACAGTGAGACCGCAAAAAGTTCAATGATCCAGTAACAACTTAGCAACATGGTTATGCTAATACAGACTTTAAAAAAAAAAGATAAATGATAAGAAATCACTAGTTAATAAATTACATATTGTCCTCTTAGAAATAGTTTTTCAGGTTACAAAATTAAAGCATACAAAGTAGATAGTCAAACAGTGAGGGTGTAAACAGCTACGCATGCATGAATCTCTGCATGTATTTCTATTCTTTCTGTATTAGAGGGAAAAACAAAACTTAGCAAGACAAGACAAAACCAATTCCTATAAAAGCATGAAACCAAAAAGTCATATAAAACCACAGTACAAGGTGATCTACAATGATTACTGTGTTGTTTATTATCTTCAATAGAATGTCTATATCAGGCAAAATTGAATATAGCAGTATAATTGAGTATAGCAGTAAATAACAATATTAGTAAAGTAAAACATTGTAGACAGTATAAAACTTCAAAGGCAGGTAATAACCAAACCATAGTGGACATTTTAGTGGATCTTGTCATCTTAAGTGCAGTTGCCTATACTCTCAGACTTGATACTATCAATCATAACAGCTTTGAGTATAATCTATCAATACAAAACAGCGATCCAATAAACTAGATTCGATCACAATCAGTCATGGTAAAACAGTGTAGGTCTTACAGAACTTTAGATTAAGTTAATAGGAAATTAAGTATGATTACCATACTATATCCTGTTATTTTCAGGATTACTGTCTGTGCCCTCAAATCTAGTACAGGTAGAATGACTGGAACAGAATATAATACATTTAAGCAGAGTAGTGTGAGTAACGTGGGTTTTAGATCCTGGTGCAGTATTAACAATATAGCGTATCAAGGCCATCTATGTTAGAGTTTCTAGTTTTCCTTCCCTGCCTCATTTCTGCTATGCTACTTTTCTGCCTTTGTTTAGTTTTCTCCTTTATTCTACTGCCTGCCCCACTCATTGAGGCCTTTCTGCCACTGTTCCTAAAATCCTGGTATTTTTTTTCTCTCTCTCTAGAATGTCCTTCAGTATTCTCTACAGGGTTGGATTGGTGGCCCCAAACTCGCCCAGTTCCTCTTTGTCATGGAAGCATCTTGTTTCTCCATCAACTTCTAGTGACAGTTTTTCAGGGTACATCAATCTGGGCTGGAGGTTATCTTCTTTCAGGGCTTTGAATACTTTGTTCCAAGCTCTTCTTGATGTGATGGTCTATGTCGAGAAGTCAGCGGTTATCCTGGTGGACTTACCTTTATAGGTAATCTGTTTCTTTTCTCTAACGGCTTTTAATATTCTGTTTTTATATTGAATTTCTGATATCTTGATTATTATATGTCTGGGTGTAGATCTGTTTTGGTTGTAGGTGGCTGTAGTTTTGTATGCCTCACACAAACGAATGTCATTTTCTTTTCCCATGCTTGGGAAGTTTTCCTTAATTATTTCCATGAATAGCCTTTGTAATTTGCCTGTATGTATTCCTGCTTCTTTGTTCACATTTCTTATTCTTAAATTGTAGATTCTCTTGTCATCTTCTAGCCTTTGTATTGTTTCTGTTCCTTGTTATTTTTAAGAGATCTTTCCTTTCATGACCACACATTGCAAACTTGTCTTCAAGTTTTGATAGTCTACCCTTAGTTTCTTTTAAGGAGTTTTGCCAGCTTTCAATGGAGTTTTTAATTTCCTGGTAGTCTCTTTGAATCTGCTTCATGTATTCTATATTTTCCTTGGATTCTTTATTGAATGTTTCTCTCCTTTTTTTGTGTTCCTCCCTTCTTCTGTCTGTATTATCCTGAGAGATGCTTCCTGAGAGCATTTCTTTCATTGCTCTACTTATATCCTGCTTTATCTGATTTAATATTTCAGTTTTGAGTTTGTCTACAAGGTCCCGAAGATGTCTCTTATTGTCCATTGAAGCCATGTCTGATGTTGCGTGTTTGCCGCCCTCAGTCTCCCTTGTTTTTCCCTCTCCTGGATCAGGGCTCTCAGGGTTCTGGGCTGGGGTCCTCCTCCTGCCTCTCTCTCCTGTCATGGCCCTGGCTTCCTCCACATGGGTTACAGTGCAGGTCCCAGCCCCCTTCCCTGTTGGCCACGTTTCCTGGGATGCATGCTGGCGAGGGCCTCTGCCCTCTCCTGCCTGCTCTTGTCACTGAGGTGAAAGCAGCATTTGCATATGCCTGCCCCTCCCCACTAGACCAGCCAAACTTCAGCTGCCTTCACCAAGTTAGTACTTGCTAGGTGCAGGGAATCGATTTGGGACGGCTCATTGGGTCCCACCCAGGGGCGCGGCCCAGTCTAAGCAAATCCCACAAATCTGCTCTGGGGAGGGAGCAACCAACTGAAGTCACTGTCACTCCCAGTTCAGGCTCCTCCTGCCCGATTCCAATATGTTGCCCATTTAGTTGCGCCCTTCCCATGGGAGGGGGGTTCTCATTCCCAGCACTGACTGTGGATTAATGAAGGTCCCTTTGCCGACTCTGCTGTCCATTGGGCTCACCAACCCCTGACTTCAGCACTGCTGTGCTTCCTGTGAGTGGTGGTGGGAACAACTTTGGGGGGCTCTGCCAGTCGGCGCTGATTCAGCCCATTGTAAACTCGGCAGGTTGCTGCGAACGAAAACGCTGTGTCCTGTAATTTTTAGCTGTTTCAGTTGTAGTTTTGACATATTTGATGAGCTTTTTTACATTTTAATTTCTTCCTGTGTCAACAGGATCCATCTCCCTCTGTCTGCGTCTCTCCAGGGTATTTTATTCTGGCAGATAAGTTTTATTCCTGGGAGGCTTTACATTTTGTTGCTCACTGATCAGCCATCTTGACTTCCTCCAACAATTAGTGTTAAACCTCAGGACTTCTGAGGTAGCCTCCTTGCCTTGGTGTAAGTATGGCGCAAGTTGCATGTGGATTACTGTGCAGCAAGAAAACTGGCCTCCTAGGTGAGCCAAACCTGTTAAGGCACCACCTGGATCTCTCATGGGGGAGGGGTCTTCTGCATCTTTGTAACCAGCTAATGAAGAATCATTTGGGCAACTATTTTTGCTTTTTTTTTTTTTCCCAATAAGTAAAACATGTGAATTTAAAGAAACCCTTGGAAGATGTTGGGGAGTTTTAATAACATATGTAATTTAACATAGTCACAAACCTAGAGAAGAGCTAATGCACATTCTCTTGATGAGAGATGCATGAACAAGATCAGACTTCCTAGGAAATTTGTCTTTCTAGTTAACCTACATAGCATTTTTCTCCTCCTCATCTCCCCTCCACCGGTGCCTTTCTCTCTGTCCACGGAGGGAGTCATCCGTGGGTACAGTTCCAGTGCCTTGTGTGTGCCTTCAGGTAAGGTGTGGAGATAGGGCTCAGGAGAAAGTGGCTGCTGCCTCTCATTAATTTGAACACAATTAGTCCAGAGTCTGTGGAAGCCACAGCTTAAGACTAGACCAGCAGATGTGTTTGTGGAGACGCTGATTCCCATATCAGGGGCCAGATGTGGCTCCCATCTTTCCCTTCTTCCCTGAACAGCCTATGGTTTAGGATGTGAGTGGATGGAAGATAGCATAGTGATGCCTTATTAGTTAGGTCTCATCAGTACTAGGGGTTTTTCTGGAGAGGTTGCTATTTCAGTTCATTGGAAGCCAGTGTATTTCTCTGATACCACAGTTTAGAACTGGCATACCCAGGAGGGCTATAAAGATAATCATTATATAAAGTGCCTGACAGGTCAAGTCGGATGCTGGTCAGAAATGATGTGTGACTTACTTCGTTCTGACATTACCAGAGACTTTGACTGAAGTTATGGGCGGGTTGTTGCTATCTTTCTTTGTGCAGCTGGCCCTAGGCTAAGTGGTAAAGGTAGACAGTGACCCCTCTCCCATCCTGTGTCCTGTTCCCCCTTCTTCCCTCACCTAAGGACTCTTGCTACACAGCAGTAGCTTTTCTACCTTCTTTACTCTCAGAAGGTTATGCCATTAATCCAGTTCTGAATATGTGACCTTGGTTTATTCTCTCAAAAGCACTCTAGGACAGGAGAGGGCACCAGGCCATTTAGGAATCACTGGAGCCCCTCAGTAGGCAGGTCTGAAATGGCACTGATTAGGGTGGAGACTCCTCCACTGCTCTGTGCAGGGTCCTGAACCCTGCACCTGCTCTGCCAGCCTTGCCCAGGGACCGTGGCATTCAGTGGAGAACCTGACCTGTGGCTGATGGGGTAGGAGGAAGGAATCTTCACACCCTCACATGGAGTAAACACCATTGACCAAGGAGGGCATTTATGTTATTGACAAATGCATATCAGGTCCTACTGAAGAGATTGATAGAATAAGGAGGGTTTCTGTGTGTAGTGTCTTTAAAGTGTGCTTTAATAACAGGAACTGTTTGTAATTCATTCTTTATATGGCCGCAGTGTCAATAAGAACTGGTTTTATAATGCATAATAATTCAGTATTGATGGCATTCTCTTCTTATCAAAAAGCCACAAAATACGCATTCATTATATACCTATATCACACACACACACACACACACGCACACACACACACAGTTTTCATGCAGACTTATAAAATGCTTACATAAAATTATATTTACACATGAATGTAAAAATTCCTTCAAAAAGAGAAAGGATATCCACTCAAACCTTATCCTGCAGATCTAGATTACTCTTCACTAGTCTCAAGTCACTTTCATTACCATAATTTATTTCTCAAAAATAGTGTAGGGGCTAGCGATATATCTCTATGGTAGAACTCTTACCTAGCATACTCTTAAGTTTTTTGTTGTTTTAGACAAGCTCTTGCTATGCAGTTCAAGCTGGCCTTGAACACACTATGTAGCCCAGATTGGCCTGAAACTAGTGGTGATCGTCCAGCCCCAGCCTCCTGATTGCTCTGCTACTGGCTTGCACAACCACTCCCAACTTCATTACCATACTTAAAGGCCTGGATTTGTTCCCCCTGAACTACAAGCAAATCAATGAATAAATAAAACAAAAATTGCTTAAAGGAAAAGTTAAAAGTGGAATATCTATCCATATTTTCTGCAGTAAGCATTTATGGACAGTTTTTTTTTTTCTTTTATAAAGAAGGTAAAATTTTCTAAAAAAAGAAAACTGCAGTTAATACACTGTTCATTATTATCTTCAAAGTAGTAACTCAGTACAGTACATAGACAAAAACAATTCTGTTTTCCAAAGAAACAAATAATAGTACAAAACTTCCTTTTCAAGGAACCAAGAGAAATTGCTAGTATAAATGTAACAAATTAGCATGTATATTAACATATTTTGGAAGCCTCAGAATTGGTAATTTGAGGAATTATTTGAATTTCTCCCTGCTTCCTACTTATCTTTTTCACTTTATTGTGTGTGTGTGTGTGTGTGTGTGTACGTGCTAGAGATTGAGAGTTCTTCTATAAGGATAACATAAGCTATTTAATCTTTTGTCTGAGACTTATTTTACTTAACCAAATGATATTCTCAAGTTGCAGCCATGTACCTAGGAATGACTCAGTTTATCTTCCTTTATGGTAGTGTATACATGCCACATTTCCCTTATCTATCCGGTGATGGGCATATGGCATATATATGCTATTGCCAAGATCTGGCCATTATAAATTGTGCTATTGTAAACACAGTTAGGCATGTATCCCTGTAATATGATAATTTTAGTTCTTTGGGGAAGGTAACTAGAAGGGGGATAGCTGAATCAAGTGGAATTTCAAGTTTTAGTTTTTTGATGAATCATTGATTTCCATAGTGGTTGCACTTATTTACATTCTCAACAATGCGCAAGAGTTCCTTTTCCCCTACCTTCTTGCCAGCATTTGTTATTATTGGTTTTTTTTTTTTTTTTTTTTACTATACCCATTCTTCCTGGGGTAAGATGACATCGCAGTGTAGTTTTAGTTTGCATGTCTCTAATGGCCAGCAGTTTTGAACATTTTTTTTCCATGTATTTATTGGCCATTTTTACTTCTTCTGTGAAATGTCTATTCATTTCAGCTGCCCATTTTCTATAGGTTAAGGAGTCTAATTTTTTTTCTCCTTTATTCTAGGTATTAATCTTAGCAGAATAGCTGGCAAAATTATTATCCAAGTCTATAGATTCACTCTTGGTTGATTTTTTTTTCCCCTTTGCTATGCAGAAGCTTTTTAATTTGATAGTCACATTTGTTGATTCTCTGTGTTATCCTTGTGCCATTAGGTTTCTGTTTAGAAAGTCTTTGCCTATGTCTATGTCTACAATGGTTGTACATATTTTATTTTCTAGCAGATTGCTTCTATTTTAACATTTACATCTTCAATCCAGTTTGATTTTCATATAGTACATGATGAGAGGCCTAAACTCACTTCACTGCATATGGATATCCAGTTTTCCCAGGACTGTTTATTGAAAGGATATCTTTCCAGCGGTGTGTTTAGGGCCCTTTTGTCATACATAAAACACCATATGTGGATGGAGTTCTTGCCGCTTTCTCCATTGTTTTATTGATCTATGTGCCTATTTTTGTGCCAGTACCACACTGTTTTAATCACTGTAGCTTTATAGTAAAGCTTCAGGTCTGGGATTGTAAAACAACCTATTTTATTTTTCTTCACTAGGGTTACTTTGGCACTCTGGGTCTCTCCCTGTAGGATTGCTTTTTCTAGCTCTGTGGGAAATACCATTGATATTTTAATTTGGATTGCATTAAATCAATATATCATTTTTGGAATTATAACCATTTTGATTATATTTTTCTATCTGTCCTAGAACAAGAGATGTGTTTCCATTTTCTGATGTTTACAGTGATTCAGTATTTGTTGTAGAGGTATTTGACTTCCTTCATTAGATTAAATCCTAAGTAAATAATTTTTGATGATACTGTGAATGGTTTTATTTTCATAATTATTTTCTCAATGAGTTTATTATTAGTGCATAGGAATACTATTGATAGTGTTTATTTTGTATCCTCCTATATTACTGAATTTAGTTATTAAATCTAGGAGTCCTTTGGTGGATTCCTAAGTAAAGGGTCTTCTAAGTAAAGGATTACAGCACCTGCAAGTAATAGTTTGAGTTTGTCCTTTTGTAAACATATCCCTTTTTATTTCTTCCTCTTGCCTCATTGCTCCAGCTGATATTTTAAGGACTTGTTTCATGAAAAGTGGTGATTATGGCATCTTGGTCTTGTTCTTGATTTTAGAGGGAAACTTTCAGGTTTTCTCCACTTTATGAAGTTGGCAGTAGATTGGTCGTAAATGGCTTTTATCAGACTGAGAGGTCTTTCAACACCTGTTTTCTCAAGGACTTTTTGTAATCATGATTGGGTGTTGGATTTTGTCAAAAGCTTTTTCTGTGTCTGTTAAGGTGGTGTGATTTTATTCTTTGTTTTTGTTTATGTGAGAATTACATTTATTTATTAGCATATATTGAACCATACTTGCATCTCTGGAATGAAGTCTACTTGGCCATTCTATATGATCTTTTTGATGATTTATTGCATTGTGTTTGCCAGTATATTGTAAAATGACTTTTGCTTCTGTACTCATTACAGAGATTGCTCTGTAGTTCTTTTTTAGTTGGATTTTTGTCTTTTGTTGTTGCTGTTAGCTTTGGATAATGAATTTCGAAATATCCCTTCCCTCTTCATTTCTATAAAAAGTTTGAGGAGTATTGGTGTTATATGTTTATTGACATTTTTAGGGAATATGGCTATGAATTCATCATATTCTGGGATTTGTTTTTAGTTTTTAGTTGGTTGTGTTTTTATAACTGATTCAATTTTATTGTGTAGTTTGGGTTCTAAATGTTTTCATTCTTTGTTCGGTATTACTAATTTATAAGTACCTAGGAATCTCTCTTATTTCTTTTGAGTTCTCTACTTTTTGAAATACACATTTGTGAAGAGTTGGTATTTCTCTGTTGACCTTTTTTGTTTACTTGGTATATTTATGATGGTGAAGTATTGAGGTCCCTCATTATAATTGCATTGAACTTTTATAAATTCTAGTGTTTCTTTTACTATACTCGGTGCACCATGGTTTGTTGCATATGAGCTTATAACTGTTCTGTTTCTATTGAACGTTTCCATTGACCAGTGTGTAACGATCTTCTTTGTCTCTTATGATCAGCTTTGGCTTGAAGTCTACTCCATCTGAAAATAAGAAAGCTACTCCTACTTATTTTGAGGTTTCCACTTCATGGAATGTTGTTTCCCATCCTTACATTTCTAGTCTGTTTATTTATTTATTTTTGCTAAATATGTTGCTCATATGTGGCATACTGTTGAATTTTGTTTCTTGATCCATTCTGTTAATCTGTGTCTTTTACTTCATAAATGAGGTCCATTTACATTAGTCCTGTCATCATATTATTTTCCTTTGGCTGTTTTGCTTGCTTCCCTTTGTCAGTTCCTAGCCCTTTAAAAGGTTTGTGTTGTGTTGAGAAGTCTGTTAAATTTCTGATGCATTTTCTTTTAGAGGTGATTCTTTTTCTCTCTGTGTGTCTTTAAGAAAACATCTTTTAAGACTCTTGTTCTTGTGTATCTGGTATTTTAATTATTATGTGATATGAACTCCTCCCCTCCCCTCCCAATCATGGCTGTTCAGGGTTCTACCTCCTCACCTGTATTTGTTCATTCTCTGTACATAGGTCCTTTTCCACATCTGGAAAGTTTTCTGGTATTACTTTTGACAACAGATATTTTATGCACTTTGTGATATCTTATTATTCATTAATTTCAATTTCTGTTAGCCTTCTATGAATCATTTAGCTACTGTGGATCCATTTTTCTTGTTCTCTTTTTTTAAGGCATGTCTCATGAATTGATCAATAACCACAGCCCTATCCTTAGGTCTATAACTATCTTCACATTGGTTACTTCTGCTGCCAGTACTTTCAATTGTACTTTTAAACTCCTGATCTCTATTTGGAACTATTTTAGAGACTCCCATTTTTATCAGTGCTGGGAATTAATATTTTGCATTTCTTTGTTTAACTACAGAATGATGTTGTTAGTGTCTTTTCTAGACTTACTCATCATTTGATTCCTTAAGTCATTATGTGGTTTGTTGTAGCTTTGTTAAATACACCAAGCACTTTATTGAACTATTTTATCCCCACTGACATCCTTTCAGATGTTTGTGATGTGTTTTATGATTTTCTCAATGCCTCTACAACAGTTTTGGGGAAGTTGATAGTTTTTGAGGACATTTTGTTGCCTTGTCTTTCATGTTTCTGTTTTTTAGTTTATTTCTGCTGGGATTTTTGACTTTTTGGCTCAGCAACTGGTTCTTCAGGAATGAACCATAATATTGTTTATGATTCCCAGGCAATTCAGCCATTAATGTACAGAGATACATGTCACTTTGGCTTTAGTAGTAATATCAATGACAACAGTGGCAATGAATATCAACTAGATACTGAGAAATCCTAAGAGCTACTGCCCTTAAACAAAACAAAATGGTCTATGATTACAATGCAGACATTTCACTAATTCAAATACTGACCAATAGATTCAGACCACCAATTTCTGCTCTGTGAAAGCAATGCAGCAAGAGCTCAAACAATTTCAGTTAATTTTCATATCACTGAACTAAATGTATGTCATCTCCTTCATATCCTCTCTAAAGATTATACTCACTGTTTTAGTTACTTTTCTCATTTGTGGGACAAAATACTTGGTGCCCAAAGTTAAAAGAGGAAAATTTATTTGATTTACAGTTTTTAGACATTTCAGTCCTTAGCTGACTCCATGGCAGGGTGGCCTGGCACAAAAGCATTGCAGGGGAAAAACCATTCATGGCAGGAAGAAGGTAGCAAAGCAAGGCAGGGACCATCACAGTTCTTTCTGTCCCTTATATTTCATCCAGGCTACTTAGGACAGTAGCACTCCCATCCTTAATACTAGTGCCCTGGTCCTAGCATTGCAGCATGAATCAATTTCAGATTGCACACTCTAGATCAAACCACCTTTGACACTTTTGACTGCGTGGAGCTTTAGTGGGACATCTAGACACAAGCCATGACATTCTGGTTCCCCCTCCCCACAACACTCCTGCACATTTCTTCATGCAAAAGGCATTTAATACATCTTTAAATTTTTCTAAAGTCCTGATAATTTCAGCATTACTGAAAAGTTGAAATCCAAAGTCTTCACTGAGACTTAAGGCAAACTTTTAGCTATGAGCCCCCTATATAAATAAATGAAAGCATAGTTGAGCACTTTGAACATTCAATGGTACAAGATAGACTTTTCCATTTCAAATGTTACAAATGGAGATACAAAGGGATGAGACCAAAGCAAGTCCAAAATCCAGCACAACTAATATTAAATCCCACAGTTCAACTTCCAGCATCCCTGGCATTCTGTGGCAAGTTGTGAACTCCAACAGGCTTGACTGTAACCCTGTGTCACTACTGGTGGCTGTAGCTCCTATGGTTTCTCTCTTTGGCTGGCTGTACTACCTTCTTGCAGTTTTCCTCAGGTGACCCACATCCCTGGCTCTCCAACATCTGGGGTCTCTGCTGTGCCTTTGGGTTCACATAGTTTCACACACTTTACTCTTGGAGTCGCGTTGCCTGTCCTCCCAGCCTGTCTTCTGAAATCTGGGTGGAAGCCTTCCTGACCCCTGTGTTCTACATTTACCTAAAATCAGCACAGTGTGGATGAGGCCAGTATCCTCCCCCAGCTGGAGCAGTAGCCGGGGTTCCTTCTTTCTTGGCTGAAGGAATTGAGTGTCCAGATGCTTGAGCACTCTGAACTCAGTCACAAAGAACAAATTGTCTAGGTTACTGCCATTGTAGAATTCTCATTCTGGTGTTCTGGGGTTCTCTTCCCAAAGTAAAGTCTTTTACCTTTGCAACTCTGAGGCTACAAAGGCTGGAGTCCTACTAGATCTTGTGATATCTTCAGATCATCTT
The DNA here is from genome assembly GCA_004027455.1 of Hydrochoerus hydrochaeris. Lineage (NCBI taxonomy): Eukaryota > Metazoa > Chordata > Mammalia > Rodentia > Hydrochaeridae > Hydrochoerus > Hydrochoerus hydrochaeris. The sequence continues at coordinate 124,483 of PVLA01001054.1, forward strand.
TTCTGTTGTCTTCTTCTGAAATACTTGGCTTTTACTTTGTAGTTTCTTCAGCCATCAATTTCTTCTCCATTCCATCTTTGTAGGCCACGGCTTTACTGGAGCTTTCCTTCTAGCCAGACTCACATACTTTGAATCATTCTGCTGGGCTCTTTGCTCTTATTTTTCAACATAAATTACCTAAATGCTCCCTACAGTTGCCATGCCACCATCTCAACATTACACGGTCTTGACATTTCTTCTACCAGATTAATTAGTCCTCTGCATTAATCTCACTCTCTGGCAAAGTCTTTGGACATGAGCTAAATGCAGACAAAGTTTCTCCCAAGCCCTAAAACACATTGTCTGGAGTCCAGCCACCAACATAGTTGTTCTTCCCAGCTTAATCCTCCCAATTCTGCTCTTTTCCAGCAGCGTTTCTATCAGCCTTCTGATCTATCGAGCTCTGACCAGCTCTACTTTTGCAGCCTGTATCAGTATCTCTGAACCCTTCCAAACTCCTCCTACAAGGCCTTCTCAAAAACTCCTGAACCACATGGTTAGGTATTATCACAGTAGTGGCCCCATTTCTCTGTCACCACATTCTGTCTTGGTTATTTTCTCATTGCTGGAACAAAATACCAGATGCTCAAAGTTAAGGGAGGAAAGGTTTATTTGGCTTATACTTTGTAGGTGTTTCAGTGCACAGTCAGCTGGCTCAAAGGCAGGGTGGCATGGCAGATAAGAATCACAGAGGGAAACAGTTCATGGGAGACAGGAGAGTAAAGTGTTCAAGGGACAACCATAGCTCTTTCTATCTCTTTTATCTAGGCTACTCAGTGTGGGTAGCACTCACACCCTTAACCTTACTTCCCTTGATCCTGGCATTGCATTATGAATCAAGTTCTTTGTCACACACTTTAGGTGTACCTACCTCTGAAAAAGTCCTACCTATGACTGCATAAGGCTTTGGGCAGACATCTAGACATAAACTGTAACACCTTCCAAAGATGCCCTCAGAGTACTGTGTGCAGGCCCTGTGATCCTTCTGGTTCAAGAACATGCCCAAGTCTTCCAGGTTCCCAGTTAAGGGGGGACCCTTGGAGATCTTAGGAGACTGTTGCATAGCTCTAACCCTCTCCAGTCCTTTCGGCCAAGGCTGTCTCTCTCCTGCTATCTGTGGAAGGGTAGCACTTTAGTCCTAATATGAAAAGTTCCTCTTGAGTCTTGGTCTCATGTTCAGTTAGCTTAGTCTTTTGATTGTCAGCACTGCTGCCTCATGCTATTCAGTAACTCAGACCAGGGTTGTCTAGGACCTGGTAGTTGGACTGCTCTCCTGCCTTCCACATGGTTTTCTGGTGTCTGGGGACCTGTGGTAGTGTCAGTGGACAGAAGGTGCAGGCGTCCTCTCTGCTTCCACCTCCTGTGAAGTGAATTTCCATTGGAGCTCTTGTGAAAGATAAAATCAAACTTGGAACAAAATAATTAATCTTATACTATCTGATTTTTCATGTCATTAAGAGAACATGTTTTTAACACTTGTATTTTTGTTTTTTACATATTCAGAGCTTGTGTATTTGTGTGTGTGTGTGTGTGTGTGTGTGTGTGCATGTGTGCATTGCAAACTCAGTAGATGTGCCCTGAGATTACTGTTCCTTTCTGAAAAGCAGAGGTCAGGCCTTCTTGCTCCTGAAGTTGCTTCCAATTTCAACAAATTGTACTATGGCCTCTTTCCTGGGAGCTTATGGTATCCAGTAAAGGCAGCAGTTGGATTGGTGTTAATGGGGCTCTCAAGAAATGGCAGAACAAAAGAATGTACTAAAAAAAACCCAAAAAAACATAATGCCTAGGAAGAGGTTGCAAAGGGCATGGTTTCATTGGGACAGATCAATTTTTCCATCTCTGTTTTGGTGAGCTGAATATTTTTGACTCTGTCCTGTCATGAGTGACAGTTTAATTGTTCTCAAAAGGGAAAACATTCTTCCAGTGTTAGGAAATCTGGAAATATAGTTGCCATGCTTTGTGGAGGACTGATCACTGGATTCAGTCGCTAAGGAGCCAAAGATTTGTTTGCATGATATGTGATGACCAGAGATGATGTCTGTTCTCTGAATGTCAAAGTTCCATTTCACCACAGATTTCATTATCATGCACATGAGAATGATTTCATATTTGACTGGAACCAATGCTGGTTTTGTATACATGAAAACTTTGATGTGGCTAGGTACTATTTTAAAATAATTATAGGCCCAGTGTGGTGGTACACACCTGTCAGCACAGCACTTGGGAAGCTGGTACAGGAGGATTGCCACAAATCTGAGGCCAACCTGGGTTACATGATGAGTTCCAGGCCAGCTTGAACTACCTAATGTGCTCCTGTCTCAAAAATAAATACAATAATTTTGGAGGAGAAGTATGTGCATTGTTTATTGAGAATCATGATTGTATCAGGTACTTTATAGAAATAACTCAAATTACATTTCATGGCAGTTGTGTAAGGTGTAGCATGTATTTTCTGTTTTATGCTTTGGAAACTGAGATTGAGAAGTATTATTTTAATAGATTATCTCCAAAATCCATAGTTCTTCCTCTTTTTTCTATTGCATTCTGTTAGTCTCTTTTCTGTTGCTGTTGCTAAATGCCTGAGGCTGGGTACTTTAAAAAGAAAAGATGTTTATTTATCTTAAAACTTGGAGACTAAAAGTCCAGACAGCACTGTGTAGCCTCTGGGAGACCCTCTGGTTGCACTGTGCCATGGTGGATGGCAGTGGTGTGTTTGAGAGGGACCAATTATATGGTGAGACAGGAACACAGAATGAGAATGAGGAAGGGGCAGTTCTGCTTTTATAATAATCTTCTTGTGGGAAGTAACTTGTAAGACCTGCATTAATGTCTTCCAAGGTCAGTGTTCCCAGTGACTTCCAACTAGGCTCACCTCCTCAAAGCCCACCACTGTGCACATACTGGGGAACAAGATTCTAACACATGAGCTTTTGGGGAACAAAACATGTTCATTTTCACTGAAGTGGGAAAATAGCAGAATGCCTTATGTGAGGGTCTCAGACCCACAGGGGAGAGCACAAAGGTGCCGAATGTTTTGTTTGTGGTAATTTCATTATCATTGTTTTTTTTTCCTTTTTCTTTTTTCTTTTCTTTTCTTTTCTTTTGTTTTCTTTTCTTCCTTCCTTCTGCTGGGGAAATGAAGTGAGCTCCAGTGGCAGCCCTTTTTATTTTCTGCTTCAAGATAGAGTAGTTGGACTTGAACTTGTGATCCTCTTGTCTCAGTCTTCCAGAGTGGTGGAATTACAAACATACACCAACACTCCTGACTCCAGTTGTTTTGGTGAGATGATTCAGGTCATAACCATTCCCAATTAAGACGCTGGTGCTGCAATTCAGATCTTAAACTTGCCCTTTAGGGCTGACCAATGGCACGTCAAACTGCTTTTTTGCTTTTGAGAAGCAACTTAGCTGCTAGTTTAGTGCTCAGTGCTCTGCTGTGTGTGTGTGTGTGTGTGTGTGTGTGTGTGTGTGTAACAGTGCTTATTTATTTGGCTAGACAGGCACATGTTAGGTGAATTACAGAGCATGGCATTTTGGGAATAGGACCCTACACAGGCACAGGTATTCCTGCACTGGCTCCTAGTGCCATGCATGACCTTGGAGCATGTCCCCCAAAAGTCAGGCTGGCATTCTGTGCCTCTCGATGCCAGGGTCATTGTAGCAGTAGATCCCTTTATGACATTTCTCCTCTCTCAAGTGCTGTGGCCTTTTCCATGAAGTCAGTGGCTATTGTTCTGGATTATAGTATATAGTTCTTTATACCCATAAGCCGTGATCTGTTTCCTCAAAATAGCTGACTTTCTTCTAGTGAGAAACTGCATCACTAATTTCTCCATCTCATTAGCTCCCAGGAGCTGGACATCATAGTTCACTAAAATTTTTAAAGAATAAGTGCAATAAATGGGAAAGTGGTAAAACTTGAACTAACAATCACTTCAGACAAGTACAGATCATCAAATTGGTAATTATGACTGTGAGTTTTAACAGGGCACATTTGGAAGATAATAATGTTATTGGAAAATATATCTTGAAAAATGGAAAAATGAAAGTAGCATCATTCATACAGAAGCATAAATGGTACCTACTGTTGATTTAAGCTGAATCTAAAGCACCTAAGTTGAAGCCAGAGTGAGTTAATGTAACAGGAAGAAATTTACAGACTGGAAGAAGCTGATCACGAGGGAGCAGGAGTAACTGCTTTCTGCTGAGGGAGAGGAGGAAAATGTAAGCAGTGTGCAGGAAGGAATCTACTTTCAAAATAGGAAAGTCTTACCGAAGTGAAAGATACCAAACCATACAGGTCATAAAATCTGTTGTAATTTTCTAGTTACCATGTCAAAAATATAAGAGGAATAAGAAAAGCAAATTTTAATGATTAATTTCATTTGATGTAATATATCCAAAATACTATCATTTCACCATGTAATCAGTATTTTATAGTGCTTCTTCAGTTTTCATCCTGGAAGTACAGTGACACACACACACACACACACACACAGTGTCTCTATATAGTTTAAGTTGGCCTTGGACATACCATCCTCCTGCCTCAGCTTCCTGAGTGCTGGAATTACAGGTGTGCACCACTGTGCTTCAGTGTGTATACAGCAAATGTCAACTGTAACCAATCTCATTTCAAGTGGTTCATACAAGGCTGATAGCGACTGTGTTGGAGGACAGATTCAGTCTCTCAGTCCGGAAATAAATGCCAAAGCCTGCAGAATAACCCACTGACTTGAGAAAATAAGGTTCCTTAGTGGTTTTGACTTTTGAAGTCTGGGTTGAGGTCTCAGCATCTCCGCTTAGGGATTCTCTCTGAGATTCTGAGATGGCTTCACAGGTCAGCTCCACACCAGCCTCCCTAGGATGGGCTTAGCACTTCTACCCTGGAGATAGGAAAGAATTCCAGGGAATCTGGAGAACTCCTTTGGTTCTAACCATCTTCAAGTCAAAATTCTGTGCTTTCAGGAAGTAACTCAACATATAAAAAATTAACAGAAGCAGGGAGATGGGGTTGGCATGTACGACGCTGAAAATGAAACGGTGAATTCTGCAGAGCTGTCTCAGTTTTGCTTGGGGGATAGTGGAGGAGATGCTTGTTAATGTGCAGGTTGTCAAGGGCTGTGGTGAAATTGTCCCTCTTCTAGCAGAGGTGAGTGCTCACTCACTACTGGCCTCTCCCTCCTGCCCCTGACTCTGTTACCTCTGTGTGGAGTTCGTGAAAAGGTAGGAATTAGGGAAGATTTCCCTTCAGTCCTGGCTAAATGCATTATCTCTTAGTGTTCCCTTTAGCTTCCTGGTCCTTTGTATCCAGCCACAAAATGTGGCCAGTGCTGATGTACACATCCTCTGAGCCCCCCGGGTTAAAGCACTGCAGTGCTCTGTGCACGTGTCACCAATGCCTGTGAATGAAGTGAGTGTTTGTAGAAATGTGAACAAAGCTGTTCACATTTGAAGGTCACACCTACTTACCCCAGGACTGTCAGGCTCCCCAGGGCCCTGATCCTCCTCCCTCAGAACCAACTGATTTTCTCTTACTTGCTCCTCTGCCAGTCCTCCAGTTTCTAGCCCACTGGCCCTGCCCTTCACAGGGAATCTATAGGCAGCTTTGAGTTGCAAAGATTTGTGTTTTAGTTCAGTAACAGTGAACTATTTCTAACCCTCTGAGGGTAGGAAGAAACCTAAAGCCATGTAGTTTAAGCCTTACTATGTTTTTTTAATGTTGTTTTTAATACCTTGACATTTAACCCTCCGGTTTATTTTTTTAATGCCACCAGTGACAGGGAATCCATCAGCTCCCGAGGCGGTCCATCTCATCCTTAAACAGTTCCTCTGGCTCTTTAATTCACCCAAAATGTTCATTCCTATAACTTCTACCCTTTGAAGCTACATAAGGCATCTGAACATCATAGCTCTTCACATATTTGAGAATAAAGCTCCTACCTTCATCCATAGATTCCACCTGCATTTTCTCCTTTAAGATGAGTAATTTTGGATTCTTTTAAATGTTCCTCATGACACATTGTTCTAAGATTCCTTGCTAGTCTTTGAATGGAATTCATGGGCTGCAAGTCATTAAATATAATACTTTAAATGTATATGGAAAAGCATAAACCCATAATAGTAGAAAGAGAAAATAAAAGTGGTGTGAACATGTGCTAATAAAAATTTTAAAAATAGCACAAAGCTAAAATGAAAGTGTGAAAGAAACTTCTGTGGAGATTTTTTTTGTCTCTGAACAAGCCACACTTTCATGATTTAGAACATGTGCAACCACCACGCCACATTCTGCAGTCTTGGGTGAAACCAAGTTGGAGGAAAGCAAGACTCTTCCCTTTGCTAAGTGTTCCTTTCTAGCACTATTCTAGGGTAATTCTTATGAGACTAGCCTAATATGATACCTAAAATAACTCGTATTTGGCTTATGGAGAGATTCTTAAACTTGTATTTCTTAACTTGAAGACTCATATCCCTTATTTGCAGTTAGCGGACTTAAAACCATTAAAAAGGTGTTATTTTTAACTTCAAAGTTTGGTTGCCCCCACGTGCCCCTTTTTAATGTTTGAAATTAAGCAGCAGGGAGACTTAGGCTGAATGTTCCAGGCTATTATAGTTAGCTAGACCTCTGAGATGCATTCAGCTTGGGCTAACTAACAGAGCACTTAATCCACGTCGTTGCTTGGACTCTAGGGTGCACACCCAGTGGAAGACATTTATTTAACAAATTAAAAGCACAGCAAGTAGAAGCCAAGGTATTATTTAAGCACATTTATTGACTCCTATTCTGCTGCTATTTACTGAATTTATCTGTGATGGAAGATGATGAATGAGTTGATTCTTGCAATCACTCGTCTCCACTAAAGGAGAAATACATCTTCTTTGATTTATTCCTCTTGCATTGATAAAATAGCTTTTGGTGGAACTGGCGCTTATCCAACTCTAGATGGATACACCATGCAGAGTTCAGGTTTTTTTTTTTTTTCTTTTGAATTATTCTGTCAAATCTGCCAGGTGAAATCACCTAATAAAGAGATGCCTGATGTATTTGAGATAGTGCCAGGTTACCAGCTTCCACCTCTACTCACATAAGTCTTTTTCCCCCTTCTAGTGAATGTTCACACACAGAAGTGAGTGCACCCCCCCATCCACATCCTCACCTGCAACTTTATGAGCTGTGTCCATAGATGAGAAAACACAGTGAAGAGAGGCCTGGGATCTTTCCTGTCTGCTGCCCTGTGTGATTCTAGTTACTTATCTGCTTCTGGCATTGCAGAATGCCCTGGGCATGTTAGCAAGATGGATGCCAAACATGGCCAGGTATTTCTGTCCACCATCGGTCCTGAGAGCCAAAGAAATCGACTCTGATCTTTAAGGAATGAGAAGTGACATGAGAGATAAATAATGACACTAACATGGGGGTAAAGTAGGAAAATTTGTTTATCACAGAGCACTAAGTCAGGATCTGTCCTGTCCTATGATCCACATTAGACACCCTGGTAGCCCTGTCCTTACTTGGCTCCTGCACAGGCTGGAATGGCTTAGCCTTAGTCGTCACTGACAGTTTTCCCTTCACTGATAATCTCTAGTGTGAAGTCAACTGGATCAAACTAAGTCTTTCTCCTGAATGCTCATTCATCACTAGCCAGCATCTGGGATACAGTTATCTGTTCCTGCTGATAAAACTGTAAACCCCCCCCCCCCATCTGAGGAAAGTTTAGAAGACATGCCTCTAAAAGGCATTGATACAGCGGATTTGGTGAATGTCAGAATCGAGATCTGCAAACACTTCCGAAAAGCACACTTTTTCCCAAAGTAACTTTTGGAAAATCCCAGTAGCTAATATAGATAAAAGGCTTCTCAGATGGAGGCAGGGCTGGTTATTCAGACTCCTATGGGTCTGTAAGCTAGGACACTTGTTGAAGTAGTCCTCCTCCTTTGATGACACAAGTCTGAGGGACTCAAGAGTGTGTCGGATCCTATGTTCATTTCTGATTCCTGCAGGATAACTGGCTCGTGCTCCTCCTTGGCTCTTCTCTGCCCCATTTTGGAAACAGTTTTTTTCTTGTGCAGTGTAAGGACCTGGCATACAGAGTGATGTTCAGAAACTGATAGACATCTACACATGCACACACCCTGTAAATTCTTAGTGGATACCCATCTATCTTAATGAATACCTGAGATTTATTAAGAAGTCAGTGGTGAACCTTGGACCAGCAAAAGCTCATCCATCAAGGTTTTCTAGCATAACTTAATAAACAAACAACCTATGTAAGTGAAAAACAGACAGCTTACCAATGAAAAACAGCAGCCACCAATGCTCACTAGGGACACATTGGCTTTCCTGACTATTTTCACTTTTTATAAGAACATTCTTCAAATAAACAGTAAGCACTAGGAAGGAAATAGGCAATTTATGAAGAAAGCTAATATGTTAATTGGTTATTTATGGAGAAAACAGGAGACCTCACTTGGCTGGAGTAAATCCATCCCTTTAAAGCCTTTGCCTCAGTTTGCTGGGTGAATGGAAAATATGGTAGCAATGAAACTGAAATCTGCTGGCTATTTTATGCTTCATTTGGAATGTGTAACACATACATCATAGTTAACGGTCAGCATTTACAAATGGACTGTTTTTCCAAGGCTGCATTGATCTCTTTGCTTTGGTAACACAGAAGGGAAGAGCCACGGGGCCGTAAGGTCTGTTAGATGCTGGGAAAAGTCTTATTAGAGAATCTGAGCTACAGGCTTTTCATAGAGACAGCAGTGAACTGAGATTACAGTTACTAATTATATATTTTTCTATGATTTGAAACCTGCTTTTCATACATGGAGCATTCAGCAGATAATCATAATACCACTAACTTACTGCTTTATCTGTGTAGTTGAGACCAGTGTGGGTATCCTGAACCACAACTTTTAATTAATTTTCAGTCTGTACATATTGGTTATGTATGCCAGGATAGTTTTGATATCTTAAGTGCAAATTCTTCTAGAACTTATATAATATCTTCATTATTCTTATTATGTAGCTTTTCAAATGGAAAATACTCCTTGGGAAATGAGTTTGATAAGCTTTTCTACAGTAAAGTATATTTTTCCTATAATATTTATCAATATTAACATGGTATCTTTTTAAATAAACTGTATCCATTGAAGGAGTATTTCTTGCTTTTGACACTACCACATTCAAGCTGCAGGTTTTCTCAATTTTAGAAGCATCATAATAACCATTTGTGGTCTGTTTCTGTCCTAATCCTTGGGGCAATTGCTGAAAGATATATATATATATATATATATATATATATATATATATATATATGTATATGTATGTATATGTATGTGTGTATTTGCCATCATATGTTGTAATATTTGTTCTTATTCCCTTCAAACTACTTAGTATTTTTGTATCTTGTAAACAACTAAATTTCCTTTCTGTATGGTGGTTTCTTACAATTTTCTCAACAATTTCCTTTCAGTTTTGTTCTCTTCAGAGATTGCAGGCCTATCTCAAAGTTCAGTAAGAGTTACAGATGATGGACGATGCATCTTGGATTTTGAATAACACACAATTTTATGCTTACTTGTTCCTTGTTGAATTCATGTGTATCATGTACCTAGAGTTAGAAGTTATGAGTACAACAAAAGTTTTAACTCTAAAAATAGATCTTCACATGATTGCTGTCTTGGTTTGTGTCCCATCCCATGCAGCCATACGTGAGATTTTTCAGAGGCGTCCGGGTCCAGAGTATGTGCTTGATTCATGGTGCAATGCTAGGATTAAAGGTGCTAAGGTTCAGGGTGGTGATGACTAAATCAGCCCAGTGATTGGCTTGGCACTGCCCTCATCCTGGTAGTCTGCATACAGTATAAGGGGCAGGAAGAGGCTGTCTTGCCCCTTGCTTGTTTTTCTGCCTTCTGCCCACAGTGAACTGTTTCTCCTCTGTGATGCCCCTCTGCCTTGTGCCACCCTGCCTTGGAGCCCGCTGGTCATGGACTAGAACCTCTAAAAACTGAACTAAACGTTCCTCCCTTAACATTGCGCCTCTGGCATTTTATCTCATCAATGAGAATAGTAACTAAGTCAGTTGCTGTAGTGTGGTTTCTCAGTGTCTCCAGAGGGCTGTGAACTAACAGCTTGGTCTCCAGGGAGATGCTTTGAGGAGGTGGTGGGTGAAGAGATGGAACCAGGCGTTATTCTTGGGATGACACTGACCGTGAGCTGTGGAAAGGAGTTTTGAGCCCTTAGCCCTCCTGTCCTCCTCTTATGTCCTGGCGAGGAGCTTTTCCCTGTGCTGCTGACATCACTATGCTTCCTCATCAAAGGGGCACACAGCAGGGCCTGTTGGGCATGAAATGGACCCCGAATCTGTGATCCACAGTGAACATGTTCTGTTTATGAGGCGCTTGCCTCAGAAGTTTTATTGTAATGCTGCAAAGCTGAAACAATGATTTTTACCATATTAAGTGAGCAAAATAAGTGTTTCCAGGGTGTCACACAGAGACAGTTCTAGAAGGAAAAAGTACAAGTAAAATGCTTAATTTATTTGTCTTTTCATGGGAAGAGCATAAAGTCTTACAAATACAATGAATGATCTCTAGAGGAGAGGTTGAAAATAGCACTCAGAAAACCCTCTTATGTCAGAAATGAAATACAAATTAACGTGTACATCCAAAATGTTTCTCTACAAAGTACAATAGTTTTAAATATTGGATAGTAAAATCAGTTTTGTACTATTTTTGACACCGTAGTACATTGTTAAATTTTAGTCTTTATTGTGATAATATGTATTTCATTTCCAAACCTAATTCAATATATCACTTCAAATAAATTGAGCTTCTTTATCTCAAACAATAGTAGTAATGACAAATTATTCTAGAAAATAATTTAAATAGTATAAGCCATTTGTTAAGTGGAAGAAAGTAAGCACTTTTTATGAGTTATGATTAATGTTGGAATATTAAAATGAACTTTATGACATAATGTTTAAATTTGCCTCTTGATGTCACAGAGATAACGGCTGAAAGCCTAAACTGCAGAGTCGGCGTATCGGGCTTGGAGCCTGCCTCTGTAATGTACTAGCTGTGCTTCCTTAGAAAGTTATTTCATCTCGGTTTGCTTCTCTATAAAATAGAGAAAATAATGCTGCCTACAAATCATGATGTTTCTGAGAGATTCAACAAATGTTTATAAGATACTTAAAGTAGCATTAGCCATAACAGGTGTTATTATTATCCCACACCAAAATAATTAACATTCCAGTTTTCATGAGATTATACATTATTATAGAATAATTTATCATTCTTACAATTTAAGATGTGCTCAACTACAAGATTTCTAATTTTGAGTTGGTTTAGAAATACTTTGTGTTCAAAGTGGTCGGCACTGCCCATGGTACGAAAATGCTATGCCTCGTTTTGCTATTTCTCTTACCCTTTGTTTTAGTTACTTTCTCAACACTGAGATAATGTCAGGCACCCATAAGTTAAAGAAGGAACAATTTATTTTAGCTCATAATTTGTAGAAGTTTCAGTCCATAGTTGCCTGGCACCAAGGGAGGACAGCATAGCAGAGAGGCGTGGCTGAGGAGAAACAGTCCATGGTGGGGCAGGGAGGAAAGGCAAGCCTGCCTGCCTTTCTTTCCTTTTATAGTCCACGTAGGCTCCAAGACTATTGGTTGTGCCACTGACAACCAGAGTGGGCCTTCCTATTATCCATACCCTAAACCAATCAATCGAGTAATTTAGTTGTCACTCATCCTTAATCCATATTCATATACCCTAGATCCAGCCACCCTTGAAAAGCTCCGCCAATGGGCACATTTAGATACAAATCATATCATACTTTATACTATTAGAACTCTGGCCAGAATTAGTTCATAGTATCATAGTTTTGTAACACTGACATTATTTCCTTGGTGCTAGAAAAAGTAGGAGACAGCATTTGATGGTGGAAAGAATTTGGAAAGTGGTCACTTATAAACAGCAAACTACCTCTCATCTCTCTGCCACTGAAATCACATTGTATGTATTTTTTTATATTTACATGAGAATAAAGATTCCAGTTTATCAATTCAATTTGTCAAACAGTTGGCTGTCCTGCCTGAGACCCTTTGATCTGCAATCACTTTCAAGGCCAAAGCAACTTTGTTTAGTGTGAAAAACAGTTAATTTCCTGAAACTAATAAACGATGTCTCACTTTGCTATATAGGCACATAGGGAGTATGTAAATGAACAAATAAGTAAACACAAAGATTATTTTAAGAAATTATGTGTGAGAATTTTAGAGGTCAGGGTCAATGTCTGGGACATCATTATATCCTTAGCAGTTGGGAGTGCTGGTACATATTGGCACATAAATCCTTATGTAATTGAAATGACTACTTACCTGATTTTCAAGGCTCAATCTGAAAGCTAATGCATTTATCTTCATCAATAGTCTTCTTCACATGGAGATTTGGATGATGAATTTCTATTAGGATGCCAAATTTCTCAAAGAACAGCAGTCAAATTGTAGTTTGGATAATTAATGCAGTGGTTGGAGCTCAAGATTAAATGGATCCCACTTTGGCATTGGTAGTCACCTTGGAATCTCTTCTTTGATCTCAGAATAACTGTGTCCTGGATCCATTTGTCAAAGATGCAATATGGGAGTTCCAAATCATGTATTATATCCCTTTCTGGATTTTCTAACATTTATTTCTTAGCTTATGATGGGACTAGTATATGGGGAAGGATAAGCAGTGGATTCTCAAAGAAAGAAATACTGGGTGATAAAGTTTAAATGTACACACTTCTTTTAGTCCCTGTGATATCAAAAAAATTAAAGAGTACACAATTCTGTGGTGAATAGATTACTGTTAACGTAGTTGAATATTTTATTAGTGAAGAATATGAACAAAATGACAATAAAATAAACTTTTTTATTTTTGTGTATTTTAATTCTTTAAACTGTCAGTGTTCAGTTCATAAGGATAAACAAAAAAAAAATCTCTCAAAAATATTGTAAAGTAATTCATGCCTCCATGCTAATTAAATGGAATAGCTTTACTGACAGTTACCCCTGATTCTTTTTTTTTTTGGGGGGGTGCTGATTCTAATGTATCAGTGAAATGCTGTACTGACCTGTGATTCTAATGCCTTTGTAAAAGCTTATCAGTTAAATTATTATCATTTATCCAATTTCTAGTCCGTTTTGTGACATGCTTTTACTTTTTCTCTTTATTTTCTCTATTTTCTTTTTATCTATTTTTCTCTTTTTTTGCACAATAATTTTCTTTTACAACTGATACTATTGGTTGGTACTAAGGAGTTAGAATATTTAACATAATGGTAAATCTTGACATGCAACTTTAAAATGAATTACATGATTTGGGAAAAACTTTTAAGGATTTTATTAAGCCTGATGAAATTTATAATATCTTAAGATAGAATAGACAGTAACTTAAATGTAGTCAATTCATGCAGATTTTATGTATTAGCTCATTGTACTGAAATGTAGAAATGAGCTTTGTAACTTCTTAGTAAAAATGTAGCAAGTTCCACTAAAAACAATCCATGGGTCAGTTGTAGACTATAAAATACACAAAGTCTCCCTTTGAATTACTCCAAAATGAAAATACTTTCATTTGGGGTAGATAATTGGAAGTTAAATGGAGTAATTTTAAAGGCTTTTTAATTTTATTTTATTTTAAATAGTAACTATATAGCAACAAAAGTAGTTTCTCTTTAACCTCTGAGTAGAAGTATACAATATTTGCTTTCTGTTTCTTAATACTAAATTGGCTTTTTGATAAGAAACTGTTTATCAGTAAACTAAAATTAACATTTTTCTTTTCCCTCTTCTTCTTCTTCTTCTTCTCTCTTTGGGACCTAAGTGCCACAATTTAATTTACAAATGATCATATACCATTTATTAAGAAGTGTAGATTTTTAATATACCAGAGTTCAAAAGCAAATTAGGTACCTCAAACTTTGCATGAAACTTCTTTCCTAAATCAAATTCCATTACAAAATAAAAAGCCTACAAGTTATATTTTAAGAGTAAAATCTGTTCATTCACAAGTTATGAATGTCACAGGATGATTCTGTGAATTATTAATGAAAATGTGGATTGGGCTTTAATCTGTTATTCAGCTTGTTTGTGTGTGTGTGTGTGTGTGTGTGTGTGTGTGACCGGCAGTGTTTTGATTCTCATTTGTATATCCAACCGATCTGTACTCAATCTCTGTTTTCATGGTAACTATTGCTAAAGTTAAACAGTAAATTACTTTGAAACTATAAGAATGCCGGAGTCTTTCTTTCCTGTAAGGGGTTGGTTTGTTGGTTTGGTATTTTAAAAAAGTTTGTTGCTATAAGTGTTTCCCAAATTATTTTATTTACTTTGTGTATGTGTACCAATAAAGTAAATCTTTAATTTTGTTTGGAAATATCTTAAGGGCTCTAAAAAATTATTGCAGAACACTTAGGAATAATGTAAAGCAACCATTAAAACCTATGTTTGAGTTTGAAATAAGGAAGGAGAAGAAATGATGTAATTTTAAAGCAGCGTCAGAACATTCCTGTTTTCACTGAGAATTTCTGACTATTTGTTTCATGAATTTATAGGGGAAACTGGGAAGTAGTAAACACGCTGGGTAAAATGTGATCCACTTGTCACACACAAAGTACGGTACTGCATTTCTAAAACTGGAGATTATAGGCAGGTGATCTTAGAGAGTTTGTCTAGCTAATACAAGAGAGCCGTGTGTGCAGATAGCAGCCCATTTGGATATATCATTATACTATTCTTAAGCATTGGAAACAATGTAAGGATTTTTTAAAAAAAATATTTTTATTTTTAAAAATATAAAGTCATAAGAAATTTAAAATTCTCTGGGGAGAGTATCTGTATAGCTTGGGTTTCAGGTGCAGGACACCACCTCCCGAGGCTTACAGAGTCAGTGGCTTAGAAACTGTAAATAGTGTGCAGGGTTCCCCTGGGAGTAATTGTCAAGAGTGCAGCAGGCTTTGTAGCTTGAATTTCTGTACCTGTCCTGAGCAGCAGAACCCTGAAATCTGGGCTCCAAGATTTCATTTGAAGGTTACATGATAGGTTTTAAAATGATTATCTTCTTAAGAGTAAGCCTTTTTCAACCTCTTAGAAAGTTTTAGCATGAACCACAGAAGGCCACGATTCTTTGTACTAATATAAATACAGGATGGGGTTTTAAATACTTATACTTACAATGTTTAAGAATGTTTGTGGACCGGGTATATAGCTCAGTGGTGTAGTGCCTGCCCAGCAAGTGTGAGATCCTGAATTTGAGACCTGGTACCAAAAACAACAACAACAAGAATATTTGAACTGTCAGAGAAATATACTGTTCTATGATTCCAATCTGAAATTTGTAATCTGAACAATAAATTACCTGTGATTGTCAGCTGAGTTCAAATAAACTTGTCAATTCATCAGAAAATTTAAATTATAAATTTTGTATTTCTTTTTAAAAATAATTTGTTTATTTAGTAAATTCTACCAGTGAAATTTTTGAAGAATCCAAGAGTTTTAATTGAATAAATATAGTTTAAGATGTTTAAATTTATAATGAAAAAATTACTGGTCAAAGCACTAAATGATAAATTTAGGAAAGATGGGTTGATTTGGAAATAGGATAATCTGATTTATTTCTTAAGAACTTAGGAAAAATTTAAGCTTGAGAGACAGTTTTTAAAAATATTATAAAAATCTCCAGACACCAATATCTGCTCTCAATTTTTTTATTATTTAATTTTATTTATTTATTATTTTGCTACTGAGTCTCAAACTTAGGCCTTTTAAGTACAAGGCAACTGCTCCACAAGTCAGCTACACACAAAACTACTCCTGAGTACTGTACGTGCATAGCTTGAAATAGCTTCTGGTAGTTTTAACAATGAGCATTCAGTTAGATTGAATGAAGGTGCATGCAAAAAACCTTAGAGTTGATCGTTTATTTTCCTATAAATATGAATAAAGGACTCCTCATATTAATCCACAGTAGGAAAGAATCAAAATGCATGAAACAGGATCCAAAAGTTCTGACAGAGTCCAAGCTCTTAGTGGACCATGACCAAGGACTGCTGAAATTCAGAACTGTGTTCTAGTTAAAAACAAAACATAACATAGGCACAGGAAAGTCTTGAGGTTTTTCCCTATGAAATATTTATTATCAGTTTCTTGTATTAGTCTACATTTGGTGAGAAGAAATACCTAGAATGTGTTTTAAATGGATACTTATTTGTCAATAATTTAGTATAATTTATTCCTGTCCTTTAATATATTGATCTTCATTTAAACTATCTCATTTTCATGGATACTTTAAGGAAACAAAAGTAGGATGTCTCTAGGTTAGACATTTCATATATCATTCTCTTGAAAGGTATAATTGTAAGTATTTTTCTGAAAATTATTTTTTTTGGTCTAAATCATTAGACAAATTCAATACATTGACTTCTTGATCTGTCAGTATATCAGATTTTCTGTTTGGCATGAACCAGTTAGATGGAAAGTGTGAAAGACAAACTGCAATGAGAAAAAAGTACTTTGGGTCTTCATTAGAATGGTCACTCTTCATTAAAATGGTCACTCTTCATTAGAATGGTCGCTCTTATCTGGCAGTCCACAGTTGTTTCTAGTGTCTGTTAATGTTCAGCTGAATGAGGCTCCTGTGGTGGCGTATTTCTTAATGAATACATATTAAATACTCCAGTCTAGGAAATGGGGTATTGTATCCCCAGGATGGAGCCTAACCAGCATTCCTATATTGGGTGAAATTTGATTAGTTTCCTGTAAAATCAGTCTCTGTCCCTTGCCCCTTCCTTGGTCTGGCTTTTGAATTATGATCTGGAGTAGTGCCATTAATCACTAACTAAGGACTCTCTAAAAGCCAAAATGCTAAATTCTGAGGTAAACCTGACACTACTGTTACATCTGGCTCCATCTTAATTTCCTGCTTTGTCTGTCAGTATATTTATTTCTATTTCCTCAGCTGTCATTTTAGTACACTTCTAATTGGAAGCCATATTGCATCTGTTTTGGAAAAGGTAAAAGAATTTATTGGTCATCAAAGAGACAGTGTTCCAGAGGCTCTTACAAAAGCCTTGCTGAGCTGGGGGTTAGCTCAGCAGCACACTGGTTGCTTGGCAAGCACAAGGTCCTGAGTTTGATCCTCAGAAAGCTTTGCCAGGTATAGTATCCTGGAGTAAGGAGTCTGGACTGTCACTCACACTGCTCTGGCTTTGAATTCAGTCTCCACTTAGTAATCCCATGACTTTGAATCAAATATTTTGACCTCAAATTTATGTTTAATTGATGGCATAAAAGAAATAAAGTTATCTAGCCTTATGATCTAAGGTGAAAAATGTTTAAAGATTATTTTTATTGAGTGCCTTCATGGTACTTTAGTAGAACACAGACTTAAGATGTTCTTAAAATATATAGTTCAAATTCAGAGACAATTTTGAGAGCACTATTAATATTTGTGCTAGGGCAACTAGCATAAAATTAATTCCTCCCTAAGCAATAGTATATGGCTGTCTCTCCATATGAAATCATATATGACTTGTATATGTGCTTATGCTATCAAGGATCATTCTGTCTCTGTCCATCTTTTCTTGCAGATAATAGCATAGAACAAGTTAATCACCTTTGGTAGCAGGTTTATATCGATTCTTGCTTTTTCATGAATTTCCTTTGGCAAAATCTGCAGCAACATTTCAGATATAAGGTTGCAGTTTAGACTAAAACTCTAGTTAATAATCAAGAACATAGAAGCAGAAGCTTAAATAAACCCAGAGAATTTAGGATATCAGCTTATCCAAAAATAGAGGTCATATATCAGAAGTCCATTTGCTAGAATTAGGGCATGAGGTGACATGCAAAAGGCAGATAGTGCTGAGGTCAGGTCTGGCTTTAGGGACCACTAGGCTAAGCCTGTAAGTGGGGAATTAAAGGACCCTGAGCTGGTCGAGCTAGATGTCCAGGCTGTAATTCTGCCCTGAGAAATCAGAGCGCTGTCACAAGGGTTGATCTTACCAACCTCAATGACCTTGGGTGTGTTGTTTAAACTGTGTCGCCCTTGTTCCTAAACTGTATAATGTGTATAATGATACTAGTTTCACAGCCTCAGATTTGAAAAGGTCTTAGTACCTGATGCCTAGTGAGCTCTCAAACAAACAGTAACCATCCTCCTGTCACACAGCAGCCTGTCTGTAATTTGCAGGCCAATCCAGCGTGCGCCACTATTAAGAAGCACACGTGAGTAGAGCCTCTTCTTAATTTTCAAGCAACCTAAATTTGGTGGGAACAGTCACAGCCGAGTCTCTGAGAGCCCTGTCTTCACCCTTTGTGTTTCCTCCTGCTTGTCTACCAGCGAGCAGCAGTAGATGACAAAGTAAGTGAAGGTGCAATATTTTATTCTCTTCCTCCCAGATCAACCAATTCCACGAGCTTAACTACTCTGGTAGTTTTGGGAACCTGTGCCTGGGTTAAAGCTCTGCATCTGTGACATAATGAATGACAGTTTTAACAGAAGTGTCCTGAAGCCAGGTACAGCAGTGTCCTGAATTTCCCCAACTTCATTGTTTTCTACCCGCAAACTCAGTACTTAAAGTCTGAGTCCTTGTAATTCCTACCTAGAAAGGCTGTCATCTTACAGATGCGGATGAAATGAAACTCTCAACCTACTATGTGTCCAGTATGAGTTTGTGTTCTGTAAAATTGAAGAATGAATTTTAGGAACAATAGAGGTTATGAGCAGAATACCTTTATTGAGAGAAAGAAAGCTTCTGTCTGAGAAAGAGAGAAGAAGTGAGACAGACAGACAGACAGAAGTTGTCCCAAGTGGGTTGCCAAAGACTGTCTTTTCTAAGTACTTTTATAGATTAAAATCATGAAGTGGTGATATAGGGGAATGAAACTCCTGACCTACTATATGTCTGGTATGAGTTCATGTTCTCTAGAATCGAAGAATGAATTTTAGAACAAGAGGTTAAGAATGAAATATATTTATTGAGAGAAAGAAAGCTTCTGTTAGAGAGAATGGGTCCTGAGTGGGTTGCCAGGGACTCTTTTCTAGGAACTTTTTTTTTGGTACCGGGGATCGAACTCATGACTGCACACTTGCAAGGCAGGCGCTTATGCCGCTGAACTCAATCACCAGCCCCTTTTCTAGAAACTTTTCTAGAGTAAAATAATGAGGTGAGACAAGTCCAAGGTGGGGGAAAATGGGAACTCACAATGTGGGCATAAAGTGGGACAGAACTGTGGTCAACCAATAAGATTAATTGCTCAGATAAAAATGATTAAATTAGGAGCAAATGGGGGAGCAAGTTATGTAGTAAGCAGGCATGCTTAGCAGCAGTGACCCTTCCTGTAGGGGGTGGGATGCTGACTCCTGATTTCCTCAGCTGTCATAGAGAAAGCATTTGGACTGTGGATCCTTTGGATATGTTTGTATTTGCTTTGCCTTTTGTCTTGAGAGCTGGCCCACAGCAGGAGGTGTTTGTCTCCTCCAAGGCTCAAGGTGTCTGAACTTCTGCTCTGGGTTCTTTGAGGGCTCCGCCCTGAATGACTGCCTGTATTTGTAATTAACTCAGCTGCCTGTAACAGTGGGCTCGGTCCAAGGTTGGGGAAAGCATGGGAACTTGCAAGATGGGCATGAGCTGGGGCAGAACCAGGGTCAACCAGTAAGATTAATTGCCCAGGTAAAATTGATTAAATCAGGAGCAAATGGGGAAGTGAGTCACCTAACAAGGGGGCATGCTTAAAGAACAGTGACTCTTCCTGTAGTGGGCTGGAATAGTGACTCCTGGCTTTCTCAGGGTGATAGAGAACCATTTAGAATGTTAGTCCTTAGGATGTGGGTGCCTTTGTTTGATCCTGTGTCTTGAGGCCTGGCCCACAGCAGGAGGTGTCTGTCTCCCCGACAATTGCAAGGCATCTGGGCTTCTACACTGGCTCCTTCCAGTACCTAGCCCTGTCTGACTGACTGCCTGTAGTATTTCGGTCTAACTCAGCTGCCTGTAACATAATGAATATGTTTTCTTTGGACGTTCTGCTAAGTGTCTATATCTTGGCTGAATTTCTAACTGAACCAAGAACATCACACGCTGGCATAATTCATATGGAAAAGATAAATGAAGGGAGATAGGAGAATTATTTCCCACTGGAAGCAGACATGTTCAGTAGAAATAGAAAGTTCTCAAGCAGTTATTTTCAGTTTACCCCACAGCACCCCCTGCTTTCTTACCGTGGTTGTCCCCAGGTTCAACTCTGTCACTCCAGTGACCTGTGAGCTAAGCAGTAGCAACAGGGCCCTGGAGACCCTCACTCCCTCACCCCTTTGTTGTGGAGAATTGTTTCTTCATAGGTAAAAAGCTCTGCATGGCCATCTGGGCTTATCTCAGATCCTGAAAGCCCTCCCAATGCATGTTGATGCCTCATTTGCGGGTCCCCAGCGCATCATTGGAGCACATCCCAGGAACACAAATCACTGGGAGGAAATACCTTCTTCCAGGCCCCATCAGGCCATGTCTCTCTGAAAATGCATCCACTTTGGGCAGCTGTTTCTGAAGCCTGCTCTATGGGCAAAAATGAATTTAAAGATGTTGGTTTCTTTTTTTTAAATCATTGTTATTCTCTATTGCAGTTTGTTTATAACTTTTTGTTGAACTCATTTTGTAGCCCAGGCTGGCTCAGACTCACGGTGATCCTCCTGCCTCAGCCTCCCAAGTATTGTGATTATAGGTGTGCACCACCACATCTGGCTTCTTTATAACTTTGAGCTTGCATCCGAGCGAACAAAAATCCCAGGACCTGCTTATGGAAGGGCCTTCCTGAGGGAGTTGGTTCCTTTGTCCAATAAGCAACTCACCTAAATTTGCACTTTACCTCCTTCCCCAAACCCTCCTTGGTACTCTTCCTCATGAAGGAGCATTGATCACCTGAAGGTGCTATGCAAATGTAAGTGGCTGCTGCCAATTTTTATCTTGCTGTACAACTCTGCCACATAAAACATTTGTCAAAAGTTAATTTGTGTGTGTGTTGATTAATGAGTGCTATTTGTACCCTCCTAATATTGTTCTTGATTCATGTGTTTTCATACATATTGATTGGTGATTCATCCATGGGGCCCTTATCTCCATGACTAGACTATAAATACTCTGAGATTAGGATGGAGACCAGATTTTATTGCTCCCTTTAGGAACATTTGAAAAGTTTCCTTTTTGTATGTCTGCTAAAATATTGGCTGGTGGAAGATTGCAGGTCTGTGGGACATTGCATATTTCTAACCAAGCTATAGATTTTAAGCAGCATGAAATTCACCAGTGAGTACCTGTTTTGGAATTCTGTTCACTTTTAAGACCTCTGATACTGATCAGAGATAAAATAACTGAAATGTATTAATAGCAGCAGTAACTGTCAAATTACATGAAAGCAAATCTTTGTTTATCCCTTGGTGCGCACACGTGCATGCGCGCGCGCGCGCGCACACACACACACACACACACACACACACACACACAAGTAACCTACAGACATCACAGCACCAGTTAAATGTGAGGAAGTGTCTCAGGGAGGTTAAATAACCTGGCTCCTGCCTCTATGTTTGTGGGTAGCAACTGGGAGAAGAGAAAATGAATTTACGGCTTTATACTCTACATCCACATATTGCTTTGTGTTCTTCATACCATATCACATCCTGACCTTGTTCTATTTCTGGTTGTTGAATCCCAAGGAATGATTTTCATTGTATTAAGTACAATGAAAATCTGCTTCAGATCTTTGCCTGCCGATGGTAGTAGTTTCAGATTACAAAGTATTTTCATTGTCAAAAACTGTTGTTATAAATCTGAGATTTTCAAGTGCACTTTCCTTATTTCCTACAGGTCTGGTTGTTGTCATAAGACAGATGCCTGCAACGTGTAATACATAATTTGATTTGCATATAAAACTTGGTCTATAGGCCAGGGGTTTTGCTCAGTGGCGTAAGTGCCTGCTGGGCAAACACGAGGTTGTAGTTCTATCCCTGGCACCAAAAAAAAAAAAAAAAAAAAAAAAAACCTTGGTCTATGAATATATCTAAAAGTGGTATTTTAGAAGTAGCTGATCATTCTTTTGTAACAGAATTAGAATTAGCAATTGTCCATTGTATGTGAATCCTCCTAGAAGAAGGGAAGAAACTGATGATACTTATTTTGCCTATATTTTTCTTCATCATTATTTTTATTCTGCTCATTCTTTAAACACATTTTATTAAAAAGATAATTTGACATGGAAAGCTGAAATAATTTGATTTGGTGTTATTTATCTAATGGTCAAAGACATTTTAGATCTTTCTTCCGTTCATGTTTGAATGCTCATTCTCCAGAGAGAAGGTGAATGTGTCTCTGTGTGCGTGTGTGTGATTATGTGTGCGTATTTGTATACACTCCCATAATAGACTTTCCCAGGTTCATTTATGTTCTGAAATTAAATCAGAGGAGAGGAACCTCTTGTCTTAAATAGTCCTTGCTTTAGGAAGACAGGTAGCAACAATAACTTCAAATAAGGGCAGCTGTTTCTTCTCATGTCAGCTGTCCACCCTGGAAAGGTTTCTAGCCATTCAACTTCACTGCACTTTGTCTTTATACTGTCAGAATTCCAACTGACCATAGCAATACTGATCTCCTAAGATTCATCCTTGTTGAATATAGGAAAAGGAGAAAGAATTCTTTAGTAATTTTGATACTGGAAAAAGGAGCTATTGCTAGAACCACATCAACATTTACCTTTTGACCCATTTTAGTTGTTAATGACACTTCCCTCCATCCTCTTAGACAGCATCCCTTTGTGGAGGATGAATTATTGTGGCCCCTTTGCTATAGGGTGCAATGATGTCATCCTGGAGTCAGCTGTCTCCCTTGACCATGAGATGTGTACCTGGGCCCTTAAACATTTTTCCCTTGGCTGCAGAAGGCACCCCTGGCTCACCTGTCTCTTGTGGGCCTCAGTACTTAATAGGACCAGCCCTCAACTGGCTCATCCTTTCTCCCTGTATATTACTTGTCCTTGAAGAAGTGAAACTTTCTATTTTGAGAGTGCAGACTTTATGGAAGGGGATTACAAAGAATAGAAAAATGATCAAATTATCAACTATGAGTAAGTTTCAAGTATGGTAGAAGTTTCATACTCTTTATTTGATGTCTTTAGTGAAATGTGAACAATGCTAGCTTTTTATTTGTACTAAAATAATACACGGAGTGTTTGCTCTAAAATAAATGCTGTTCTGAGTTCTTTATAAATATTCATGTAAATCTTGTAACATACTTAAGAAAGGTCATATTATGTGCCATTATTTTAATTTTTCAGATAAAACACAAAACTCTGGGATGAATCAATTTGTACATTGAAAAGGGGGTCAAAGATGAGATGAATCTCAGACAATCAGATTTAGGAGATCAAAGTCCTATCTGTGACCCAGGAGTTTAAGGTGTGGTCGGCACTTAAAATCAGGACTAAGAGAAGGAACCCCACTGTCATAACTTCTATTCAACATAGTTCTGAAAACATAAGCCAGAGCAATTAGACAAGAGAAAGAAATAAAAGGAATAAGGATAGGAAAGGAAGAAGTTAAATTATCATTGTTTGCAGATGGCATGATACTCTACATAGATGTCCCCAAAAACTCCAGCTAAAGAATCCCAGAATAACCAAATTCAACAGCATAGCAAGATACAAAGTAACAAACTCAGAAATTATGGAAACAAGACCTTTCACAATAGCATCAAGATAAATAAAATACTTAGGAATCAGTTTAACCAATGCAGTGAAGGACTTATACATTAAAAGAACAATACTCTGAAAAAGAATATAGAAGATAATAGCAGAAAATGGAAAGATACCACCTGTTCTTGGATAGGCAAGACCAGTATATCAAAAGTGCCACACTTCCAAAGCCGTTAAACAGATTTAATGTAATCCCAATCAAAATATCAATAGCATATCTCACAGAATTAGAGAAAACAGTCCTAAAATCCATTTGGAAACAGGAGGGACCTAAAATAGCAGACGCAACTCTGAGCAAGGAGGACAAGGCAGGGAAATCATAATTCTACATTCAAAATTATACTACAAAGTTACTGTGATAAAAATAGCATGGTACTGCCAAAACAAACAGACCCAACAATCACTGGAATAGATTAGAAAATGCAGAAAGAACTCTAAGGACACTCAGCTACCTTATCTTTAGCAAAGGAGCCAAATACCTTCACTGGAAGAAAGACAGCATCTTTAATAAATGGTGCTGGGAAACGGGCTTTCCACATGTTGAAGGTTAAAACCAGACTTGTATCTTTCACCATGCACTAAACTAAAATAGAACTGGACCAAAGATCTAGATATTTAAACAAACACTTGATCTGTTGAAAGATAGAACAGGTAGAACTTTAGGAGATATAGGGGTAAGTGAAGACTTAAAGAATAAAACCCTGAGTACATAGGAAATATTACAAAGAATGAACAACTGGGATCATAAAAAATTAAAAAGCTTTTGTGTAGCAAAAGAAACAACTAACAGAGTGAAGAGACAATCTATAGGATGAGAAAATAATTTACCAGCCACTATTCAAAGGACTATTTCACAGAATACATAAAATTGTTTTTAAAAAGTCCCCTCAAGGGGCTGGGAATTTAGCTCAGTGGCTTAAGCGCCTGCCTGGCAAGCACAAGGTTGTGAGTTCAATCCCTGGTACAAAAAAAAAAAAGTCCCCTCAAATTTAAAGACTCAATCCAAAAGTAGACATCTGAAATGAATAGACACTTCTCAGATGAAGAAGTAGAAGCAGCAAATAAATGTATGGGAAAATGTTTAATATAACTGGTCATTCAAGAAATGAAAATTAAAACAACTCTGGGATTCCATATCCAGAAAGAATGGATATTATGAAAAAAATCAATCAATGAGAAATGCTGGCAAGGCTGTAGAGAAAAGCTGATGGGAGTGTAAACTGGTACAACCACTATGGAAATCAGTGTGGAGGTTACCTCAAAAAAAGTAAAACTAGAATGTCTATTTGATCCAGCTCTTCCCCTTTTAGATATTTTCCTGAAAGAGTTAAATGCACCATATCACAGTAATATATGTATGTATGTATATGTATATGTGTATATATATATATATATTATATAGTGTATAATATATATTATATATCTCTGTTTATAATAGCACAATTTATAATAGCTCAATTTTGGAAATAGACCATATGATCATCAAAAGACTATTAAAGAAAATGCATTCATATGCAGTGAAGTATTACTCTGCCAAAAAGAAAGGTAAGTATGAGTCATTTGTAGAAAAACTGATGCACCATAATTTTAAGTGAAATTAACCAGCACACAAGTTTATATATTACATTGTTTCTCTTGTGTGAGAAACCAAAGGTTCAGATGACGAACATACTGGAGGACAGACATTGGAAAGTAGGAGGAACATACTGAAATGGGAGGGGGAACAAGGAAAGGAGGAGGAGGATAGGAAGGAAAGATAAAAGGGAAGAATGGAAAGAAAAAAATAGAACTACAGCTTTTGTAAATGGGGAGTATAAGAGGGCTTGAAGGGAGAGAAGGAAAAAAGTATTATATACAACTATAAATTCCCCGTGATGAATATGATCAGTGTATGTGACAAATAAATACTAATAAAAATAAAGTAAAAAAAGTAAAGTTCCTATACTGGTCTGCCCCAGTAGAGGAACTCATTAGACTTCCAAGAATCTCAGACATTTCAGGACTTTTTAATGAATTTACCAACTTCTTGGCTCCATTCTGAAGGTATATAAATAAATACAAATTCTCAGATGGGTGATAGCTGGAATTGAGTCTGTAAACATTTTAGGTCCTAGAGAAAATCCAGTTCCTTCTCATCATCTGATCATCCAAGAGTTGATCAGAAACTCTCAGGGTGCAATGGACAGCAAAATACTGCCCACTATCCCCACTATTTGAGAATTTCACACCCTCCTTTCTTAGTCTTTCAATCTTTTGTTTAAAAAAATGCATGCCAGACATTTTCTTAATATCAACAATGAGTTTGTAAACTCTGGAAATACACGAAAGTGTTAAAAAATTAAACATAATTGATACTTAACTGGGGTGACTATAATTCACTCATATTTGCTCAATATAGAGTAAGTATTTTGTCATTGACAATTTAAAAATTTTATTTGCTAGCATTTCTAATGTTATTTGTGGGGCTTATTGTTAGTAGAAAAGTTTTCAAGAATTTAATAATCAAAAATAACATTGTTACATTTTATTTACACTAAAAACTACAACTCAAGATCAGATAAAAATTCATTTATGTTTTCATGTTGTTACTTTATGAATTTAAACTTCACATTTAATTCTTTAGCCTCCATAGAACTGGTTTTATTTTGTTTTTAGATGTTACATCTAATTTTTAAAAACTAAAAGAAATTCAGTAGATATATTAACTCAGCATTGTTTATTTACTAATCCTTTCATTCCTTTTAATTCTTTGAAAGAGGCTAGTGAAAACCTAGGTGTGGTTCAATAAATACTTGATGAATGGCTGTGTCTCATTAGACCTTCTTGAATATTAGCAGTTTTTCTGACTTTTTAATGACAGTTTTCATTTTCTGGACCCAGAGTTCTCCTTGTAAATTCCAAGGTGGAGCATATTGCTTGCCCTTAGGTTTGTAAACCTCTTGCTTCACAGAGAAAATCCAGTTTGTTCTCCATATCTAATTAATGCCTTCTCACTGGTGGACAGTGGCTGTGAGGTCAGTTTTGCTTGGAGTATTTCTTCTTTCACAAAATGTCAGTTGCCTGTGAGTCATACATGGAGGGACATAGGTCATGATGTCTGCAGTAGTTTATTCCTTCACAAACACAGCCCTGTTTTTACCACCACAGGGAGACTCTGTAGGACAGATGTGAGTAACAGTATACCCAGAGCTCACTGTTACTGTCCCCAGAGGTCCGAAGAGTGTGGGCAGTGTGATGACTTTGTACCTCATGCTTCCACTCTCTGCGAGCAGCTCATCTAACTTGTGTAGAAGCTCTGCAACATGGATCACTTGGTTTGCACAGTGGCTCACAGGTGGAAGGTGTTGCCGAAGGCCACACGGTGAAGGATGAAGGGGCTGTTCAGTAGATACAAACATCTCCTAGGTACTTACCACTGAACCTACCAACTTCTGACAGCTAGCTGAGCTGGTGAATTTGTGCTTTTCATTTGAACATTGTGGCCTCCAGAGAGATTAAGTCATTTACCCAAAGACAACTCACACTAGATCTTTGGTAGGAGAGTTGTATCTTGGTCACTAAGGTTCTGAGTCCCCAGATAGCACCAGCTGTATACAGGAAGTGATCTAGGAGGGCAGGATTCTGGGAGTCCAGTTGTAAAGCTGTGTTCCAACCTTCTGCCTGACACACATGACCTTTTTAAGTCAGTCTAATTTACTAAGCCTGTTGTCTCCTCTATAAAATGGAGAAAATATTCATCTTCTAGAATATATTCTGATGTCCACTGAAATTTAAATGGCTAGCAGTAGTCCTCAGTAAATTGACAGCTTCTGTGTCAACAGTGGATTGTTTGAACAGAACTACCCTAGGGGATTCCATAATGATGCTGACATGTACCAGAGAGAAAAATTACTCCAGAGCATCTGTTATCCACTCCCACCCACCGTGAATGCAAGAAGTTGCAGAAGCACCTACCTCCAGTTGCAGTCCCCCTACCCGTACCATTTTCCCCTGTGAAATCTATTGCAATAATTACTGTCTGAGACCAATCCCAGGAGAATTGAGAAAGTTAGACATTCAATACTGTCCTACTAGGAAATAATATTCCTTTGTCTGAAAGTTTCTGCATTGTTCCCTAAAACCATCCTCTTATGTTTCAGCTCTTTTTTAATACTCTCCCAGACTTTCCCTCCTATTACTTCCCTGTTGGCCTTTTGCAAAATATTTGAGCTTCAGTAGGAGCACATCTTATCATCAGTGTAAAAGAAATCTCTTTTTATGAGCTAGCTGATTGCAATTTAAAAAATAAGCCATTACTAAAGAGATCATCTATCGATTCCCAACTTCCTCATCCTAATTCCATCCTTGAAGATTTCAGGTGAATAATCATTAATATATATTTGACCAATGGTATTTTCTTTCCTTCAGTTCTGGGCTTCCAACTAAAGCCTCATATATGCTAGTAAAGAATATTTTTAAGCTGTTTTGAGCGATTAAAGATGACAGATAATACCTTATGATTGCTTAATACATATTTCTCTTTGCTCTTGTTACTCTCCTCTATGGACATGTGTTGACTCGGGCTGTTTGGTCTTGAACTGGAGACCTGTTGGGTCAATGTTCCTTAGTGGCCGGCACCATCAGTGGCATCTGGAAGTGATGAGACTTTTATCCACACACCAGGCCTTTGTCACCAGCACCTCTGCAGAGCACTCAGCACAGCCTCCTCACTGATCTTCCTAATGCTCAGCACTGGGTGGTTTGAGGACACATCACTTCAGTTTTCTGACCCCTGAGTTCAGTGCTCATCGGCCCAGTTCCAGCTCTGTGTCTCTCCTCCTTGGCCCCTATTTTGCCCTCACCATTGCTCAGGATTGCGGGCACATTCCATGGCCACCCTGAGCTGTTACTAAAATGCAGCCCATCATTGGAGACCCTGTGCCACACCAGCTCCTTTATGAGCTGGTCCTTGACTTTCCCTCAACCAATTGACCCATCCTCCCGCATACAGTTAGCAGCTTTTATTTTGCAGTCATTTTTCAAAGTGTTTATTGAGCACCTATTTCACCAAAATAATGAGCCAAACAGGTTTGGCTGCCGCTCTCAGGGAACACATAGTTTAAGCACTGGAAACTAGAATAAGTTATGGGTAATTTAACTCATCTTCTATCACCATTCGGTCATTCTTTTGGGTACTTAATATGACAAACTCCATGAGGCAACCACACCTCCTCTGCTAACCTAACATCTCTGCATCTGGCCTGATATTTTCACATGGTAGTTGTTCCAAGTATATTTTAATTTTCTCAAAAACCTCTTTGCTTTTCAAATGGTTGACTTGGCATTGCATCCATCTTTGGCCTTTTGCCTCCAGTATTCATCTATTTGATAAGGCTTTCTCTTCCTTTGTGATCATTCCTATCCCAAATCCATTTCCAATTGGCTTTCTGTCCAGGAAATCACTTTGATATCTACTATCTCTTTCTTACATTATACCCACGTTGGGATTATTTGTATTGGCTTGGAGTTACACTCAGGTGCTGCATATTAATATTTTGATTATTGAGGGACAAAATCCATGTGGTGGTCTTATCAGACTATGAAGGTACTCAGAAATTCCTATTGTTTTTACTATATCCTTTCTATGTTTGTTTATGTTTAGATGTATAAATGCTTGTCATTGAGTTATAATTGCCTATGATATTCATTAGAGTAGCCTACTCCCCAGGTGGGAATGCAGGAGGAAATAGGTTAGGGAGGCCTAGGTGTGTAGTAGGCTGTACAGTCTAGAATTGTAGAAGTACTTTGATGTTCAGATTAACAATGAAATTGCCCAAAAGTGCATTTTTCAGGACATATTTCCATTGCTCAGTGACACATAGCTGGATATAGTGACACATATTTGTTGGGTTCTCATTATAAAAGACATGATAGTTGACCATGTTTTATGTTCACTGAAGACAGAAATTGAAAATGTAACTTGTGTAGCCCCCAGTAAGATGCATTCTTCCTTGCTCAGAGTATGCTGGTACTGTCTTTTATGAAAACAAAGTAATCTTAGCAAGAGAGGTGACCGTGTGTTTACCTAGAGTTTCCTGTTCTGGACATCAGAACCTTTCTCTTATCTATTGATAATGAAGAATGTTTAAAATGTCTAGATCAATTGTCTTATTCATTAGAAAGGTGAAAGAGATTTTCAGTATGATTAATGAAAAAATAGAAACTCATTGAATTTATGACACAGGTATTATTATTATTATAATTATTAACCTTATTCTCTGCTGAGAGTAAACTTCTGAAAGAAACATGTATTTTCTTCAAAAGGAAACTAATAACCTTTACAAAGGTTAACTAAATAAATAGCTTATTAGTAAAATCTTATACAACACTGTATCCCAGGCATATTTTAAAACTTTTTATATGTAGTAATAGATTCCAGAGTTAGCCCTTACAACAATCCAAAGTGGTAGGAATTAGTATCTCAATTCTATAAATGAAGAAACAGGCACAAAATAATAATATGAATTGCTTAAGGTCACACAGCAAGTGATTGAACTAAATTTTCAATCAGTCTGGAGTTTTAATCTCTACACACACACACACACACACAATGGGTATGCTCTGGTTCTTCTGTATCTTGTCTATGCATACCAAATAATATGAATGCTACTAAGATACTTCTTTTGCAATCTTACTCAGTATAGTTTTTAGTTTGTAGTCATTCCTGAAAGGCTCCAGCTCTGTTACTTTAAGGTTGAGTGTCTTCAGTCTTTCTCGTAGCTACGTTCTTTCCTCAAATTCACAAGGCCCTGCCCATTGTGATATTGGGAGAAAACTGGAGTTCTTTGGAAGGAAAATCTTCTTGGTGGGATGCAGTCTAAAGTAGCTTGTTCTGTTGTGAGACCCCTTATGATTCCTGTGAAAACCCTCCCCTAACTCACACCATACCACTAGGCAGTGAGCAGTAGTCTAGCAGAGTAGTTCAGTCAGAAGGTGTTACCATTTCCTCTTCCCAGTATGGAAAGTTCTGTCTGAAGGAGTAAGTAGCTACTCAATGCACAGGGAAGGGCTCAGTGCCTGGAACACTGTAAACACTGTAACTATTTAATAACTATTTGACCGGTATTTTGTATCTCAATACTGTGGGTCACAAGTAAACCATATAAAGGTGTTATTTCCTTAAGGTTTCTGAGGGTATGTGTATGCACATTGAGAATAAAATTCTAATTTATATCTTTAAGAAAGTTTATCAAGCACCTAATAATACATGTTGCTATTCTAGTTGACACCCAGATTTGACAAGCTGTAGTAGCTGTCTTGGAAACTCTGTGATTCAAAACATAAAAATAGAGTTAAATGATTTTGCAAAACACAAGCAGAAAAGGGCATTACATAGAAAAATAAATGGATAGTACTACTGTTCTGTGAGCCACAGGTATTTATCATCCAAATGAACTTACATGAAAGGTTTCTAATGGAAAAATAACAGACTTAAGACCTCTTCAGGTGAAGACACTAGTATTTTGATGGAAGAAATTCAGGAGGCAATAGTTTATGTAGAGTATTTTTGTATCTTTTTGACTAGGAGGGTCTTTAGTATTGGAACAAATTGATGTCTAGCATCCAAAAAAGCTGTTTAGTGTGTGATAGTGGAAAATTTACTAATGCATTTATCCTGCAGGTTTCTGGCTTATGCATGTATGCAAAAATCAGTAGAATATCCCGCCTCCTTTTTGAATGCCTGATATCTTCACTGGAAAGTATGGAAATCTATTTAATGACTGACCTCAAATGAGTGGCATAGAGATGAAGTTGCATTTTTGTATGTGGATTTCTGCTTTCTTTGCCAGTAGTGTTGTGGAGCACTGAGGACAGTGAATTATCATCCCAGAATTTAGAGTACTTGTTTTGTCATTACCAATGTGCCCATCTGTCCACCATCTCCACGAAAATGGAGATTTAAAATTTACAAAGCAAATTATTGTATTTTGAGGGCCTTTAAAAAATAAGTGTACTATAAAGGAAATCTTAAGACAAAGTTAGCTTGAAAGTCTGTGGCATCAACTAGGAAAGCTCAAACTTCTGGGATCCCCTGGTCACGCCAGTGTAATTACAATTTGAGCTACATATTCATGCCAGCTTGACTGTACCATCCTAAAAGAGGTAAGCAATGAACAAGCCAGAGAATCATTTTGTTTCTTTCACATTTAGTTTTAAATTTGTATCAAGGGAACAGAAGGAGAGAAAAGAATAAAGTCCTCTGGCATTTTCTCAGTTAATTTCTTCTCCTAATTGCTGTTTGGCCTAGTTCTTTTTTGGTCTGTGTTCCCTCTTTGGAGGCCTCCTCTCCTTGCTGCTTTGCATCTCAAGGGGGTAGGTATTCAGGACTCTGCTTTGAAACATGTGTTTTAAAAAGGCAGAGTAAGACACCTGCCACCCACCCACTGCCAGCCTACCAGGACATTCCTCATCTTCCTTCAGCTCAAGTGCAGAAGTAACCTGCTGCCCACACTCTGGAGCAGAGTCTGCTTTTGCTTTTTCCCGTTTTTGGAGTCCTCTAGCTGCTCATCTGGCTGTGGGATTTGCAGGTCCTAGAAGAGGTCACATGTAGGAGGCCACCTGCAGAAAACCAGCAGAGGCGACACCTGACTCAGGGATTCTGGATTTGGGATTCTGGGTTTTCTGGAGAGAGGATCAGAAGATGCTATCCTCAAACATGCTACTTTGGGATGAAGTTTCTTCCTTTTTTTTTTTTTTTAGTTTAATAAGACAAATAGTTGTCTGCTAACTGCCTGCCATGTAAATTGTGCCTTGTGAAGGTGTTTTTGTCCCTTGTCCTGCACCAGGTGGTAAAGGACTGGGAAATAGGCGTTTTATTCCAATAACCCTAATCCTCAGTGTACAGTGCTCACCTGGCCGTCCTTTGTTACCCCTGGTTTGTTTGTGTGCTCATCTCTCCACAAAATATCATCCTTTGTTTTATGAGTATACAGACTCTGAACCCTACTCACTTCTGGAGGGCTTCTTCTCTTTCCCCACCTCGGGAACCCCTGTGCACATAAACTTTTTAAACAATACAACATGGAAGCCTTTTCTTCTGTTCACCTGTTCTCTTTTCAAAGTTTTACTTGCAGACTACATTCGAGTAATTTAAGAGGGTATGGGAAGTACGTTTCCTACCTGTCCTGCACTAGTGAAGAACGACTTTTATCCTCTAGCAGCTTCTCTGTCCTGATCCAGAAAAGTCTGTAAAGGTCATTAGAAAGTCAGGGTCCCAAATGAGAAACCTCTCTTGTCATAAATTTGGTTCTTTCCACCAGCAAACACTTACTGAGCATGAACCCAAGTCAGACTTACTCCCTGTGCTCCTGTAGTTGACAGTGGAGCACAAGCACATTTTGGGGACCTGCAAACACTTTTGTCCCCATTGATGAGATGCCCTGCGTCGTATCAGCCACTCATCTGTCTGCTTATGTCATGCTGCTCTCAGGTATGAAGTGACCACATTTTATAAACTACTATAAAGGGTTGGCCTTTATAACCATGGTACTCTAAAACACGAAGTTTTAAAACTAGAAATAGGTATTCTAATGTTAGATACAAAGTGCACAATGGCCTGTCTGGAACAAAAGCACCAAACCATGAGGTGTAGAGAAATGACACTTTCTAGCAGTGAAGTTAGACATAATGGTCTGCATAATTCAGTTTTTATGTTAAGTAAGAGGATCCATCTGCCAGAAGAGGTAAGCATATTTCTGATTCTACGTTCTAGGAGGAATTTCATTAGAGCGCTGCCTACATTGCGGATCAATGATGTGTCTCATTCTCGTCTGACATAGAACAGGATTATAGGCTGTTGGTCTGTTTGGTTACTGGTCCTCAAATTTGAGTGCATAACAGTTGTCAAGAGGGCTAAAGTGTAGATGATGATTGTGTAGGTCTGGGATGGTTAGTGTTCCACCCTTGGAGATCCACAGTGCCAGGATAGGAAAAACCCCAGTAATTAACAGGTTTAGACCTAATTAGCTTCTGTTAGTGAATGCAGATCATCAGTTCTACCAGACACGTGGTGTTCTGCCTCAGACGCTGTGGAGGGGCAATGCTCTTCCTGAAAGCTTTCCTTTCCCTGTCACTTGTCTTAGCAACACTTTGCCAAAAGGCACTGATGTGGCATGTGAGGCATGACCCACCTGACCTCATTGAGCCACCTGTGAGATAAGGAGTTAATAAACTAATTGAACATCTCTACCAGAACATTAGAAATCTGGAGTTACAAATCCAGGAAAACCTCATGTGCTCATGTAGAATCTGAAGTCTGGACCTTAGTACAGCCCTTCTTAGTGGTGGTCTCTGGTCATTAGGGAGAGACAGTGGCAAGGAGGTTTCATGGATGAGTATTGGATGGTACTTTCTGTTGAATTATAAAACTGCATCTATCCGCACTAAACACATCTCTGCCTTTAATATTCTTAGCAACTATGATCTCTGCAATGCAGGAAGTGCCTCTTGTATTGCTATAGTGCATTTACACAAAGTTTGGGTCTTGACTCAGAAATTTGTTAGTGTGTGTCCTTGAGGGGTGTCTTATTGCTTCTGACTGGGCCTCATTTTCCTCCTCTATTAAGGGCATAATCATACTTTCCATTAATTAGGGTTAATTTGAAAATTAAATCAGCCTATAAAATGAGTGGCATGTAATATACTTAATTCTTCTCTTTCTCTTTTTATGTCACTCACTTAACATTAAAGACATTATAAATTAATTGAGATCTTCTGGTTCCAGACATGAGTGGAAAGATCTTTTGATGTCATGATATTCTTCTGTTGTCAGACTTGAGGCTCTTCCCTGTTAAAGCCTGTGATACTTTGCACTGTGATCACAGCCAGGTGTGGCGGCACATGCTTGCACTAATCACAACTCTCTGGGAGGTTGAGGCAAGAGGATCAAACGTTTGGCCTCTGCCTGGGCAACTTAATGAAACCTTGTATCAAAACAAATAAATAAATGCCTGGAGAATGTAGCTCAGTGTGAAGGCCCTGCATCTACTCTCTGCTACTGCCTCACCATCACCTCCAAAAGAAAATTTGTGATTATCTGTTCACTTTAGCCTCTTTACCTCTTCATCTCAACAAAGTGATAATGGCCAGGGTTTAATGGGCTGCAGGTTTGCAGCTACTTGGATTTTTATCACAATTTGCCATTCCCAATGTAGCAAGATCGAATATGCCCTTCTAGTTCTGGTAGGTCCTGATACCTTATGAAGTGTTACTATGATAGAACTAGTGTTCCCCTTTTGCGGGAGTTACTCAAGCTGTTGGAATGCATCTACCCTTTTGGTTTGGCAGGTAGCTGAGGCAGGTATGCGCAGCTTGATTCTAAGTCATTTGGAGAAGGCTTGGGGTGGTTTCCTATTACCCTGAATCTACATGGATAGAGGAAATTCTGTGTTATTTTTACAGATGTCCAGGGTACTTATCTAGAGTTCCTTTGGATTCCAAGGGAAAGAATTTGAGGACACTGATTCCATCTTATTTAGTGTCTTATTCTCAGTAGTTAGCACAGTGTCAACAGAGTAAGGTAAGGGCTCTGTGATTACATTTGAATGAAGAAGCTTATTTAGATAGTTCTATGTTCTTGAGACTTATGTACTATCCCCGATGATCCAGGAACCTAGTGAAAGGCTGGCAAACAGTCTTTCTGAAGCTCTCTGCAAATTAGCTATAAAACATGGAGTATCCTGTACAGACCAAGACCTGGTGCAGTTTTACTAATTGATCAGCACCTTAGTGGATGAGCAATCAGTGCTTGGGGTGGTTGCTGAAGAGCTTTGCTGTATGCTGAGCTCCATAATCACAAGGGTCCTGGAGGGTCCCTGGGCTTTCTGAACAGACTTAGAACTGGAATTGGCCCAGGGCAGCATGCTTATTGTCTAGAAAAGGAAACTCACCCTCCATGTGCACATGTTGTATTTTCTGGCATAGATCTGCCTACCTTGTACCTTTGCCTACCTTGTAAATGAACCCAACAACAAGTTCTGTAATTTAGCAAAAAGGATCACGAGGAAACACTCCTCAGAGGAGCAGCTCCCAACCCCGTCACCTGCTTGCTTCTGAATGCTCACCGTGATTGGTAGTTGGAACAGTGCTGCCACTTCCTGAGGCCGCCTGTGCTGACCTGTTGGCTGTGGGGTTCAGTCCCTCTTCACTCCAGCACAGTCTTTAATTAACAAAGGAAAACAAGAGAATGGAAGAAAATGTGGCTGGCGCACAAAGCTTGCACTCAGGAATTGCAGCAAGTTGATCTTTAATAAGGAGACACTTCCAGGTGGATGAGAACAGGCGTGCCAGGAGCAGCCCGGATTCTGCAGTGCTTGGTATACACTGAACGTTGGAGAGATGCTCCAAAGTGCAAGGAGTCTTTTTAAAACCCAGACACTTTATGCAACCTTGAGATTGTATCAGTGTTTTCTGTCCCTTTTTTTTGTTCTTATCTATTATCATGTTATCTTTTAAAATGTTTATTTTACTTTAATTACTTGACTGAAACAAAATCATAAAGATTGTACATATTAATAGTATAGCATGCAATGTTTCATACATGTTTGCATTCTAGGATGAGGTTAAATGTAGCCTCCAACATTTATTACTACTTTATGACAAAAGTGTATGATATCCTTTTATTGAGGTTTTAGAAATGTACTGTCCATAACTACTGTCTGTAGTTGGCATCAGATGTCAAAAAGCTTGTGCAGTCAGCCCAGCAAATTCAGCTCTGCAGCACTAATTCCAGAATTAATACATGTTCAACAAGCAGTTGAGCTTCAATAATATTTCAACATGAAAGAAAAATGGGGCACAGATTTTGAAACTGTCCTACTGAGCAATAGCAGAACTTCTTACTCCTACCTGCAACTTAGTACTCATTAATACATTTTTATTACCTAAGCGGAAAAATTAATTTTCTTCCCCCAAGTTTGGACTTTCTTTTTTCCCTTCTGTTTTTTGGTCTCCACTCCCATCCATGTGTGAGAGAAGCTGCTGAGCAACTCCATTAGCTGGTAGATCATCTCAACAAATGTCATTGATTGATAGATCAATAACTCTTTTACAATGTTTGGTGCGAGGAGAAGGAAGATAGTACTGGAGAGGTTACATTCACCTAATTTCTTAAACAGGTTTTGGTGTACAATACATGACCCTCTTTGGGTCCTCCGTGCACTCAACCAGTTTTCACAATTCCTTCATCTAGGACCGTGATGGAAAACTTCTTAAATCTTTGAGTGGTAGAAATGGTCTGGTGAGGCACCCATCTACTGTGTCTCAGTTAAGTGAAGAACTTAGTCTTCAGCTTCAAGCAGCAATCTCAAGCCTCTGACCAGAAAAGGTAATATTGCCAATGGCAGGGAAAACCAGGGTAGTGACATTTCATTTTTAAAATTCCTGGCCCTATTTTTCTTTCATGTTGAAATATTACTGAAATTTCACTGCTTGTTGAGCATACGTTAATTCTGGAATTTGTACTGAAGAGCTAAATTTGTTGGGCTGACTGCAAAAGCCTTTTGACATTTGAGGCCACATATTGAAATCGCAAACTGAAGGTTGTGGCATGTGTTAGGGGAGAATTACAAAGATTCTCAGCTCCCATGAGTTGTGGAGCAGTTCTCACAAACCTGTCACCATCTCTAATGCATTATTCATCAGATTAAGCAAAGGGAATAATGTTTGTTTGTTTGTTTGTTTGTTTGTTTTGAAATAAGGCTTAGTTATTGGGAAGGGCAGAATCAACTTGTATAACTGTCAAGTGGGAAAGCATCTTATTTCAAATCAAGACCTTTGCTGTTCCGCTAATGAGCCTGCTGTTTTGATTTCTAACATGTTGTTGCATATATTTTTAGCATGACTTTATGCCATTGGACAGTCCTTCTAGAACTGAAAAACATTTGCATGAACATGGTTCGTTAGATATTTTTAGATCTCCTGTGGCCTGTGAACAAGCGTTACTAAGCTGCAGGGCTCTGTCCTGCAGGATTCGGCTCTGTAACTTGTCTGCAGTGAAGGTGTTGAAGCCAAATAGAGTGCATCAGTCAGTCCCTAAGTGGTTTGAAAGTTTAGACAGAAGAAAAAAATATAAGTTCACATTTGCATGCACAGATCCCAAATTCACCAACATTGGGTTATCATGTCTGATTGACTTTCAGAAAAATTGAAAGATGATTAATTGGACAGAGAGATGTCCAATAACTGGCTCTGCTGAGCTATAGGGAGGAAAACATTCCTTCTTTCATAAGGTTCCCAAGGCTTGCTCTCCCAGCAAGAGATACAGTCTCCCCAGTGACTGTTTTCTGACAGGTGGAGAGACACCAACTTGCAGCATCTCAAGATTCCTCATGGAAATGCAGGTTAAAACAAACTCCACACCAGGAATTATCCTGACTTTTGCAACAGGAAACACATAACCTGAACTTGTTAACTTGAAGTTACACCAGGAGCACAAAACCCTTGAAATATACAAGGCTTCATCAAATTACTGAAAATCCCCTGGGTCAGTAAAGTTTTAAGCCAAGGAAATGTAGTGACCATGCTAAACCACCATGCCAATTAATTTTTATGCATTGTTTTTGAGGGTGTGTTTTATTTATTACACCTGCTTTTCTTACCTCTTTTGCTTAGAATGTGATGCCTGGTTCCTCCAAGATTTGCAGGCTGCTTGATGCTTTTTCATGCATATTGGAGACAGTTTTCCTTACCTGTCTCTGGCAGTTTTTCTGTTTGTCTTGTTCCCTTCTGTGCATATGCCCTAACTTGGATCACCCTGCCCTGTGCTTCTGTTAGAAGGCTTTTTTTGTCCTCACCATTAGAAACAGTGAATCACTCTATATTTCTCCCATTTTGTCCATCCAGTGCACTGTTTATTTAAAAAGAAAAACAGGAAACCCTGTCAGGATAGTTTTCTTTATTTACTCATGAATAGGTCTCTAACCTTTTTATTACTTCATGTTTACATTCAGGCGAATTTACATTAGATTATTCTGGGATTGCTGCCTGTGACCCAGTATTGAGCACAGAGTTTGGTGGTTTTGAAAACACATCCTAAAAGCAAGATATATCATATATGGGTACAGATTCCCTATGATAATATTACTATGTAAAACTAAAATGCACTAATTAATTTAAAAACACAGGCTTCTAAATGGAGGCTGGAGCATTGTCAGCAGAGTGAGTGACCTACTGAGTAAGTGGCAAAAAGTAATAGTGTTAGCTCTGTTAGCTAGTGCTGAGTGAGTTGGCTGGAGTGTAGATACTTAATGTAGAATGGTTTTTGAAATTTCCATATCCACTGTTTCTGTCCATGTGCTGGGTCCCTTTTGTTTCTGAGCCTTTTGAGGTCTGGATTTATCTTTCTCACTTCTGCATTGCTAATGTCCAGAATCTCCTGCTTCTGTGCTGCCCTCTTAAGAACAGAAGAAGGCCCAGGGTGACATCTGGCAAGGCTCCAGCAGTGGAAGTCAAGTGGAGCTGTGTGTGTGCTGGAGGCCCATTCATCACCTGGAGGAGGTGAAGAAATCCAATACACAGGCCCATTAATGGATCGTAACACGTAATAATAGCAATTCCGTTCCAGCAGGAGGAGAGGTGCATCTGTCCCGACCTTTGAGCATTGTTCACACATCCCTTTTAGTATTGCAAGAGCAAATAAGAGAACAGAAAAGTTGTCAGCATGTCTTGTGGAGCCACTGTGTAAAAACAGTGCTTTATTAGTCACCG
Source organism: Hydrochoerus hydrochaeris (assembly GCA_004027455.1). Taxonomy (NCBI): domain Eukaryota; kingdom Metazoa; phylum Chordata; class Mammalia; order Rodentia; family Hydrochaeridae; genus Hydrochoerus; species Hydrochoerus hydrochaeris. The sequence continues at coordinate 164,049 of PVLA01001054.1, forward strand.
TAGCACCCTGGTGAGTAACTACTGGAGGTCCTACTTCTCGGGGGACACAGCAGATAACAGTCCTGGAAAAACAACATGCTTAAGGTCGTACATGGGATCTGTGGTAAGAGTTGAAATTAGAGCGGATTGCCCTTTGTAGAAGCCTGAAAATAAGACCACCATTGAATAGAGGACCAAACTGCCCCGTGGGCCAGGCGTGTAGAGCTAGACAGGGTTTGGAGGGCCTTTCACCAGGGCCTTTCACAACAGATGAGGACATGGACACCCTGGGTGTGTGCACGCTATCTTATGGGAGTTTTTTGATATCCTTACACGTGGCTGTGGTCCTTAAAAAAGATTATTTAAAGAGCTACTCTTGTTTTGAATATTAATATGCAATGTATTAAAATTGCAGATTCAAAAACCCATTTCTTAAGCCTTTAAATTGAATTTACAAATCTAATTATTCTTTTCCTAAATCTAACAACTTTAGCAATCACTTTTAAAGGCTTTTTTTTTAAAAAACAACCTAGTTAATTAAATCACTTAAATATTTTAAACTGCACTTAGAAATTTAATATATTCTATTCTTTTTAAGTAGTCAAATTCCCTAACAAATAGACTTACCCACAAAGCTTAAATAATACTTATAAATTTCATAAATTAAAGTTATAAATATGGTGGATCTTAACTCTTTTGCATATTACAGTATCTTACAAATTTAGAAAAAATACTTTAGCAAATTAAAACTGCAATTTAAAAAATATTCATTTATACATCAGTTTAAACTTGAATAAGAAAAGTCTCTCCTGAAGTCTTTTACAATAGGAATGATGTATTTAAAGTACCAGTCATGATCAGAATATTCTAAATCTAAAACATATAGTTGAACTGATTCACTTCATTATTTCTGTATTTAGTAAGTGTCATGCCAAGGGGAATGGGGTTTCTTTTTTCTAGTTGAGGTGTTAATGGACTCAGAAGAATGGGATGGGGCAGACAGGTGGATCCTTACCAAAGAGAGCACTCCAGAATTTAAGATTTGATCTTGTAACCCCAACTCCCAATTTAAGTCATCCACAACGCGGTTTATTAGTCTCTTCTCACAAAGCCATAACTGTTCTACCTCACATCGCCAACTCAACTGCATTTTTCATTGTGGCTTCTTTTCACACGTAGAAAGGCTCTCTCTTGAGCATCACACTCCTGTGTCATACTCTGAATACCTCTTCCGATCTGAGTACTTAACAAATATTCCTTTCCTAGCGGGAGTGTAACTTGCATAGCTATTAAAAGCATTTCCAATAGGATTTGGGTCTGTCACAGCATATCCTGGATGTCCCCACGAATGGAAATCATGCTCTATTTTGGCCACATAGAACACATCTTCTGCTCTGTGCTGCTCCTTGCTGAGCCTTGCAATGTGTTACCTGTGCAGCTATCAGACTTTGGATAGATTAGTTACAGGAAAGAGACATGTCATGAGTATTTGGGCAATTTTGAAAAGTCCCTTAAACTAGTAGGGAAATACGATTTTCAAAGTCTGTTCTATATCATATTTGTCATGTTTTCAAATAGGGTAGACTGTATCACCACAGGCCATCCCTGCAGGGGTACCCCAAAGCCACACTACCTGGTCTGCCACCTCCTCCTCCTGTTAGGGCTGCCTCAGTTTCCAGCAGCCAGTAATAGCAGCTTCACTTAGCTTTTCTAGCTGAGGATCAGCATGCTCCCTTCCTCAGAGGATGACCGTATGGATTAAATCTGCAGGAATGGAAGCTTCACAAAGACAGGTTCATCTGTTTGGGTGTGGGCATATCCTCAGCCCCTTGGTGTTCTGGCATCGTGCACATTCCATAAACATGTATTTCACTAAACCTAAAGTGCTCATATGGTATCTAGATGTAGGCAAGGTCTCAGAGAAGGCGGTGGTTACTATTATGCTTTGGTGAAGTTTAGCCACCTTCACTTGCAGCATCCTAAGCTTATGCAAATATACTAGAAAAAGTAGATGAGCAACAATTCACATACTGTTACTTCTGTATCTGTTCACATAGTGTAATGAGGTGTATTATTTTCACCTGGAGAATACGTGGGGTAAAGCTGGCTTTCTTTAGCATTTGGCTGTCCAGATTATTTGTAAGATTCTTGGATTGTAGATCTTCTTTCTTGTCTTGATAAGGTTACTGTGACTTTCATTTTTTATTCTTCTTTCACTTCCTTCCCCTCTCCTTCTCTTTTCTTCCATGTGCTGTCTTCTTTGATACTCAGCCCTTTTGCTCTGCCCTTTTTGCCTTCCTGCCCTTTAAGTGGAGGCAGACTTTGAAGGTCAGTCCTTCACTGTTTACTTTCATGTTTCACCTGGTCTTCCTGGTTGATCTTATGGACTCATAGCTTTAAACAAGCTCGCCTGTTTTCACCTGCAGAACTGTGATCCAGTCGGAAAGACACCTCTTCTGCCTCAACAGTGTTTTCCACGCCTGACATTTCCTGCACACAATCATCCACTGGATTCAGTGACATCAGTAACTGTCTTGCTCATCTTCTGCCTGATCTTTTACTTCAAGCCAGTATTCCTCCAATCTACCATGTTTAATGTTGTCAGCATTTTATTCTTCACAGAAAGCTCAAGCAATCTGATATAGTCCAAAACCATGAAAGCATCTCAGTTCTCTTACATTCAGTTGTATCCCCTTTTCATCTTCTCTATGGGTCTTTGTTTCTTTATGTGAAACCCAGTGCACTTGCCATTGTCTTAATAAGGTCTCCTCTTGCTGGATCCTCTTATGTCCTAAGGCCAGGAACCTGTGAATATGTTGCAGAGAAAAGAGGTAATGTAGATGGAACTAGGACTGGTGCTTGGCTCACTTTACAAGAGTAAGTGTACCTATTATTCAGAGGGACCCTGGGTAATCACAGAATCTTTAAAAATGGAAGAAAGAATGAGAGGAGGGCACTGTATTTCTGTGGGAGAGGAGAAGTGTAAAATGATGTGAGGATTCAACCCACTTTTGCTGGCTTTGAATATGGAGAAAGGGGGCCAGGAGCCAAGGTATGTGGGTGGCTTCTAGAATTGGGAGAAGACAAAGAAATAGATTTTCCCCCAGAGCTGACAAAAAGGAAAACATCCTTGCTGACATCTCGTATGGATTAAATCCACCGCAATGGAAATTTCAAAGACAACTTCGTCTGTTTGGCTTTGGGCATATCCTCAGCATCTTGAACATTCCCTAGGTATTGTGTACAGTAAACATGTGGCTTTTTTCACTAAACATAAAGCGCTTAGTGCTTACCTGGTGACTGAGGGTAGACAGCATCTCATAGAAGGAGATTAGTAGCCCAATGTTAACCATGTCAGACTTCTAAACTATGGAGCAATTAGTTTATACATTTTTGTTTCAAGGCACCAAGTTTGTAGTAGGTAATTTGTTACAGCAGCAACAGGAAACCAGTTTACCCACATTCATGCTGATCATAATAGTGAGAATAATCTTTCTTTTTAAATTGACTTACTGAACTGTACTAAAGATGTCAAGTTCCAAAATAATAATCTTACCTACTGAGCCACTCAGATTTTCCTAATCAAAGGTCATGTCAAAACTGTCTGCCATACTTACTGAAATCTTTGTCTTTTATTGGCACATTATTTTATTAGATACCTGTGTGTGACCTTGAATTGAGTATCTAGGAGGTAGGTCCAATATATTATTTATTTGGCATCGTTTAGTAATGCAATAGAGAATCTTTACTTTCAAGCCAATGCTTTTTGAACTTATTTGTAGAAAACACAACATACCTAATTGTGCCAGATATGAGTCCTAAATGCCCACAAGATGGAGATATTGCCTTTAAAATGTGAGTTCCATTGTCCCATGAGATCATTTCTTATGGACTTCTTTCAAAATGGAGATTCAGTTGTTAGTTGCAAAGGAGGTTTGAATTTCCATAATTTTATGTTTGCAACCATAATTTTAATAATTGTTTTATTTAGATTAAAATTAGATTATTTTTTAAAAGTTATTATACTCATGTATTAGAACAAAAGCAGTAATTTTGTCATAGGGTTTTTGAAAATAGAACAACCATAGGTTCTTTAGGACAGTATAAGCAAGTGATGGACTTAATTTCATTGATCATAGTGGTAATATATAGTATATTTCCTAAATTCTTTTCAGCAGGAGGTCAAGAAAAAATGGGGAAATTGTCTAGCTTGCTACAATTTAATTTTATTTGTGCTATTGGAATAAAAAACAATGAATATTTTGTTTTCTGATGAGGAATGAAATTCCTAGTTATATGAATTTGAGAGGCTATAAAATTAGCGTGTAATTACATTGGTCATGTGTTTTGAAGCTTCTTCTTATGCTCTTATTGTATCAGTTAGCTTTCTATACTTTGGGAAGACACTTGAGAAAGAAAAGATATATTTTGGCTTATGGTTTCAGAGGTTTTAGTCCATGGTCTGTCAGTTCAACTGTTATGGGCCTAAGTTGAAGCAGAACATACAGCAGAACGGTGTAGTGAAGCAAAACTACTTATTTCACAGCAGCCAGGAAGCAGAGAGAAAGAGCCAGAAAAGAAGGGGCAGTAGACAAGACACATTCCCCGTGTTCAGGCCCCCATGACCCACTCCCTTTAGTAGGCCCAACCTCTTCTTGCCATCTGCTTTGTTGATGTTAAATTCTGATCTCATGAGTAAATCCAGTAAAGAAAAAGAACCCTTATGATCCACAGGTCACCTATGAATATTGTGGCCTTAGGTGAGACATTGCCTTTAGAAGGGCACTTTCTGTTAAACCCTAAGACAGGTTTCCAGTCTTTATGTTCAGAAATTCGTGTGCTCTTGCAAGTTCTTTCTTAAGTGGTCTTTCTTAAAACTGGCTCCTAACTGACTCAGCAGAAGTCATGGACAGCTGGATTGTCATTTCTAATGTCCTTTCCTGAGGACTCAACTGATGCTATTTCCCCCGCCCCAATACTGAGTTCATCTCCAAGTTGTGTGCTGGAAGGATGAGAAGAGATGTGGGAGGTGCATAGATACACTGAGTTAGTTGGTTTCCAAGTAGGTGGATTGACAGTTTAAAAGCGCAAATTAAGCCATGAAGGCAGGCTGGAAGATAATTTAAATTCTGCTGAAATACATGAGATTGTCAGGTTCTTCCTGCATTAGGTATGCAGCATTAATGTTAGACTAATCCAGAGCCATTACTTTATATCTGAAAGCAACCATGCCATAACGAAACGATGACAGGCGAAAAAAATTCAGACTTAAGAAATTTATCAATAACTGTCTCCAAATATTTAAAGAGCTTTCAGGTAGAAGAAGGAAAGCAATCTCATTGATGTGCGTGATGGGACAAACTAGAAACTTTGCACTGATGTTAAAGGTAGAAGATGGTGGAGTTCGTAAACTGACACAAAGCATTATCCCAACAAATGGAGCTGCATGATCATAGTTCACTTCTGATGACCAAAGTCCTTCACCAAGATGCTAAGTAAACACTTTTTAGCAAAAGGTTAATTGGTGCATAATGCAGGGGACCAAACCCAAGGCCTTCACACTGAGCTACATAGTAGCCCTCTTTTATTTATTTTGAGGTGTGTTCTCACTGTGTTACACAGCAAGGGCAATATGCAGTATTGAATAACCTTCATGATTTTTTCTATCATATTTTAAATCTTGCAATATTAAAAAGATATAAACATCATCTTATTTTTATGTTTCTTTAAAAAAAATTCAGAAATGTGCCAACTCATTCCTTAAGGACAATAACCCAAGCTAAAATTGTTATTAGAGCAGATGTTCACCTGCTGTCGTGTTTAGTGAGATAAATCTGTTAGCAGTAAAACCAAGATAATACTCAGAGTGCAACAGGTAAGCTTAACCTGGAAGCATTTTCGTGGGACAAGGATTGAGTGACATCAGAGTGATGGTAATATATTCATTGAGAACATGGGAAAATACAGATTCCAGTCTGTGAGGAAAGTGTTGTTGGCCAATTTCCAGGACAGAGACCACCAGCTGTTTACCAGTCGGTACTTTTCTTTGTTTTCTCCTGCAGTCTAGGGAAATCAGTCATCCTTCATCTTGGGTATAATGACCTATTATGGTAAAATGTGGATTTCAGTACCCTTTCAGTACCCTTTTTGCCTATTGAAGAAATTCACTGTGCGATTTAGATATTGTTTTATCCTTACTGCAATGGAATACATGAGACAATTTATAAAGAGTAAAGTTGGTTTTGATTCATTGTTCTAGAGATTCCAGTCCAAAATCCTTGGTCCCATTCATCATGGCAGTAGTGCATGATGGAGCAGACTTCTTACATCATGGGCCAAGAGGCAGAAAAAGAAAAAGAGTAGCATCCCACAGACTCAGTGCTATTCCTCTAATAAATCAAGTATCCTCCAATCATACCGCACTGCTTAAAGGTCCCACCTTTGCCCACTAGCACCAGTCTGGGGAACAGAGCTTTAGCTGTTGGGAACACGCATCTACGTCTTAGCAGATATTAAGTGTCCTGCTGTCCTTGCACAGCTGTGATACCTGCATTGGTAGCATTGCTGCCTGTGTCCTCTGTCTGCCTGGGTTTTATATTTGTGTGAAAACATAGAGGTCAGGGCTCTGTTCTTTAAAGTTAGGTCAAAATCAGGAATGGTTCCTGTGCTAAATGGCTTATCAGCTAACCAATAGAAACAGATTGCTTTGTGATCATGTTTTGTTATTCCCGTGTAGCAACATGTAGTGACCCTGAATATACCTCCTGGTGAAAAAGTGTACTTTCCATGGGGCAATGCTGATGACTTTTTAAGTAGGCATCTTCTCTTCAGCAAGCTACTGTGCTGGGAGAACACTAAGGCTATGAGAGAGCTTGGGAAATGGGACAGCCCTTGCTGATTGGAGTTAGAAATGGAGAAGAGAGGCTAGAAAGGATGGTAGGGACAATGAAAAGAGAGAAAATACGCTACAAGAAAGGTGGGCATTGGACAGACTGCAGCTAGTGGTATGAAATCTTTTATTTTAGTGCTCTGTTATATGTCAGAAAAGATTAACCTATTCTGATCAAAGTGAAAACAAATTTTATGTGCATTTTAAAATTTATTACACATGTTTAGATAAAAGCTTCTACTTATAAGCTCTGTTTACTCATTGGTTTAAGTTTAGAGTCAGATAGATTGGTTTACACATGTCTAGTTCACTTAGGCAGAGTCTCATTTTCTGTGTCTTTAAATTGGGAACAATGATATCTGCCTGGCAAGTTAAAGTAAATGGAATAATGCATAGAAAGCCAGTAGATGATGATCGGTCTTTGGAGAACATTCAATAAGTAGAAATATATATTATGTTCAGAACTGGAACTAAGAAATCATGGGTTACCAAAATCACTGTCCACACTTGCCGCAATGGTCTGTGTATGGTGCCTGCTGTTAGGAGTCAGGGAGACTATGCGATTTAATAATTTGTTTTGCTGTAGAAGAGCTACTTCATATCAAATCTGTGCTTAATTTGTCTACATTTCTGTAGCTTGGAAGTGCTAACAGCACACTGAAATCATAGAACAGCAAGATCAGTGGATGTTATGAGTCCGTACTATATTTTACCAAAGAAGGGAAACCACAGTGTTATTTCCCCAGGAAAGTCTTAATAATCAGTACTCAAAATGAGATCCCCTGACCCTAATATTTGTGCTGGAGACAGATTGTGTACCTCAGAAGAAGAAGAAATTGCAAGCTCTGCTAGGAGGACTGTAGGCATTTGGAAGAGCCCTTGCCTGGCTGCATGCGCTGGAAGGAGAGGATACAGGAGCTTTCTGACTTCCTTGCACGTGTACAACATCATCACTGGGCCACATCTTGTTTTTTATATGCACATGATGAAGAAGGTTGTAAACATAGTGCTTGGAAAATCATTGGTCTCATTAAGACTTGCTAATTTTTATTTTAAATTACTTTTTGGCAAAATGGTAAATGGAACCTTGAACAAACATTCAGCCAGGAGCTAAAAACAAAATGTAAGTACAACTATAGTTTAGAAGGGAAACATGTATCCACATGGTTAGTTAACTACTGATACTGAGGCAGGTCTGTGTAAAATGATTTAGATGCTGTTGGGAAGTTTAAAAAGTCCTCTGTTAGGTATGCTCTTTCAGGCATAGCATCACATAATACAACTTTTTGTAACTTGTTCATTAATGAAACAAACATTTATTCTTTTAGGCATAGTAGTTTGTTAAACTCTGGGCAACTGATCATAAATCCTGATGATGAGATTATGTCCTGGCCAGGGAAGGGAAGACAAATACAGATGTACTTAGTATAAAGAATTAGAGTGGGTGTGACACTGGAAAAGCATAGCTGAGCATTACAGGCTCATCCCAGCACCACCAATGGCTTGCGTTTGTGTTAGTGCCTCATTAAAACGTGCTTTCAAGGAGTTATGTCTCTGCTGAAGCAACCATTTGGAGTTCCCACTTTTATAACTATAAAAATGGACTCAAAAATATAAAGATTACTCAAAATCATACTATACATTATTAGAAAATTGCTACGTTTGGATATAACTTTCTAATTGTACCATGGGGCAGAATCTTTGATCACAGTTGATGTGTTTGTTCAGAGCTGTTGATGGGAAAGAATATTCTGGAATATTCTGTGACAGTAACAGATCATGATTTACCACATCATCTCACATTTCTTCTAACTCTAATAAATAGAGAATGACCATTTCAAGCATTAGGCAAAGTACATCTCCATTCCTGCAAATGTAAGTCATTGCATAAAGCTCATAATATCTTCTCTAAGAAAGCATTCAATAAACTGACTTATAGTTGAAGTGAATCACAACACCTTATAAACCTTCCTATACAGTATAATGCTGGAAATAGTCACATAATTTTAACTACATTAACTCAAGTTCCCCAGTAGACTTTTAAAAATTAATGCCAAAAGAAAAGTAATAAAAACAAATTTTGCTTTAGCATATTCTGGTTTGTTTGTTTGTTTTATGTCTTTCTCTTGTTAGTGGCTTTATGTTTTTTCTCCTTCATGATTAAGAGAATTAATATTCTAAGACCTGACACTATTATTGTGATGCGGTAGACCACAACTGCTTTATGTTTTTCTTAATGAATTAAACCAACTCGTCCGGAGAGAGACACATCTTTTGCCTGACGGCTGTCGTAGAATATGATACTTAGGAAGTACTTAAAGTTCCACTGAGTTATTAAAAGCGGAGGCTGCTATTTTGATGAGATATATTGATGCTTTATTCTTTACTACTGACTGTTAAATGGCTACATAAATTAAAAGAAAACAAAACAAGCAGATTCTTCAGTGTTTTCTTTGTGACTCAGAGCTGGCAGGTAGAGCTCTGAGTGTTCTTAGGCCCTATCTCAAAGGAGTTCAGACCATTGAGAATTAGGCCAAGGACATAAGAGCTCAGGAGCTCCAGTTCAGATGTTCTTAGTGATGCAGTCACTATAGATCAAATCTCTCAAAATAGATGACAAAAGAAGACTTGAGATTTGTGTATGTAGATAAGAGCATCTCAGAATAAAATTCTCTTCCTCACCCAGGCCAGGGAAATGTCATGGTGGAGAGGCATTTCCCTGCAGTTTGTGATGTGTGATCAGGAGCCTGAGCTGGAAGTGGGAGCGGGTTGGTATGCATTAGTTTAAGGGAGCAGCCCCCAAACAAGTGTGTCATGAGGGATTCCTGAGGCATGAATAGCTTGGTAAGGCGAGCAGAAATTGTAAGTGGTCTTAACCTGAGATGAATGGTAGAGCAGGAGGAAGTTCCAAAGGGACTATTTAGGAGCACTTTGAGAAAAACGACAGGTTTTTCATCTCAATATGGAGTACTCTGTTAAGCAACCAGCTGAACTGTGACCTTGCATTTGTAGAGAAGTAAAGACCAAATGTGAGAGAGATGATAGCAAGTTTAATAGGGCGGCATATGGGAAATAGAGATCACTCTGGTAAAAAAAAATATAATAAAACGGCATGTGACCCTTATTCCATAAGGTCATTGGTGAATAAAAGACGGGAAGATGTTCTTTACTCAGAAACCCTGAACCAAGAATTCTCTGGCAACACAAAAGGGGTAAAATGACTCCTGTAAAGTACATAAGTATTAAGTTGCCAAGATGAGCATAGATTCCAGATTTTCTGTCTCTGTAGCATTTCTTTGATATGTCCTTTGGCTTGGGGTGGAGAATCATGGGTAAAGAATGGAAAACAGAAGGTGGAAAATAGAGATACGAGGTTGAAGTCACATCACAGAGGTGCAATGCTCATAGCCTGTGTTCCCACCAGTACTCAGAGGTGTGGAGTGAGAGAAACAAGCGAATCCCAGGGGCAAACCAGAGCCGAGAGCAGAGGTGTTATCAGGCTGCCCAGCCAATGAACCAAGTAAAACCAAAAGTGAAAATGAGGCTCAAGTTGTCAAGTGCAGAATGTAGTGTTTCTTTAATCATGATTGAACTGACAGTAGGTGACAGAACATCCATGAAATATGTGAGCCGATGACCTCAATAGAGGGAAAGTGTCAACTCCAGTTGACAATGTGGGAGGAAGGAAAGAGGTCACAGTAGCTGAGGAAGAAGTATGGAGGTTGTTTAGGAGGGTGGTGGGGATTCTTAGCCACCTGAATGAACCTGGATTCCTGAAGTTTGTAACACATGCTATCCAGTTGATAAGCTTTGTTCAAAGTTCTAAGAAAGCAGGGATTTCCATGAGCTTCCTCCACAGTTGCATCAGGAGCATTCTCAATAGTAGCAGACACGTGGCAGACACTGTGTGACTGCTCGGTAGGCGATGGGTAATGAGAGAATCCTCCTGAGCTTTTTTTCATCCATTGCACATTAATCATCAGTCACCTGGAATTTAAAGGTAATCTTTAAAATAGTTTTTTTTAAGTTGGAAAAAAGTTTCTTTATAAGCTTGAGAAACCCATGCAGCTCTAATAATGATGTGAAGGGCAACTGATTTTACTAAGTCAGCATCCTCAGATGATGGGGCCGAGTCGTGGAAGGGAAAAACCGCTAGGGTAACTATTAGATTCTATTGGTTGGAGGAATTTAAATGGAAAACTGCTGCGTGTGCAGAGTCGGTAACAGGCAGTATTGGCACTTGTGTGTATGTATATGTATGCTGTATGTGTGTACTTGTATGAATATGTACGTGTACTATAGGGTACTTACACAGCGGATTCAAGCAGGCTATTCATCAGAGATATATTACCAACTAGCTTTCCCCCGTTTGTATTCTCATAGATTTTACCACAGTTGTTTCTTAACCTTGTCTTCTTTGGATCCTTAGACTATGAAAATTTCAAAGAAATATTATTCTTTATTGTTTGACATTCTGATTATTTTGAAGGATTTTCAGTTTATTCAGCTACCTCTTTAAGACAGCAGAAGAAAATACTTCCTCTCATTTCAAACAGGAGTAACAACAGTTCACTCCTGTGAACACATAGTAGACTTCCATAGTCTACTCCATAGTAGACTATGGAGATAGGAGAAAAAGACCCTTATAGATGCGATACATGTAATATATAAATATATGTTTATATTTATACTTATTATTTTTATGTGTAAGTTGTAGCTACTGTGATGCTAGCAGTTTGTACACATGAAACCTCCCTGAGTGGCCCTGGTTGTTTTGAGTACTTACTTTTTCCTGAAACAACGTTGGAAGCACCTGTCATAAGAAAGCTTTCATGTTGTGGTAGCCAGGAAGCAGAGTGAAGGGAAGAGTTGGGGGTTGGACAATTCCCTTCCAGGTCATGTGCCCAGTGACTGGCTTCTGATGCGGTTCCACCTCCCAGTAGCACAGTATGTGTGTGGCACCCACATGGTCCGGTCACCTCCCCAGAGCTGTACCTTTGAAGACATGAGGATTTTGCATTACATTCTCCATCTAATCCATGGAACTGGTTCCTACCGGCCTCCCTTGCAATCAAGATGCAGCTGTAGGATGAATTCTGACCTGGGACAATGTGAGACCACTTCTGGGAGGAAGCAGTTAGAAGCCAGAGTAAGGCCTCACCTTTTTCCCAGCCTTAGCGATCTTGAAGGCTGTGTGTGGAGGTGGTTTTATCACAAGACAGCAGGACTGTGGGTCCTTGAGTCCTGCATGGAGGAGGCACTTTTGACCTGCTCCAATTTTCCATGAAAAAGGATAGCCCTCCTTATGTGATGCCAGTGAGATTTCATTGCTTGTTGCCATAGCTAAATCAAATTACCCAAATAACATTTTATAGAAGTCTTTCCTGCTACTTTACTGTGGTAGAAAGCAGGCCCACCAGAGGACTGATTCTATATAGTCTTCTTAGGAGAGTGAGCTTGATTGTTGCAGTGTTAGGAGGTGAACTCATTCTTTACGTAAATGGCACGAGTAGGAGGTGATTTATAAGAAAGAAATGGGGACTTGGTCCCATGTTCTCCCAAGAGAAATCTTGGAGCTTTTCACCACTTTGGGGATATGCAAAAGAATACCTGGAGAAGAAAAAGGGTGTCCCATTTGTTCTGATTTTGGTTTTCCATTTTTTATGTTCCATTTTTTATGTTAACTTTAACAACAATGTTAATTAAACCAGAAGAAGCCTTAATTTAGGAACCCAAACCTAGTGCTGTCAGTAACACTCAAATGGCAGTGACCTCAGTGAGCAAATGAGACGAAGTAAGTGACCTCAGACTGCTGCCCCCGCCCCCCGTGGTCCTCCACAGTCTGCCTCCTTTGGCTGGAAATACCTAGATAGCAGTTATGTGTGCGTTTCCAAGGTGACTTGAGAGCAGCTGCGCCAGCCATCTGCAACCACCTTGCTACCTCCTCAACCGTGGCAGCTCCATTCTGAGTGCCAGACTTCTAGCTCCTCTGTACATTTATGCTTAGTTTGTGTGAACTTAAGTCTTCTGAGGTCCTCAGGCTTATCTAGTACCACTAGCTTTTTGTGCCTCTCTTCCCAGAGATTCCTCAAGGCAGTACAACTACATACAGCTGCTTAGCCGGTCCTGGCCCAACCAACAGGCTGGGAAGAGAAGTCCGTAGGAGGTACATTTGGACACCTTCTACTGAATTATTCATCCTGAAAACTTTGATACTCTTCATTTTTGTTTTAACAAGAAGGTGGAGAAGGTGCTCTAGATCCAAATGTCTCATCTTGGTGTAGTTTGTACAACTTGAAGCATAGGTAGATACCGTGGACACTGATACCAAGATGGTGCATCCACACTGGTTCTGCGTGTATCTGCTGAGAGTATGCACCCTATGTTATACCTGGAAAGGTAGGATTTCTTTCTGCAGTTGAACATCTGTGACACACCAGCTGGCAGGTTCTAGCACAGTCATTTTCGACTGTGTACATGGTATCCACTGGATGGTTGGCCTGAAATAAGTAGAGCAGTCACTAGATTAAAAACACTTTGAAGGCAGGTTGTCATCATTCTTTATATCATGTAATAGTACATTGAATACAGTGGACCTCAGTTCTTGTCTCTTGATTTGGACTTAAAGGAGCTGTGCTAGTGAGAGATGGAGTGATTGTATTTTAGCTTGGAACCTGCTTCCTGTCTCCTGTTGGGACAGGGCTGTTTCTGGAATTGCCTTCTAACGTCTCCCAAATGACTCTGCTACAAGCTAAAGTTGGACCACTACTGAGACAGGGCGTAGACATTCATGAGCATGCTGCAGTATGCAAAATATCAGTCCTGACACCTGAATTCCAGCCTAGAGTGTGCTGTGAAATCAACTTGACATTTCTCTCTAGGTATAGCTTTTTTTCATCTAGCTAGGAAGATTTCTTACTAAATGCTTGTAAGGTTTTCTTCTCACTCTAAAATGTGATGAGTCTCTGATCTTTCCCTTTGGCTCAGCAGTCTCCCAGGGGACTGTTTCCTAGTGTCCTGTATGGGAAACGACAGTGAGAAAGCAGACCTGTATGTTCGCTGATAGGAAAGCCAGCATGGTCTGACCTGGACTGAATCTCACATCCCAAGGTCAGAGGAGTAGGTGTCTGGCCTTAGTACCCTCACAGATAGCTATCTTCCTTTGGTGTATTTTAGGGTGAGTTTCCCTTCTGCGTTGCCTTCCACTGACTCTGCGAAGGTAGGTCCTCTCTAGATCAGCCCCCTGTGACATTCCTTCTGCTTCTGAAAACTTAGCAGCCTCCATCTACAGGAGTCCTTTCCTGTTTATTTTTCGCAAAGCCAAGGCTGGAGGGGGGTGAAGAAAGATGCACATGTATCTTGTGACTTCTTTCGGGCTTGGGAGCCTGGCTCTGGGTGACCAGTCACAATGCTTTGATCACCCATTCTGGCATTAATACTGATTCCTGTTCTTCTGCTTTTTTCCTCCCCCTTGTCCCCAGAATTAGACCTTCTCTCCCATGGCTGCATCTCGTTCGTCTCTGATCGCTGAGCAGGCATTCATTTGAGTGTTTAGCAATGTCCACTGCACTTAGTGGGCAGCGCCCTTGTGGGTTCATTCTGATGTGCAGCCCTTGAGAAGACACTCCTTCCTTCTAACCTTCCTAGGCATTTTCCCTTGTGCAGTAAAAGACATTTGCCTGCTTTCAAGATTCATTTCTCTTAATTTTGAAATTATTCCAGAAATTAATTTTAATGTGCCCAAACCTTAGAATGTAGCCTTTTTTCCTCTTGCCCTCTCTTTGATGAGTTTAAGTCTTCCCTTTTCACTTGCCAGAACAATTGTTCCTAGTGCACCTATTTGCTTCAATGAACCTGAAATTCACAGTATTTCTTCTTTCCTTTTGTGCTTTGCAGTTGTCTCTTTCTCCTCTATGACATATTAAAAGTTGGCATCACGCAGTCAAAAAACAGCCTCTCCTCTTTCATCATAGAATGGCTTTTAGAATGCTTGTTGTTTAAAGATGCCACTGTTAATTATGCTATTTTTTGCACCAGAAGAAATGAGTGTTGAATTTGTGTGTGTGAATAGAATTGAAATAGGACTACATGTAGGATATTCTGACAATCAAAGACTGTCATATGTGGGTATTAAACAATGTGGAAAGGAAAAAAACATCTAAATTCATCTTGAGACTCACAGGGCCAAAATGTAATGTTACACTTTTACTTTGCAGTTTTTACCAGATTCTCATTAATTAATAGTCAGTGGTTATATCTAGATACACACTGAAACTTAAAAAATTTATTCAGTTCTGTAATGTCTAACTGCTTGCAAGTCAGTACAACACATGTAATTGCCACTTTCATTGGATTTTAGTTCTATTTTTAATTCCCAAAGCTAGTAGTTTAGGTAGGAAGATAATCTTTGAACATAATCATTCTTTGTAAATAAAAGTAAATATTAATAAGGAATTTTAAATTCCATTCTAGGGAGTTGGCATCATGAATGCAGATAGATAGTAGACCTTGTATTAATCAACAGAAATTTTCATTTTAGGCAATGAGTTGTGTGCATTTTCAAAAGTCCGTGCATAAACCAGTGCTCTTCCTGTCACTGCCATTAGATTGACCTGTAGGTCAGTCTGCAGACTCTAAATTAGTTGATTACCTCAACAACTCAGAAAGGTTGATCTCGTCAGAAATATTTGAACTTCTATTTAGCTTATTTCACAATATGAAAAAAAAACCCAGATACTTGAGATCCCATGAGAAAGTCAACAGTGGCTTTAATGTAAATGTTGATATGCCAGGTATGCTGTTAAAGGTTGGAACTAAGCAAGCTTTAACTCACTATCAAAATGTGTATTAATGAAATTGTAGCTTTTACAGAAAATGACCTGTCATCATAAAAGTTGCAACAGTGCACATTAATATTCTTAGGTGAAAACATGCAAGCAGATTTAGCTTTCAGTATGTGTTCTCCCTAACTGTCTTATTTCAGAATCCTATGTTCCTCCGGCCCTTGCTGACTTGGTGCTAAAATTGTTTAGTCTTAAGAGAAGCAGGTTTCAAGCATAAGATCTTGATTTCCTTTCAGGAGGACATGTGTCTGAAAGGAGAAATCTGCATTTAGTGTTCACCCTTAAATTGGGCTTTATTTTAAATACTTTTGACTATCAGATCTGAAACTGATCACATTGAAATGTGTTAATAACATTAAACATTCTATGCTTTTTGATCAAGTGTGAGGTATCTGAGGAAGCAAAAAGTCAAGTACAACATCCTTTAACTTGCTTTTAATTAGATCATTAGGGATTTTAGGCTCTATTGGTTGAATTACACTGCAGCTACTTATTCTTAGCTATTGAGTTTATTTAAATTTTACAGTTCAAACTAGGCATTGTAGAAGGTTGCAGAAAATTTTCTAAGTGAAATAAAGGGCAGGTCTTCAGAGAGTATGATATCTTTTTAGAAAAGAGACTTAAAGAAATTATATTTATCTTTGGAGCTCAGAAATGTGAATGTAGTTTATAGAAGCATCTTTAGCACTCGATTGCTGTATATCCTGTGAATAACTGACTGTTACACCATGGAGGCCATGGGAAGCTTTCCTATACCTTTTGGCAGGATGGATATAGGTACACCTGGAAGCCTGCTTTGCCTCAAACCAGAGGCAAGAAGTCACCTGAAAGTTCTAATCAATTGTTAACCTTTAAAGAGGTTTTTTTTTTTTAAGGCAATTTACTTTTAAAGATAATAAAAGGAATAAAAAGTTAGAGATTGCTGTACTCTGTTTCTGATTACTAGGGCAAAAGTGTTAAGCCTAGCACTGTGGAGCCCTCTATTAACAAACTCTATTTTAAATGGGCTGACCCAGCACTCTGCCCTCTGGAAGGCTGGGTTCACTGACTCACCTCTCCCGTGCCTTTCTGTTGCTAACATCTAATCAACCACTAGGTTCTCTTCTGAGTTACCCATGGAATGCCAAAAACATATTCACGAAATCTTCAGTATTTTATTATATCGTATTTTGATGACACATTAGTGATTTGTGTATAAAATATTGGCCACACAATTTTTATAGTTGAAAAATTCCAATATTTGCTCATGAGAATAAATGTTCTTTTGAAGGGGGAAATTATAAACTGAAAGTTCTAGTAAAGGAAAAATATAAGCATAAGAATCTGAAGACATTGTAGCATATCTAGAAAAAGAAATGCTGTTTCATCAGAAGATGAAATTAAGTATTCACCATGAATTTTGAGGATAATTTTGCTTTGTTGATACACTGATCTCATCTCTTCCATGCTGGAGTCCTGAAGAGGTTTCTAGCAAAAAGAAGTGAAATGTTTGCAGCTATTCAGTCATCATGGGCATGGTAAAGCAGAAGACAGCCAGAAGTTTTAAATAATGGATACCGAGGTTGTAGGATAAGCGAGGGTTCCTGGGACCTCCAAGGTCAGCCCTGACAGTGGCCTTTGCTCCTGTGGGACTTCTATGGCTGCTGTAAAGAACACATGACAAACCTCAGAACTAAGGAAATTATTTGGAAGGCTATAAGATGAGACATGCTGTGGAAAATAAGCAGGTCAAGGTGAAAGAAGTCAGAAGAGGTTGACATTTATATGGACTAATTAGGACAGGTCTTGTGGAAACAGTCATCTTGGGAACTGAAAGGGGATTTGGCAGTGTAGATGCTGAATGTGAACATTCTAAGCGGAAGGAAGCAGAGTATTTTCAAGGAGTGAAGCCATGCTGAGGGGGAAATAAGGATTCTAGAGGGAATCCCTAGTGGGTTCTGAACAAAAGCCCATCAACACTGGCTCCGGATGTGTTAGCGTTGCCTACCTACCTACGAGGAGGAAATTTCCCTTCACTGAACTGGGGAGATGTTTGGAGAAGTACACTTGGGGCTCCGTTTTGGAAATGTGTTCAGGATGCAATTGGACTTCTAAGTGGAGAGAGGCCAAGTGGAGATAAGGAGTTGTGTCTAAACAGCTATAATTTGGGAGCTAAATGGGAACCTAAGATATTAATAGATTCTGGCAAAATGTCTCAGTGGCACAGTGTCTCAGTAGATTCAGTAGATGAAATAATCATTGTTGAAACCACCTGACTTTATTTGCTTTTTAATATGTAAAGCTGTGCACATATTTTATTGGGCAAACATATTCTACCAAAAGAGGAGATTGACCTTTACTGCTGAATAAAGTGCTCACAGCCTGTCTGGTGGAGCAGAGAGCAGAAAGCAGAGAACAAATGTTATTCTCTTTAGCAGAGCTGAGGCCATGTGTATTGATGCCCTGCAGAATGACCACTAAAACCTCATTAAAAATTAGAACACCAACCCCACCCAAATGCAGATTTATATTAGCTCTCCCACTGCACGTACATGACACCTGACATATTAATTTGCTCTCTGTATTGTATAGTAAAAAACTCAAGAATAAACTTTTTATTAGTCCTTGGTATAAAACTTATAGTCTTCTAAAAGGGTACTATGAAAAACAGATGAAACAAGGGATACTTAAGCCATCGTGTCATGTCAACAGTGGTTTCACCAAAAAACTACTGCTTTCTAATTATTGCCTACAACCGGATTTCATAACTGGGTTTTGCAATATGGTATGAATAGGATTCAATATTGCATATTTTCATTTAACTTGATAAATACTATACTGAAATTTTCTGTTTGCTTGGGTTTTGTCTTAGTGTCAGTTGTTTTTACGTAGCCCACTCTTTTTTTTTTTTTTTTGGTGAGGTGGGGTACCTGGAATTGAACTCATGACCTTGTGCTTGCCAGGCAGGCTCTTACGCTGCTGAGCTAAATCCCCACCCCAGGTAGCCCACTCTTATAGACTGTGCTTTGCAGTATAACATGTGTTAACAGCCTGAGGAGCTGAGCTCACACAAAATTATGAAGGTGTTAGGTGTAGTGAACAGAAGGAATCAAAAGGATTTCCTGGAAAGTTGTAGTGTAAGAGAGGTATTTAGGCAGACGATCAATACACATCATGTATGTGTAGTTTGTTGTCTCTTTTGAATTCTCTTGAAGTAAGAAATTTATCTGCAGTTTCACCGTATAGTGAACATCTTTCCAGGTCTGTATAAATCGTCATTTTTAAAACACACACACACACACACACACACACACACACACACACACACACACACGATGTTGCATGTTAGTATGTTACCATGGCTTTCAATTGTTCGCTTATGGATGGGCACTCAAGATGATTTTATTTTTTCCATAACTGCATTGCTCGCAAAGTGCTTGATACAGTAGCTGGCATAGAGTTGAGCACACAATAAAGTACTAGCTGTTATTATTAATTAGACAAAGACAATAACTGCTAGAGGAAGCAACTGAGCACAGTGCTGCCTGTCCTCTAAGCCTGTGCTCTGAGACAGGCACCGATTTCTCCTCCTCTTCTCCCTGCTGAGCACTGGCTGCTTCGTTGTCCTTTTCTCCTTTTTTCCCCTCCTCCTCCTCCTCTTCTTCCTTGTCTTCATACCTATTCCATCTCCCCTTCTCACTGTCCTTGTCCCCTTCCCCTACTGATTGTCCTCCTTCTGTTCCTTTTCTAACAATTCCTAAGATTTTCTGAGTCTGAATCTCCCCTTTGAATTTTAGACCCGCCTTTCCTTGTTATGAATATTTACACACACAGATGTGTACACACAAACACAGTTGACACACACACACCCACTCAGTATTTTACACTCAATTTTTTATTTGAAAATCAGACTTGAAGTTTTTCCCTCTGAAACTAGTTCTCTGCTGACTCTTTATTACCAATATTCATTTACTTGTTTGTAACTTGAGCTCCATTATTCTTTTTGTTTTTATTTTAAAGAGAATAAAACAAAACTAAGCATAACAAAGCAGATCAGAACAAAACAATGCAAGCAACACGGGATTTCAAAATGATAGTAGGAAATCAACAGTGGCTACCATAATGTCTCTTGTTTTCTTTGAAATAGTTGTCCTTCACACATAATGAATTGAAACAAAACAAAATAGTGTAAAACTGATCAAAAGAATGAAAGCATTACAGGCTTTCAAAATCAGACAATGGGAAAATCAGCAATGGTGACCATAATGTCTTTTGTTCTCTTCAACATAGCTCTCCATACCTTCACACATATTGAAATCAAATAAGAGAAAACAGGCTAAAACCAATCAAAACAAGAATAAAAGCTTTATTGGACTTCAAGATGATAGAAAATCAGCAATGGCTTCCATAATGTCTTGTTTTCTTCAAAGTAGCTGTTGATACAATCACATGTAATCAAATCAATTCTTGCAAACTCATTAGAAGATTTAGATATTTGTAAGCCTATACATGTACGTGTCCTTTGTGTATTAGAAAAACAAAATGAAACAAAGCAAAATAAAACAAATAACAATTAACAAAGAGCCCAAAACAATAAAATATAGGCTTTCAAAACAAGGTGGTAGGAACATAACTAAAATTGTTATTTTACATAGTTATCTTCAAAAGAGTTACTCAGATTACCAGATATAAACATGCAAAATCGATCTAATCCTATGAATGTTAGCTGTGTTGTTCCAAGAACTAGTAGACTCAGTAGTACAATTATTTTAGCTATCTTATGTGTATATATAAAAATTTATGTTTTTTCTTTTCTCTTCCTTTTTGTACTTAAAAACCTACACTCCTATAGCGAATCATGAGTTTGTTAGTCATTTTATTCTTCCCTTGAATGTTTCCTTTCATTTTTATATTCACTGTCATCATCCTAGTTAACATATTTAAAGCCAAACTGCATGCTTTTGTCTTTATGCCACCTAATATATCTTGTCATAAACTATATTGAGCTCTTGGAACATAATTTATATATGTCAGTATCTAAAACAAGGCAAAATACTTGATTATATTCCAGAGAGGCACAGATTCTAGGAGCCAGGAGCCTTAATCTAGACAATGTCACTGCCATTTCAGGTGGCTCTGTTCTTGAGCTGTGATTTAGATGCATGCATCAGTCAGATCTGATCCATAGATGTTACTTTTTAAGTAATTCAAATTTTAAACACATTTTTTCCTAAACTTGAATTGATTATACCTTTCATTGCTTTCCACACATTTTTCTACTTTGTCTTTTTAAAGGTCCCTACTGTCTGATTTCTGTTTAACATCATAATTTGCAAAGCAGTAAATGTCACTGTCATGTTTTCTTCTCCTTTGTTCACTTTTTTTCCAAGTCACTTGCTGAATTTTATCTTGCTAATTAAGCTTTGTGGTCACTTTGTCCTCTACATGAGCCAGATTTGAACATACTGAAAGTGCTCTTAAAAGTTGGGCCTTCAGATTGACATCTGTTATCTAACTGGGCTCAACAAAAAAGAATTCATGATCCTAACTAATAGTTTCTTTAAATACTTACTTAGCACTGAATTCAGTAATTAGATAAATCAGGTAGTAAAGATTCCTAAAATGGATATAGAATCAGAATTCATAGAACTTAGAAGACCACAGATGCAAACATTCATACTTTTAACATAATTTTCCAGGTTACTGAAATTATTTTATCAATTTATCCTCAGAGAGAGTCTTCCAGTTGTGTAGTGGTGCTGGTCAGCCTCAGGAGTTAGGAGGGGCACTCTGGAAGTTGGAGCCTCACTGGGCAGACCTCCAGTTCCCATGAGTTGAGGAGAATTTTTTCAATCATTGGGCAAATGCATTTCTGAAAGATTCCTCCTTCCTGTGTTTAAGAAGGGATCTAAAAGCAATTCCTCCTGCTATCTACTGGGCATGACCACAGTTGTTCATTGAAATTTATTTCACACAAGGGCAGAATGTTCAATCTTTGTCCCTCCCTAGTTAGCATCTGGAGTTAGGTATTTGAGAGATGAATCATGTGTATAGTCATTCATATTTTATACTGGACAAGTTTCATTTGTTTTGAAGTGCATTTTATTTTAAAATTTTTTGTCTTTTTAAAATTAGTACATGTTTGCAGTACATGGTATTCATAGTATGCATGTACTGCATACTATATTTGCTTCACCTTCCCTTTCTCTCCCTTCACTTTTCCTCTATCCCTGTACCCTACTCCTCTCTGCAGAAATGTACCTCCCTGTTACTTATTGCCAGTTATTTTGCACTTAAAGTTATGTGTACTCCTATAAGGGAATTGTCTGTGTCTGATTTATTCCACTGAGCATTGTAGTCTCACAATATATCTATTTTGCCGCAAATGACTGGCATGTATCCTTCTTTATGGCTCAGTAGTGTTTCATGAAGTATAAATAACACATTTTCTTCATCCATTCATCTGTCAATGGGCGTACAAGGTTGTTTCCAAAATTTAGCTGTTATGAGTTATCAAAGCACATTTCAGATTGGCTCCATCATTTAGGTGACTTTTGTTGAGGGCCTGAAAGGTAAAAGTGGATCCGAGAACATAAGAGCACAGTGTTTCTTTGTTTCATCTCTCCTGAATAGAGTATAATTTCTCTTCCAATCCTGGATTCCCACTAGGAGAGCAACCCCATACTTTACACCTTCTACGCACTATAGCAGATCAGTGTCGAGCCCAAAGGAATGCCCGCGTCTTCATCTCCCCGAGGTGGCAGCTAGGCGGTAACACTGGTTTAAACAATGTGCCCCAGAGCAGTGTGAGTCTCAAGAACAGATAAAAACATTAGTTGTTTCTTTCGGCAGCCTTTTTGAATGTTTTCTGGAGTCGGGAGCTCAGACTGCAGTTATCAGAGCCGCTGAATGAGACAAGCTGGACAGGGTGTCTAAGTGCAGGTGTTAGCGAGGGCTTGGGGGCTGGTGGTCCGCAGGCTGCCCCTGGACATGGCCTCCCATTTATAATGTAATCATATGGAGACAGTGATCTCGGGGGAGGCTGAGTGCCTCTGTTGCTGCCTTAATGAAAATTAAGCATACTGACATTGCATCAGTGGAACTTCAGTGTCAGGCTCCTTGTCAAAAGCATGCCAAGGGAGAGAAAGCAAAATAAATAATAGAGGAAACCAGGAGCCCTAGGTAACATCTGTATTGTATTTTTCCCCGAAGAGCGGAAGTCTAGTGTTGGCCCTGCTCATGGTCTTCGCTGGTGCAGGCTGGCTACTCAAAGCAGAATCTCAAGATACTCTTGTTTTCTCACTTTTCTTTATCCTATGCCAGTCTACCCCTGAATTCTACTCCTTATCCTCTAACATTTCCATTTCCTTCCTTTGTTCCCCTTGTCAGCCCCTTATTTCAAGCACCTTTTCTTTCTTTCCCTCACTGCTGTGGCTCTGGCTTCCTTATGCCGGCTCCTTCCTGGCTGTCACACAGGCACTGCAGGAGGCCTTTCTTCCTCCCCTGGGGGAGGTGGCATCCGCTCCAGGCCCTGCTGCTCAGACCCCTCACCAGCTGCCCACCCACCTTACACTGAAGCCTGTGCCCTATCCTCTAGGACTCTGCAAGATTCAGCTCCCACAGCAGCACCCTGACCCCATCCTGAGCCATTCCTCCTTTCTGTCCACCTCTGCGGTTTCTTAGGCCTCAGATGCTCCCATCTCATGGGACTAGAGTGGGTGCTTTCCCCCTCTGCCTGCGGGGAATTCCTCCCCCTTGTTTTTGAGGTCTTAATGACATGAGAGCTTTTCAGTCCAAACTACCCTTTTAAATTAGGCATCCCCACCAGTCATCCCTTACCTTACTTGTATGTATCATGTTTCCTTCACACCAGTTATTGCCAACTTATTTTTTGTCTTTTTCTAGTGCTGGATCATATTTTCATCAAATCAGAGGCCATGTCAGTCTTGTTCATTATGGTTTTATCAACCACCTTAGCATAGTACCTGTTTGTTCTCTATAAATAAATATCTGTTGAAAGACTAATGCAGCTGAAGAAATTTTCCACGCACTTACCTACAGGTGGCACTTGAGAGAAGAATGGACTTCATACATGGCCTGTGAAGAAGCAGGGCAAGTTTCATAAGCCAGTGCACACATCTCCCATGTGTGACCATCCCCCATGCAGTAAACGGTCAACACCAGTATATCCCTGTGGTTTGGCTAACAGGCCAGCCCAGGGTCTCAATGATTTTATTTAATGACAGATTAGACGATTCCCTCAAAGTTGATACGACACATAGTGTCCAGATTCTAACCAATCAGTGAAACTCCAGATCTCTGTAGCCTAACAGTAACAAATGCATTTGTCTTAAAAAGGAGCTCCTTTTTAAAAAATTGTCTTGTCTCGACTGAAGTGAGGATGCTGTAAGAGTGGTCACTTTCCCTGAGAACAGGAGAACCCAAGGCTCATAGCAAGAAAACTTAGAAGCAAAATACACAGAAAGCAGGGCAGACAGCAGGATGAGGGTAGACAGTGGCATAATAACAAGGACCAGTACTAGCTCCTTTACTGTTTTATTTTAGATTCGGTTACTGATAATAATAGTAACAATTTCTCCTGCATCCACAGAACTAAACCAATATTTATTTCTGACATAACATTACTGAGAGTTGAACAATTTAGAGCAAGTGTTAAAAGGAACTTTACGGTTTATTATAACCTTACTTTATTTTACAGAATGTAGCTTTGTGTGATGAATGTGTTAATCTCTGTAACACTGTTAGGTAGAGTAATTATTACTCCTTTAGGTGGAGGTAAAACCTGATGTATCAAAACTTTATGTGATTTTACATACCAGAGCCTTTCCTATTATCCAGTGTGTTAACATGCCCTCTGCTACAGGGGTGCTGCCAAAATACAGCCCCTTAACTACCACAGCATTGTCACATGGATTTAATCATCACTCTTGGCTCCCTTATACTGGCAGTGAGCCCCTGAGTATGATATTAAATTTACTGAACTTCAGTTTCCTGACCTATGAAAATGCAGATGAGCAAAACCTAGGAGTCATTTTACAGATCAAATGAAATAACACAAACAAAACCATGGTGGACCTAGAGGAAATGATCAAAGACTGTGTCCTTCGCAGGTCCTGTGTTTACCGGACCATCTCCAGAATGAGTGGCACAGGACATTTCCCAGCCATGGTCCCTCCCTGGTACTGATGTTACCTCCACTTGTCAACAGCTGGGGGCGTGCATGGGGGAGTAGCAGAATATTCCTCAGTGCTTTAAATGTCATAGTGCGTTTTCTTCTAGGCAGTAATTTACCTTTGACGGTGGTGGATTATTATTCAGCTTTGATTCATAGCAGAGTTGCCATATATGGAAAGCGTGGTATATCAATGAGGAGTGCTACTGCTTTAAATACGGGAAATGTTTTCATTAATTTCTTAATTAGCATGAGTAGATATAAAAGCCTTTTCTGTGCTCCATGAGGAGCACGTTCTACTTCCTGCTATGCATACATATGGCTCCGTGCCTTCTGCGGTAGTGTTTTATTCAGCACACACACTCCAATGGGGTCCATCCCCCCACACATGTGCCCCAGCGCCCCGCAAGAAGACTTTGAACTCAGGCCAATATCAATGCTGATTCAGAGAGATTTGAGGAAACCGAGGAAATATTTGAAATCTCTGAGCTTCACTTTTTAAGTGTAAAAATGATCTTTGATTTTTTCTCTTCCATAGTAAACTTAAGAGGACTTGAATCTGAAAAAGGAAATTTAAACTTAGAGTCAAAGTATAATAAAAAATTACTACAGTTATTTAACTTGACTCTCTTTTAATCCTCAAGGCTTACTGGAGTGCTGCATGAGATCAGAACCAATGCTTGTTCGAAAAGTAGTGTTTTGTCATGAGGGAATTAAGTAAGAAAGTGTGATTAAACAATGTCTATGTTTAAAATTAGAAAAAATACAAAACTAGTACACACATTGGTGAACAAGTGTCTCCGTTGCTTATGTGAAAATATCATGTATTTCTAGATTACAACTCACAAAAGATTTCCATGAGACATTTACAGAGGCTGCTCTGAGTGTTTGCATTTTAGAAATACTTGGCCTGCACCGGAGATGTAGCTGTACTGCTGGAGCTCCTTCTCTCTCCTGCGTTGCATCCCCTCCACTGGGCGGTGGGGAGGAAATAGAAGCCTTACTTTGTATGATGGACACTGTGACTGTTAGGGAAACTGAAGCTAAGAGATGAAGCACGGGTTTCTCTGGTTCCAATGACTATCCACTCATGAAGTTGGACTTTTTGTATTTGAATCTCCCAGGAAGGGTCTCTGAGTGTTAGCAGTCCTGTGCAATCCCCCTGTTATAAGTAAGAGCTAGTGGCTGACTCTTTTTACCATGTTAAAAAGTTCCTGCCTAGTTGCTTCTCTCAGAACGCTGACGTTGTCAGTCTGTGGAACCTTGCCATGGCCACCAGTCTCTGGTGGGTCACAGTTCTCCACCTGATGTGCATGACTCAGGAATTTGAGACAGTCCTTGAGGGATGCCTCACTGTGTAAATCATGTGAGTGGAGAGCAGTGCCAAGATGCTTGGGAAAGCATTGCTCTGATTTTGTTTTTTTAAGGTTTTTTAGAAGAGACTGGCTTTAAAATCAGTCAGGTATGAGGAAAGAGTGCCTTCTCTTATGAGAGTGGACCTCATCTAGTCAGTTAAAGGCCTTCATGAAGACAAACTTGTCCTAAGCAAGGAAGACATTTTTCTAGTATAATACCCTTGGACTTAAAGTTCAGCTCTTTCCTGGGGGTCCAGTTTGCTTGTCTCTCCTAGAGGTTTTGGATTTATCAAGCTTTTAAAAATTGTGTAATCTAATCTCTTAATTAAACAATAAATCTCAATCATTTTGTGTCTCTTGCCCCCTCTCTTTCTCCCTTCCTCTCCCTCTTTCCATCTTTCTTCCCTTATATAGATGCATATGCATATGTATTGTGTGTGTGTGTGTATATATATATATATATATATGTATATATATACATGCACATATACATATTGTATTAATATATATATACATATATACACAAATAAACACAATATATTAGTATATATGCATTTAGGCATACATACACAAACACATATATATGTGAGCTTTCTCATTACTCAGGAACCTCAATGCCCATAATTTAAATGAATACAGGTTTAATTTTATTCATGTTTTCAGGAGATCCATAGTCAGCTGGGTCCAAGGCAAAAACATTGTAGAAAGGCATGGAGGAACAAAGATGCTTAACTCATGGCAGCTAGGACGGACGGAAGGGTAATGGCGTCAAAGCTGGAGGAGCAGGGCACTAGATAGAGTGTCTCGCAACCATGACGTGCACAGACACACTTAGAAGAGGCCTTCCCAATTCCAATCAAGTTTTCACGTCAGGATTAACAGTGCCTATCTATCTAATTAAATATTTAATTAAGTTATATCTTTATAAATTATATACTTACAATTTATTAAATAAACATTTCTATTCTCTGGAGAAACTTGACTTATACAAATTATGGTACCAGTAAGTAGGGTACCACTCTAACGAATACCTAAAAATGTGGATTTGTCTTTGGAACCAGGAAATTTAGAGGTACTTACTACATAAACTGTAGAGTGCTTGGAAGAGGCTTTGGTAGGAATATGGGGATCAAGAGTGCTTCCTCTGACAGTACAGATGGAAATGAAGGGCAAGTGACAAGACACAGGAGAAAAAGTGACCCTTGCCAGAAAATGGCAAAGAATGGTTCATGTGTGTTCTGGTGTTTTCTGGAAGGTGAAACTTGTAAGTTATGAACTTGGATGTTGAATTAATTGAGATTTCTAATCAATGTGTTGAAGAGATGGCCCAATTTCCCTTGCTGCTGATAGCAAAATAAGAGATAAATTGAAGGAGGAAATAAGTGAAAATTCTCAGTAGACTTATTTCAAAAGATTTACAAAATGGTGTGGCTAGATAATCATTTCATCAAGAGATTATGACCAGGGCCGGGGCTGTAGCTCAGTGGTTGACTGCTTACCCAGTGTGTGCCAGGCCCTGGGTCTGATCACCAGAGAAACCAAAGAGAAGAGGGAGTGGGTGGGTGGACTGGTTTTCCGTGAAACTCTTGGATCCACTTATCCACCTCAGAAGATGGGACTAGTGATGGGTTTTTGCTAGGAAAAATGCTGCCAACTTCAGCCAGATTGGAGAGGGACAGGACAAAATGAAGAAAGCCTGTTGACATTTTGGGGTCGTGTAGGGCAGGACATAATAAACAGCCAGCAGCACACAGAGGGAAATGAAGGGAAATAACTGGACACAGGAGGAAAAGCAGTCTTTGCTTTAAACATGGCAAAGAATGGCTCCCTTGTGTTCTGGTGTTTTCTGGAAGGTGAAACATGGCCTGAAGATTGTTCTGAGATTAGCAGAGTTGCAGGGTCAACAGAAGCCCAGTGGCCCACATATGGAGATGGGGCTTCTGTCCTCCTCAGGTTGGCAAGGCAGAGCCATCTCCTTGGCTTCGGCAGCTACCTCCCAGGCCAGTGGGGACCAAACTGGTTCTGGGACTGCAGGGGTGACCCTGCTGACCCAGTGGGTCCGGATGGTGGAATTAGTGCTACTGGGCCCAGTGGGCTCAGGCTACGGAGCATCAACCCAAAGAGGATTATTTGGAAATCTTAATCCTTTTATGCCTAGTGCTCCATTTTTGGAAGGGGACCTAACAGTGAAGCATAATAAAAAATTTTCTCTTCAAGTTCTTTTTTTTCCTTAAGTGTTTCTAGGTAACATGTATGAATTTCATGCAAAAATTCAAAAAATTGAAAGTTTTGACATAAGTGGGTTAAAATTTAACTGAATTTACCTGACTAGATCCCAGACCTGGGGTTCCATTCTGCTCTCCTGTTTCTCCATCTTGAAAGGGGAATTTCTCTTTTCTGCCCATTTTGGAAGGAGAGAACTTGTCGGATTTCCCAGATAAACAGCTGGAGAGGAATTTTGCCCAGCATGAATCATACCTCACTTCTTACCCACACGTGAATTAGATGATATTTAGATGAGAGTTTAAGATTTAGAGTTGATGATGAAATTGGTGAAGACATTTTGGGGTTGGGCATGAATGCATTTTGGGTGGAGAAAGAACATGAATTTGTGAAGGGCAAGGTTTTGAACAGAAAATGTGAGTTGAATTATGTCACATGTTGCAATTCTAAGGATCAGGACCTCAAGAATATAATTGTATTTTGGGTGAAGCCTTTCAGGAAAGGATAGAGTTAAAAGGAGCCCATTATGCTGGGCCCTGATCCAGTCTGATGGGTATAGAGTTTGAAATTTGGACACAAGGGAAAATAGTAAGGATGGCCACAGATGAGGCCATGTGAGGTCACAGCAAGAAGGAATCCATCTGCAAACGAAGGAGTCTTAGGAAATACCAGATTTGCCAACTTTTTGCCTTGGACATCTAGACACCAGAACAAATACGTTAGGTTACCAAGGCATATTTGTTAAGGCTGCACTAGCCGACTAATACCCTGGGCAAAGCGTTCTAGGTGTACCCTAAACTGTGTGCTTGTGCAAAAACCAGCTGTATTGGTGGCATCCAAACAGAACACTCTGGTCTTTGCAAAAGTATAAACATTACTGCCTCTGCCCTAGCAGATTCTAACTAACCTGAATTATGAAGAACTGACCCCAGACAAATTTGACCAAAGATTTATGCCCAGTTATAGTATTCAGTTTTGATTGTTTCATGTGCTTTTTGTTTGGGAAATTTTTTAATTTCCACACTTAATAAATATTATTCATTGAAAAAGTAGATCATTATTCACAAGTAAACCTTGGCTTCCCTTAAA
This sequence comes from Hydrochoerus hydrochaeris, assembly GCA_004027455.1. NCBI lineage: Eukaryota > Metazoa > Chordata > Mammalia > Rodentia > Hydrochaeridae > Hydrochoerus > Hydrochoerus hydrochaeris. Next base: position 193,599 of record PVLA01001054.1, read on the forward strand.
TATAACACAATGGAAAGGATATATTATAAAGAAATCATAGTATAGTCATTTTGATAGGTTTTATTCTTAAAATCTGTAGGTTTGGTTTTTTTATGCTTTTTTTGGTTGTATTATTTTAAACTAGAGATCTCATTGAATAATATTATTTTCTCTCTTTTAAAAGTATCAGAAAATTGGTATGGAAATTAATTATTTTTATTTTGCAAGAGAAATTTCTATATAAGCAAAATTTCCTTTTCTGTAGCAAAACTGAAAGAAACCTGAATGATCTTTAATAAAAATGCTTTTAAACACATTTTATCATGCTTAGGTTGGTATCACAGAGGTAGATGGCATGTATTAAATATTTTGGGCGATTTGGGACCTTTATTATGAACATTAGTACTTTATTGTGCTCTGGAAGAGTCAAAACAGCCAGAAATAAGTAGAGGGTTAAACATGGATTATCATTTTACCAAATACCTTCAAGTTGTTCTTTTTTTTAGTTTGAGCTTCCAAGAACAGTTTTATGATTGGGGGGGCGTTACCAGGGATTGAACTCATAACCTCGCTCTTGCCAGCCAGGCACTTATGCCACTGAGCTAAATCCTCGGCCCAGTTTTATGATTTTTTAACCAAAATTTTCTTTAATGTTTCTGGCTGCTTGTTTTCCTTCTTTTTCACATACTTGCAGTTTCCCTTTCCCCATTCCAACCCTGCCCTTTGTAAGACCCATTTCTGTGGTTAGGTGAGTGAATTGGTGAGCCTTGTGGCAAAGTCAACGCAAGTAGGATCAGCCCAAGTTTTACTACAATTTGTGGCGTTCCAGTGATTGAGCCTGCAGGAAGAACTTCAGATAGAGAAAGCGCATCTGCACCTGATGTCAGTAAGCATGGATGTTGTTCCAGCAAATATATTTTCACAATCTTTGAAGACTTTTTGAAATACAAATTCTCTGTTTTAGAGCACATAGGATCATTTATAGTGTACAATGAATTTGCAAAGTAAACATTACTTTATTAGTCATTGATGCGATTTGTAAAGAAACTGTATCCACTTAATAAATAGATTGTGTTTGGTAAATTAGGTTAAACTTGACTTCACAATAGATGTTGTCATGTAAAGACCTCCCAGTATTGGAACAGGATATCACCATATGCCTCAAGTTTCTTTAATTTTTAAAAACTAGATTTTTATGCATTTATTAAGATACAATGAGGAAATCTATCACTTTACCCTTGGTAACTAGTCATGTAACTCCTCAGTGCACTTCAGAGTATAGCCAGTACTTCCAAATGTGTTTTCTGGTGAGAGGAGACCCACAGATCAAGGTACTTGTGGCAGCTTCTGCAGTCTCCAGCAGTGCTCCTTAAGAAGTGACAAAATGGCACCTGGTGACACCTATGTGCTTTAGTTTGATTTTTTTTTCCCCTCACCTGCCATGGGACACTGGTATTTTCAAATCCATTTTCTTATTCTGCACTCAAACCTTATTTCCCAGAAACTGACCACCTGTCAGCTACACAGATCTCTGCCATTGACCTGTGTGGGGAAACTTTACTCAGCAAACCTCTCCACCCTTAGCTGTTGTTTTGACCCACTTTCTCCCTGTCATTCCTGGAATCTTGGAAGAGGATGTAGGGGCGATTTGACTCCCTGTTGGTAGATGACTTTACATCTTAAGTGTCTTAGAATAGTCTCGCATATCTCACCAGCTTTCCTTATCTTTGTTTCCTGAGTTTAGTTTCTGTCCTTCCTAGCATCCAAAAGTGAGACTTTGACCATTATTTCTTTAAGCAAAGAGTGAACTTGAAGGTTAGGTCAGATGATACACATAGCAAAATTACTATTGTGCTCTCAAAGCCTAGAGATTTCTTTTTATTTTACCTGTGACAAAATAAAAGTCAAAATAAATAACTTGTCAGTGGGTGAGCTGCTGCCATCAAAGCACTCTGAGAGGGAAATACCTGGGGAGGGAAGCCAAAAATTAGGCCAGAGCAGAATCGGCCAAATATTTGCTGTTTGTGTCCCGCTGGGTGGGTTTTTGTGTGTGTCTGTGTATGTGTGTGTCTGTGTGTGTGCGTGTGCATACACATGTGTTTTGACACTGGGAGTTGATTGAACCCAGGGCCATGCTATCCAAGTGACCTTGGTTACATTCCCCCCCCCACCGACTTTTCATTTTATATTGAAACAGAGTCTCACAGTGCTTCCCAGGCTGGTCGGGAAGTTGTGACCTTTCTGTCTCAGCCTCTCATTCAGCTGGGATTGCAAGTGTATGACACTCATCCAGGCATAGTTTTATTTTAACCTAGGAAAAGCTAGAGTTGGCCATCAGTGATGGCTAATGTGAGGCCTCCGATCTGTTGTTTCCATGATGACACATCAATTTTTCTGCAATCAATATTTAATTTTATTAACAATTAAGGTTTGCTTCAGTGAGGCTTGTCACACACACACACACACACACACACACACACACACACACACACAGAGTTTGCTTTGTACTTAAGCATCTGTTCCTAGTCCTGAAAACAGGTGGCATGCTATCCCTCTCACCACAGGGTTGCATGTGTTACGAAACGGGTCAGAGTGGCTCTGGGAGCCAGTTGCTGTAAAACTTGGTAGAGTTTCTGTATGTTGCTTGTCCTGTCTTTTTAATTACTAAAGGTCCATTTCCAGTTGGCCAGTAGTTTAAAGGTGGCTTTAGGTTGTTTAGATCACAAGAGAAAAAAAAAAAAAAAAAGGCAACACAGATGTGTTAGAGATATGAAAGGAAAGTATCTAATACTGAGCGTTTTGGATTTTCCCAAATTACACGAATGCTATTATTTTTCTACCTTATCTGGTGTGTAGAATACTTTACCCTGAGCTTTAATGGTTAATGTTTTGTCTTAATGAGCTCTCCTCATCATTTATAGAAACAAGAGATCCCTCCATTTCAGGGTGCTCCAGGAATACATCGAGGAAAAATTTTAGAAATTTTTCTTCTAAGGAAATACATAGCAAAATTTAAATGTAAAATTGAGTTTTGGTTATTTTGTTTTAAAATAAATAATACTTGAAAATTTTGACAAGCAGATGGATCCACCTCATAAACTGGATGATAACTCAAGAATCGAGTTCTCTAAATATCCTTTCTTATCTGTCCCCTTTTATCATGTCATTTTGGCTGGATTTCTTCCTTGAAATTCTAAACATACTACTTTTTCTGTGAATTTATGAACACTTAATATTCAAGTTAGATGTTCAAGTACACTGTTTCTGATCTAATTTTTTGAAATCTCTTTTAGATAATTTATGAGTTTAATTCAAAATGTTTCTAAAGAAAATAGAATAATGTATTTAACATTCCATTGTTCTCTAACAGTATTTCCCCTTGTAATGAATTTAATTGACAAATTAGGTTTACCCTCATGACAGAAGTATGATGTAATCTCTTTTCTAGAATTCCTACTATCTTATGCTACAATATTTTTAATACTCTTAAGAAAATCCTATATGAATGCCAAGCATGATTATACTCATTTTACAGATAGAAAATCCATAATCACTAGAAAAAATTGATTGCTTAAGAATTTCAGAGAGTGACTGTGATGAAACATGGTCCTCCCTTTTCAACTACTTGCTGTACAAACCATTTATACACATGGGCATAATCCTAATTCTTTATTTTTTTTTGCTGCACCTGGGATTCAACTCTCGACCTTATATATTCCAGGTTGGGCCCTTAGCCAACTAAGCTAAACCAGATCACAGAATCCTAATTCTTAAAGCTTGCAATTTATATACGTTGAATCATGTATTTAGAATACTTATTCTCTAAGGATATCGAGAATAATTCTGATAGAGCCAAATTTTGTCCTTACCTGTAACATTAAAATTTGTCAGCTATAATTTTTCCTATTTTTAAGTCTTTACATTTTAAATGTATTTCTGTTCTGATCTGTATAAGGGAAATATGCTGCACTTTAACTGTGCAGTTTCAAAGGAAAAGGAAAGCTAGATGTCTCTGATCAAAAGCCCTTTAAAATAACTTTGGTGTGTTCTTTTCTCCCCAGTAGTTCAGATTTCTTACTCCTCACTGTGGTCTGTTAAGAGCAGGGAGTTTTAGATTAAGAAATACTGCTGGGGGGATGGCCAGACTTGGTAGTGCACTCCTGTAATCCCAGCACTCAGGAGGCTGAAGCAGGAGGATCTTGCAAGTTTGAGCCCAGCCTGGGCTACACAGTGAGCCCAAGGCCAGCCTGAACCACATAGGGAGACCCTGTCTCAAAAAGCCCAAAAATAAATAGATAGATAGATAAGTGCTGCTGTGGGGAAGACCAGCTCTCTCCCAGATCTCACTTCTGCTTCAGGGTCTGTGTGGACCAGAAGCTTGACAGCAAGCCCTGTTGCCAAGAGATAATTTAAAGGATTTGTTTACTCACAAGAACAAGAGGCACCAAGGACTCTAGACCTGCCTCAGGAGAGCTGTATGGGAGAAGCCAGCAGATGTGGAGACAAGGGCGGATGTCAAAATACCCTTCCCCTGGCTAATTTCAGAGGTGTGTGAGTATTTCTGTTCAGCAGAAGAGATTCTTACTGCTCAATAGGAGAACCGTGGTTCTGAGACACCCCTTGAGTAATTCTGACAGACTGACAGAAAGTGGAATTTCATCCTCATTTCTCTCCTGGTGCATCTCTGGGTAATCAGCAAGAAGTTGACTTTTGTTTCAGGTCTCTGTTAACCTGTGCTCGACCGGGAATAAAGTAATGGGATTGTTTCATGGGATCTATGTGTGAGGGAGTATGAACAAATAGAGAAATACTAAAGGTGGAGAATGGAGGCACATACGGCACCCTTTGATCTCACATCAAGGAAGAAATTCCTTTATGTTTTCCTCTAGTGGCAAGAAAACTCAGGGCTTCATGAATGCTAGGCAAACACCCTCCATGGAGGCACAGCCCCCGGCCAGGATACAGACATTTTTCCATTTAATAAAATGTCTTGATCTTGATTATTATCAGATGCTCTCAAAAATTGCTTTAGGGCAGGTTTCATTCAAGATGCTAAAGACAAAAAAGTGAACAAACGCAAGAAGAGCTGGGTAGGTGATGCCCACCTGTCATGAGGATAGCCCACATGTCTCCAGCCTAGACTGGGCAACTTAGCAAGACCCTGGCTCAAGTTTTTCAAAAAATGAAAGATAAACAAAAGGTTGGGAATGTAGCAGTGTGAAGGTCTTGGGTTCAATCCCCACTAACACCTCAAAAATAAAACAAACAAAAAAAACCAAAACTATGCCTTCCTTGTTCTTACACAGTTTAGCCGACCGAAGGGTGGCTCAAAAGTCACCCAGACCTGACACAGTGTCATCAGACCCACTGGCACAGGAATTCTGAATTTAAGAATTCTGTGAGAGCCACGGCTAACAGGGCTGACCAGTAATTCCTGGGCAGCTCTTCAAGGCAAGATGGGGATTGAGCAGATGAGAATAGCTGGAGAAAATTAGCTGAGAAACAGAACAAAAGGACAGGCACATGAGAGAGGGGTCCAGGGACCATTCACCTGTGGTTTTTAAACAAACAGTTCGGTTTCCTCTGAGGAATTTTAGAAACCAGTAAAGAACATTTTAGGCAAAAAAGCCCTTTCTGACTGCAGTGTGAAATGTTTTTGGAAGTGGAGGAGATGGTGGGAAGATTGTTGCAGTAGTCAGATAATGATGATATACATCAGACTGGAGGCAAATAGGGAGAAATTAATCACGTGAGACGTACTTGGAAATCCAGTTGGTAAAACCCAAGGAAGGGTTGCAAATGAAGGGTTAGGACAGAGAGCGGGAGTCAAACAATTTCTACCTATGCAGTTTTTTATATTTTTAAGGGTGCAATTAGTATGGCATAACATGCTCCATTTGTGAGTATGCAACTCAAAAATTGTAGTGTCTTCTTAGAGTTGAACTGCCATCACCAAAGGCTAATTTAAAAACATTTCCAATCTCCTCCTGTATTCATTGCCCCTGCCTGACCCCTTCCTGGCTGTGGGAAGCAGCTAATCCACAAAGTTGCTTTTTTGTAAATGTTTCATATGAATCACATGATAGGTGCTGTTTTTTTGTTTGTTTTAGGTTTTTCTTTTAACTTTCACTCAGCATGGTGTTTGAGGTACATGAGTAGGGAGGGAAAAATGTATTTTCCTCTTTTTATGTGCATGACTGATGTCCTTATAGAGAGAAGGTAGATTAGCAAAAAAAGGATACACATCTAATATAAAACCCTCATGATATGGAGATTTCATAAAGAAGTGAAGCCCTGAATAAATGCTTGAACTTGTCTATTTTTATGCTAGGTTTGGTGAGGAAGTAGCTCATCATGGAAAAATAGCACCGAAGAAAAGGAATATAATCCAATGGCAATAAATGGGGAGAAACTTAGCAAGGTCTCTGATAAGATTCTTCTGTGCTTTTTATCTAGTTGCCATCAGCTAGAGAGGGCTCTCAAGCTGCGGGTAGTACAGCCTGTTTTATGGGAAGTGAGGAAATCTGTGTGAGATGCATGGAGCTGCTGCCAGGGAGAGATGGGGAAGGTGGAGTGGCTTTCCCGCTGCTGCTGTCTCCTATCCCAGGTACTTGCTTTGGGGAGTCCGGAACCCTGTCATATCCAAGGTGTTTCCTGTCTATGCAGTTTGGTATTTAGTAGAACCTTTCTTGCAGAGAGGCAGCATTAGAAGCAAGACAGGTTTGGAAATGTCAGGGTAATGAGTTAGGTTTTGGACATCTCATTGTGAGATGCCTTTTATACCTCCAATTTACAAATGGTAATTAAAGCTCTAGGCAGGATAAAATGACAGCTGGGAAAACTGATGGTCTAGGACTGGATTTGTCTAACTCTAACATTTTAATAGTTGAGCAAAACTGAGAAGCAGTATCCATTGAGATGACAGGAAAAAAGGAACAAAATGAAGGAAGTGTTTCAAGAAAAAACTATTTGTTGAATATTTCTGTTAACCAGATTTCTTGGCACTGAGACAGGATACCTGACACCTGCAGCTGGAAGGAGGTGAGGTTCAATGTGGCTCTCAGTTTAAGCCCATGGCCAGCTGCTTCGGTGGAAGCCCATGGAAGAGCCCAGGTGCTTAGCTCATGGCAGCCAGGAAGCAGAAGAGAGGACAAGTGGCAGAGGGGAAGGGGCAGAGGAACAAACAGACCCCCATCCCTACCCTCTCCTGGGGTCACCCAGACCCACCTGGAAGCATATGCCATCCATCCCTCATGTGGGCCTCAGTCAAGCTGACCCTCAACCCTAACCACAGTGTGGAGTGATACTGATACATCCAGTATGCAAGGGGCTGGAGTCTTCCAGAGGAGGTACTGTCCTGGGAGTCTTTGGTAATACCGGTGGAGACTTACTGATGGAATGCTTCTAGACTGAAGAGTATCTTAGAAATTGGGTGAGAAGGGAATTAACAATTGTACATGTTAGTCACTGTTGGATAAAGGAGGAGGAGGATAACAGAATGTGATGTGATCTAAGTGGTCTTCTAGGAACATGGTGGTAAATTCATTATAACTCAGTGTTAACCAGAAGACTTAGTAAAGGGAAGGCAGAGATTAAGGTGGGCGTCTAGGAGGACTAGGGCGAAGGCGCATGTGCAGCGATGTTGGAGGGGAGGGGCCTCCGCTGCACTGGGAGAGAAAAGGCAGGATTGCATGGAGTGGCAGGTAAATTTGCATTTTGTTTTAGGCTGTAGTTCAGCCTTGTGATGCATTTGTGTTGACGCAACTGGCCTGGTTCTCAGCCATGAGTGCAGAGAGACAGTGAGTGTGCAGAGGACCCACCAGCCTGGCTTCATTAGCTCAAAATTCATTATCCTGAAAGAGACTGTGTGACTCACCAGAAATCGCTGTTTTCCTAAAATGACTCTGTGTTTTCATTGCATTCATCCCCATGGTCGTCTTCCCCTTACTGGGTCCTATTCCCCCGTGCTTGACTTCAAGCCTTCAGCAAAGCCTTCTAACCCTGGAGCCAGCAGGTGGCTTCTTCATATTCCTGCACTTTAATCATGACTATTGAACTGCAGAGCAAGTTGAAGGAAGAGCCTGGGGACTGGAACAGGGGAACAACTTCTGTAAATGAAATGTTTCTCCCGCCAAGGATAAACACCACCCCTCAGGTGCAATTATGACCATGGCAGGAATTTGTTTCCTTTATTACCATCCTCCTGCCAGGTTGCAAATCTGCACATTAGCAAACAATTCAGACCTCAGGCCTGATAAGCCTCTACATTAAGTCAATAATTGCGCTTGGGAGGAAACTTGGTTTTAGTCATCCTTTGTGGAAGATTGAGTGCTATCCTTGCTATCAGTTAGTTCTCCCTTTTGGAAGTTTATCTCTCTAATTTGTCTCAACTTAACTGACCAGGTAACAGGAAATTCCCCACAAAGCACAACACATGTGATTAAATGACCGCACTGCGCTCAATTGTTGGGCAAACTTTGTTCTCTGAGGTAAAGACTTTTAAATACATGTTGTGAATATAGCTTAATTATATCTGTTCGGGCATCATTTACCCAGAGGAAGCATTATTTGAGAAGCTCATTTAATCTCCCTCTGAAGGTTTTGGGTTTAATGTTGACAACCTTCTGAGAAGAGTAGTTTGCAGGGAGCAATGGAGCAGGAGAGAAGCTGAGGAACCACTGCACACTGTGAGCTGCACGGGAGAGGCCTGTCTCCATTCCCAAGAAGGGCAATGAAAATGCACGATGGCTGACACCCTGCACGGCTTCTGCACTCTCCCTCATTCACTGGAGTACTGAGTGATATTGGACAACATCTGTGTATCATGCCGGCTCAGTTGTTCCACTGTCTCATCTCTCTCACCCTCCCAGTGTTCCATTAATCCTTGTGCAGGAAATGCACAAGGTCTGATGTTCTAATGGGGTTTGGTGCTAGTAAAAATATCTAATTGGGAAGAAGTAACCATCTTGCACCACTGAAAATGTGTTAAGGAGAAGATAACATTAAACAACAACCAAAACAAGTGATCACTATCACTTTTCATTTTAAACAGTTAATTACATTTTTCAGTAAAATTAAGCGATGCTTCCATTAATATTAGCTGGTTTTCAAGGAAACATCTTTGCTTCTTTTATGGATGATATTAGGCTTCTGAGATGCTCAATGGTTATATTCCTATCAAGCTGTGTAGACTGTGTAGGAGCAGATAACTTAAATATTTACCTCTTTGTGGAAACCATCCCTGAAGTTTTTCTTTTCTGAACTTTAGCATTTTTATAAATCATATTCATATTTTTTAAAGAAACAAATGGTGATTATTGTTGAAACATGAGCAGGCAGATGTTCTGAGCTATCCCAACATGCACAGGAACCAGCGCATCCCTATCCTTTTCCAGTGGAGAGACTGGCCTCAGCTCCAGGGTGTCAGCAGGTGGAAAATTGCTCACAACAAACATCAGATCAGGGAAGTGGAGGATTGTGGCTCACTCAACCTGAGAGGGTTCCTGGTGGGGACAGGCCTGGGAGCGGCCAGTAGCGATCTCTTATCCCTGGGGCAGGTGGGGGCCGAGAAAGCCGACCAGATCCACAGGAGGGTCCGGGCGAGGGAGGGGGTTCTGGCTGTAAGGGCTGAGCAGGGATCTTGGTTAAACCCATTGACAAAGCAGAGCGCAGGTGTGCTACTGAGGGGAGATTGCGAAGCCTGACTAAAGCGTGACCAGTGGAGGATTCTTGCCTCCTCTCGTTATAGTTTGACTCGCTGAGAGTGCGCCCACCTCACACTTTGCCGTGGGCACCACGAGGCCTGGTTGGCCTCACGTTCACATGGAGGTTTGCCTGCTGGAGCTGTGCCACACACCCTTGGTGACTGGCTGAGTGCAGGTGTATGAATGAATGACCAAAAGCAGAAGATCTATCCACAGTAGAGAGGTAGGTAGAGGTGAGGGGAACAGGTGTGATATTTTTATTGGGTTACTAATAAAATCCAAAAGCTCTATAATCAAAGTTTAGAAATTGTGACAACTACAAAGTAAATTGGAGAGCAAAATAGCGTTTAGAGGACCATGAGTCTTGGAAATCACCTCTGGGTGATTTGCCACTAGCTCAGTGATGTCCTGGGACTTGTTCCCCATTGCTCAGTACAGAACTGTGGATGTAGTAGTTGCTTAATAAATATGTCACATCTGACTAACCAAGGACTCTGCCTAGACATTCAGACATGAAAGTGCTCTGCGGAAAGGTTTACAGTTCAGAAAATGTGATTACTGAGACAGTAGAAATAAACCCATCTCTACAGAGAGGCTTAGTGTCAGAAATAAATTCTCCTAAGGACTCCATCACATCCAGGCACGGCTTGACCAAGGTTAAAAGCAGAAAGAGCCCTCTCTGGCTGGCATATGGTGAGGTGCCCCTGATGCTTGGCTTTTGTGATTTGCTTTACATGTCTACCTGCAAGATCTTGGGGGGAAGGGGGTTTCAAAAGCACATGACGTGGAGCACAGCCTCTTCTTGGAGGAAGCTGCCCGCTGTGAGAGAGATAGAAATAAGCTCCTCTGTGGGGACTGGCTCTCCTGTCACCCAGAGCCAGAGCTTAACTGCATCTGCCTGAGTTTCTGAAGCCTGCAGGAGGACAGGAGTGACACAAGGCAGGACGAGAAAGAAAAAGACAAAAAGAAGTAAAATAAGCAAAAGTTTAAAACCCCGTCTTTTGTCATTGACAATGGAGATAAATAATTTGGATTACATTACCTCATGCCGACCATGCTTAGAACATGCTTAATAAATACCCAGTTCCCGGGAGCCTTACTGGCTGCAGGCTCTAGAGTTTACCTATCACCAAATACTGTTTGGGGCCCTACTTGATGTGTGAACAAATGACTCTCTGTGCCTTTGAAGGACTGATTCATGTTGATGGAATGTGGTTTCCGGCACTCCAGCACTAAAGGAATGTGGTAGAGACCATTATTTGTGATAACGTGCAGGTCCCTGAATATTTAAAACACATTTTATAAATAGAAAAATAAAATGATTTGATAATCCAAGACACTGCAAAGGGATGGCACATTCTTTTAAGAGCTGGCAGGCTGGCTGTTCAGTAGAGACGCAGCTTTTTTTCTGAATATCCAGTTCGTAGTTGAGTGCAACAACCATGCATCTTGAGGATCGGGAGGGGTGCTGAGTACAGATTTGCTTATTTCATCTGCACAAAATATGTGGTGTAGACAGAGACACTTTCCTAACAGATGAGAAGTCAGTGCTCAGCTCCTTGCCACTCAAAGTATCATCCACTTCCAGCATCATCATTAGTCTGGAATGTTTTTTTAAAACAATAAAAAGCATCGTGCCCTCTGCCACAGCTGACTTGAACGTGTTGATTTGAACAAGATGCCTGGGTGATGTGAGTTTGCTCAGATCCATACAGCTAATAAAGGGCTAATGCAGGGACTCAGAGCTGTAGCCTACACTCCTCAAGCCCTCTCCCGACAGAGTTAGCCCAGATCAGAGGGGGCCTTGTCAGAGGGAGCATTTGATCCTGCATGGGGCCTGTGTGCGTTTCCCTCAGTTACACAGGTATTCGCTCACAGAGAAATTATGAGTAATTGTAGCATAAGTTTTTATTAATTAGAGTGGTTAAACAGTGTACTGGAAGTTTGCTTCCAGGAAGTGAGTTGGAATTTCCATTCCCACTCTTGTTGTCACCCCCTCCAAATGACTCTGGCTGAAGAGTATTAAAAGCACCTCCTTGTATCTGGTGCTATCTTAAGATGTGAAGGAGAATAGGACTGTGAAATGAGAATTAAATATAGCTCCCTGCTACCATGCTGGCTGCAGGCTTGGCAAGGTGCTTATTAGCATTTAATGCAGAAAACTGAAACTGCGAGAAATAAACCTATAGAGCAGGAAAGATGATCTTCCGTGCTTGCTACCCTTGGAATGGTTATCAGTTTGGCTGACCTGAATTAGCAACCAGCCTTGAAGGATGGGAAACTGAAGGGAAGGAGTTAGAAGGCCATGTGTTCCAGGCGGGGTAAGATTCTAAACAGTTCAGCAGGGAGATCCACACCCAGTCGTGGGACCCTCTCATCAGAGTGGAGCAAATCCTAGTGCCAGCTTCTCCCACGGCGATGGCGCTGTGGTGTGTTTAGTATTTGAGGAGAACCAACTGTAGGGCCAGACTTAGGCTGCATCCTGGGTTAGCCCTGACCTACTCTTTTTCTTGGGCAGGATATTAAACCTTCCTGTTTTTATTTTTATAATAGGGAAAAATGATGGTAACCCAGCTTTGAGAGATTGAGGAAAAGAGCCAATATCTGTAAGTTTTTAGGCATGGCCTGGTCATGGGTATTCTGTGTTAGCTTTTAATTTTCAGTCTACTCTGGGAATACCCAGAAGTGTTAGCTAGGGGTTCTATAAAGCCATCCTGCTTGTGACTTTGAGGAAGGGTGGGGAGGTCACGAAGAGGCCTGTGACAAGTATGACATAAATGAGCAAAGGAAGGAGAAGGGATGGTATGTATTTAACCTGTCCTAAATACCATGGGCAGGTGCTTAAACTCCGTCCAAATTCTACGTTGTCTCTTTTATTCCTTGCTCTTGGGATAGAGTTGTAGACTTTCCTGTGTGTCCAAATGATCAAAGGGATAATTTGTAACATTATTCTTGCACTTTTACCCCTCAGGTTTTGATGTTTTAAGTCTGCTGTTTGTCTCAAGTCCCTCCTCTGATGAACAGTGGCTCTAGGATGGCTGTTCTTCCCTCATGGTAAAACAGGGTCGCCTTCCCACTCACTGCTTGTTCCCACAGATGGAGGAACAACTAAGCCAGATACCCTCTTCAATCCAAGAGAAAAAAGAGATATTGTCCTACTGAGTATGGATGTGACCATGTGAACTTATGCAGGTTTAATGGGTCACATTACTTTGGAACAAAGATAAAGGTGTCAGAAAAGTACAGGGATATTTTGAGATAAGAAAAAGGTGGGTTGTGGTTCAATTCAGTAGCCACAAGCTACACTGCTCAATCACTTGGAGAAATGAAGTACAACGTTAGGATAGGACAGGACAAGTGGCTGGAAGCATTGGTAGCTCATACACGAAGAGATCAGGAAAGCAGGTAGAGGAAGGACCAGTGTATGGCAAATGCCTGAAGAGTAACAGTGTAAAGGAGGAGGCGTTTTCTTGGGAGCGTGGTTCCATTGCACTGGGCCTTCAGTGCAGAGGCAAGAGGAGGAAGCTGCTCACTTCATAGAGTCCAGAATTCGGAAAGAAGTGAGAGAGCCAAAGAGGAAAGAGACAGGAATAACAGACAGTCTACCTGTAATTCACGACCTCCAGCTACACCACATCTGCTAAGTTTCCATCGCCTCCCAGTAACTTCATCAGAGTACCAATTCGTCAGTGGGTTAACCCACTGATAAAGTTAGAGCTCTTGTGAGCCAATCGTTTTCTGAAAGCCTTGCTACTTAACACGTGGGACTTTGGGGGGTGCATTTTGGATCTGAATCATCCTGGGCTTTAGGTAAATAACAAACCCTAAGCCTGAGATCTTGCAAGTGTGAGCAGGAGCACTGACACTGGCTAAGAATGCCTGAGACTATAGCAAGTAAATGGAAAACGTCGTCATTAATATAAAATTACCAGTGTCCTTAGTTTGTTGAACTTTTCACAAGAAACTATCGATGACTTCATTTGTAAACCAAAGCCTATTATCCCCATGATAGACGGCTTATATACAGAAAGCAATTCTCCCCAATAGTTGGTGCCAGACTGCCTTTGACTAAATGCCCACTCTGCTGACCCCTGGTGGGCAATTTGAGCAAGTTGCTTAATCTCTGTGAGCTGTTTCCTAGCAACCTCAGAGGGTCATTGTGATGCTCAAGTTAATATAATAAAATGTTTCAAATAATGCTACTTGATGGGGAGAAATTTCTGATAAGATCCAATAGGCTTCCTATGCTATCACACATTCCTGAGATCATCCCCTCATGTAGAAGAAAGGTGGATTTTGGCTCATGGTTTTAGAGATTGCAGGTGTGTCAGTTGGCCCCATTGTTTTTTGGCAGAGGACAAGGCAGCGCTTTGTAGAGGAGTGCACAGTAGAATGAGCAGGTCACTGCAGGATAGTTGGGAAGCAAGGAGAGAGGAAGAGGCATGACCAGTGTCCCATAAATCCCCTCCCCCATCCAACCCCAGTGATCTAAACTCTGCATCCTAAAGATGTCAACATCCCCAAGATGGGGAGCATACCTTCAACACTGGTCTTTCAGAGGACATTTAAGATCCAAACTATCAGTTAGCCACTGTCATTATTTTATTTCTGTTTTTGTAAAGAGAATAAAACCAAGCAAAATAAAGCAGAATAAAGCCAATCATAATAAACCACTGTACATGACACAGAATATTAGAACAATAGGAAATCAATAATGGCTAGCATAATGCCTCTTGTTGTCTTCATAATAGCTGCAGATACCTTCAGATATGGTAAAAGTCAAACAAAACAGAACAGAGTAGAACCAATAAAAACAAAACAATGCATTGAAGGACTTCAAAACAAGACAATAGCAAATCCAAAATGGCTACCATAGTATATCTTGCTATCTTTGAAATACCTGCTCATACATTTGGATATAACAAGATCAAAACAAAACAATAAAACCAAACCCAACAAACCATTGAAAATGATACAGGACTTCAAAACAAGATATTAGGGAATTAACAGTGGCTACCACCTTCAGAAGGAGAGCCCCCCATAGATGCCACACTGTGCTCTGTGATCCTCTGAACAGATGATCAGACTTCTGGCCCTAGACTGCAAAGTCAGTGAAACACTAAACACCTCAAGCATCAAATTGCATTTCAACTGAATAGCTATCATTGCAACCTGTGTTTCTCCAGATCAGCTGGTCACTTCTGCGGGTGGGGGATTGATTCTTCTTGTTTCACAGCCTGCACCTGTCAGTGACAGCCTTTGCATGGCACTGGTTCCTTATTTTCAGTTTACATGCTTTCTTTCAGTTATAAGTAATGAAGACAGAGAATCCCCAGCTAAGGTAGCCCAAGTGGTAAAGGGGCTTACTATTTGGTGGAATATAGGTCATAATTCAGCAGTGCACTGAGAATATCAGAAACTACTTTTGACCTCTGTTTTGGATCCTTAGTGTGTTGAGTATGTATTAAATTGACTTTATTCATGGTCATGAGAGCTTTGATGGTTCTAACCCTCACATGCCAACAACATTGTCCTGCAGGAGGAAAACAATTCCTTTCTTCTTATGTGAATCTTTTTAGTTTCAGAGTTTCCAGCAAACTGCTATTCATATCTAAATGGTCAAAATTACTTCCTCTGAGACTTCCTTGTATGACAGTAGAATTAGAATCATTCTGATTAGCATACAAAGCAGTAGGACCTTGTAAAAGAATAT
Organism: Hydrochoerus hydrochaeris; assembly: GCA_004027455.1. NCBI lineage: Eukaryota > Metazoa > Chordata > Mammalia > Rodentia > Hydrochaeridae > Hydrochoerus > Hydrochoerus hydrochaeris. The sequence continues at coordinate 208,995 of PVLA01001054.1, forward strand.
ACTACATAGAAGCTCTCTTCAAAAGGCGGAAGAAATTAGCAAACAGGTGTATCCTCTAGGGGTTGAGGTATAACCAGGGAGCATCAAAGAAAGGAATCTGACCCTCAGATTTAAGCAGCCTACAGTCTTAATAGTCACAGGCCAATGTTTGCAGTAGAGTTTTTCTGGTTCTAAAATGTGTAATTTTGCTGGGGATATAGCTCAGTTTCACTGCACCTACTTGGTGAGCACAAGGTTCCTAGATTGATTCCTGGCACACACACACACAAAAATCTTAAGATGTATAATTTAAAGACAACTTAGCAACATGATTCAGAGACTGACTAGCTTTAGGGCACAAGTCTGAGAACACTGCCAGGGTGATTTTAGTGGAAAGCAAGAGCGATTCAGAGTAGGGGCTATGCAACCACATAGACCAGTGATGTGAAGCACTTTGGAGAGGCTTAATGGATGCTGTGGATTATTATGTAACAGACATGGTGTTGTAGGTGAGAGATTCTGGAAAAGGGCTGTTGACATCTAGGACTAAATGATGAGGGCCATGTTACTTTCATGAATTTATTTAGGAGAATCCTGGATTTTCAGCATTGTGTTTAATAGTCCAGCCTACCCTGTTGGAAGGTGTACTCATGGGGGTGAGAATCCTGTCTTATCTGTCTCTTGGGACAGACACACAATGCGGTTGAAATACCATGATCCAGTGGTGCCATTAGAGGCAATCTGTGTGTATTAGTTCATTTTTCATTTCTGTAACAAAATATCTGTGGCCAGGTATGTTATAACAAAAAGTTTTATACAGCTCACAGTTCCAGAGGTCCAACAGCCTGGTGCCTGCTGTTTCTGACAGCTGCTGAGGACTTCCTGGTGGGTGGCATCTTGATGGCTGGGGCTCATGCAGTGGTGAGAGATCACAGGAAAAGATAGGAAGCAGAGTGCAGAGAGAGGGCAGGCATGCTCTTTTCTGGAGCAGTCACTTCTTTGAGGAACTCACTCTGTAAGGTGAAAGACAGTCTCCTCCAAGGGCTTCCCACTGGGCCCTGGCTGATAAGGGGCTGCCCCGTGCCACCGTGGAGACCATGTGCTGAGCCATGACATGCTGGGGCACAAACCCCACCCAAGCCACAGCACTGTCCCTAGGTCCTGTGGGAGTGGCTCTCAGGCAGAGGCCTGGAGGTGGGGCACAGTGGGGCACAGCAGGATCCAGCAGGTAGAGAAAGTCATATTTGTTCTGTTCTGTTTTTTTAAGTGATAGAAGTGGCAAGAGGAAAAAAAGTCTTGCTTTAGAGTTGAGTGGCTTGCAGAGGGGGTCTGGTTTAATGAGCTCAGGAGTCCAGGTTCTCTCACTTAAATTTTAAAGGTTAATTTAGTAACAGCCATGCCAGGACTATCCCAGGACACCAGCAGGTGAATCCATGGGTGCATTCTCTCAGTGCATCCAAGTTCCTTCCAGGAGCTCCTGACACTGCGCCTCTGTTCCCTTGCTGTGCGGGCTTTAGGGCATTCTTAATACAGTGACCTTGGAGGGCCTTTTGTTTATTCTCTTTAATGTTATTTTCAGATATTGCTCGAAAGAAAAGTTAGAACTTTGATCTAGGACCTGGTCATATAAATGTTTTAGAACCATGCGCCTTTCCTTGGGCCCTGACATTTTGACCTTGTGACAGAGCACCTGGGGTTTTCTACTGAGCAGAGGAGGTCTCCCTGTGGACCTGGGGGAGTGGCATAGTTGGCTGTCAGTCTGGGTGGTGAGCACCAAGCTCCTGCCATGGAATCTTCTCCCATAGTTGTTCCACAGGCAAATCAGAAGTGAGCCCCTCCCTTACAAGACACGCTGCACATTTTTGAAGTACCATTGGGAAGTGGAAAGTTGGCTTCATTTCTGTTCCAGCTTCCTCTTCAAAACAGTTTCAGAGAGGGAAGTGGCAGAATGGCAGAAAAGAAATTTGGACAGATGGGCAGGTGGCACCTGAGCAGGAGCAGTGCCTCTTGGGATGCCAGCTAAGTACGGAGCCCCTGAATTACACACACTGGTGATAAGCTTTGGCAGGACAGTGTTGCAAAATAAAGACATAGAGCTTTGCTTGCAGTGTAGAATCTGCAGAATTCTAGCAGCTCCAGAAAATGAAATTTAGCATTATGCATGCCTAAGGTTTGAATTAGCATATTTTCAAATTTTAAGCAGTTTGAATTTATTGGTAGTAATAGCCAATGTCTAATGGAAATGGAAAATTAGCTACTTATTTCCTTTGATTTTTGCTGCCTCTTTTCAAGGTCAGCATTATAAATCCCATCTTAATGGGCGAGGAAGACGTGATCTGAGGAACTCAAATTGTACACGTTCCAATGTTCTTGGCTACTGAGTACACTGTTTCCCCTCCGTCTTCTGCTGTGTCACGGCCCACATCCCTGTGCTCAGCCATTGTCTAGAAAATGTATGTTTTGAATTTCAGGGCCAGAGGGAACCACAGAATCACAAGAGGGGGACAAGTTCCTCAGTTCTTTTGCATCAATCAAGGAAAATAGATGCGTGATCGCATCAGAGTAGTAGGGGGTACGCAGATGTACCATTCCCCATGTTGAATGTATTTACTATGCACTGCAAACATAGACCAGTAAAACCAGACAGAAGAGCGGGAGTCCTGGCCTCAGCCCTCCATAGGGATGTATGGAGATGCACCAAGGGTAGTGGGAAGGGAGCTCTAGGAACCGGTAAAGATGACTAGTGCCACACAGTCAAGAAGGGAACACAGGAACAAATAGTATTTGAGACAGACTTTCAGCTTCTCTGGCTTCCTAGGAAAGCAAGACTCCTGTTGATGTTGATAGCCTGGAGCACACTGTAAGTTATACTTCTACCTGTGTATTCTTCCCTGCACCAGTCACTTTCCCTGTGCTTTCGTATCATGAGGATGCAGGAAAAAGCCTGGCTATATAATTCTTTCTTCACTGACCACAATACAGAATACTTCTGTAACCCTGATGTCTGGGGCTTTTTTCCAACATCGGGCCATTCTCAATAGATTCTCCAGTGGACACCAATAAGGTATCCTCTTATTAAATTCAGTGCTGACCCTCCCTACCTATGACCCTAGGTGGAAGACTCCATCCTGTAAGATTTCCTTCACCTCAATGTCACCTGAAAGCCTGGGCCACCTGTACTTCTGACTCATGAGCTACAAATCAGCGTTTCCACAGCACCCTCCTGAGATTTGATTAATTTGCTAGGGTGACTCATAAAACTCAGGAAACAGTTGCATTAGCTCATTTATTATGAAGGACACTGTGAAGGTTATTGATAAACAGCAGATAGTGGAGGTGGAGGGTGGGGCATGCAGTGTCCACGCCTCCTCCCAGCTCTCCATTCTTCCAAACCCTTAATGTGTTAACCCACAAGCTACCAGAACTGAGTCCTTTGGCAGTTTTATGAAAGGTTGTATATAGATAGTGTTGGTAAATCATTGATCATTGGTGATCGATCATTTAACCTTCAGCTCCTCTCCCAGTTTTGAAAACCAGGAGATGGGGCTAAAAAGTCCCAACCTTCTCATGATAGTGACTAGGCCCTAACTAGAGGCAGCCTAGGGGCTGCTGGCCACCAATCCAGTCATGAGCATCCAGAAAGACCCTGACCCTTTTGGAGAATCCACGAAATTTAGGGATTGCATGCAAGGAAACACAAAACCTCATATACAGAGTATTTCCCAGTTTCATATTGACCATGGCTTCTGCTGAAGTATAAGTCATCTATGTCTGCTTGTTTTTATACCTGTGACCCCTTCTCACCTGATTCTGACTGCCGTGAGGAAATTAAGGCTTTCTGGTTAAGTTGTGTGACAGATATCCTTTCATAAACTGTGCTCTGTGAGGCTTCCCTGAGCCCCAGGGATGCAGGATTCCCCTCTGCCTCATCCTTACCAGATAGCTCAGGGGCAATTAGGAAGCCCTGTACAGGGTCCATTAGGAAGCTTGTTCAGCACCCCATCCTGTCCAAGAGTGGGGCTCACCATTTATGAGGGAGAATAAATTGGATCGTTTTTCAGAAAACTTTTCACATTATTTCTCTTGGGTGGTTTACACAGGTGAAGCAAAAAGTCCCTGACCACCTTACCTGCTGTTCTGTCTTCACTGTGTCAAGCAGGAATATTGATGTTATTAAAGTTGACACACATATATCAATGTCTGGTATTTATTTAATGTCACTTCTAAATTATTCATTTTCCCTTGACAGGAACAAATGTACAGTAACACTTAACTAATTTGGGCTAATTGAGGGAAAGGGCATTTGTACAGCAAAATCTTCATTAACTGGAATCCAACTAAGACCTTAATTAATCAACTTGTTGGTCTCCCTTCCTGTGGAAGAAATTCATAACTGAATTGCTGCAAAATCCTGAGATACAAGGAAAATCCTGAAATGAAATCTTATGTAGGCACAACCAACTGTTTTTCTGGGTAACCAACCCTTAGAATGCTGGGAGCAATGTGCAAGTTCAAGTTATCAATAATTCTCTGTACACAGGACAGTGTAGTGAACAGTTGTATGTGGTTTATGTATGTGTTCCATATAAGAAGACAGAGGTTTAGGGGGTGGCGCTGATTACTGAAGGTTTCCCCCCATCAGATGATGTAAGGAGGAGTCTCAGCCTGTGCAGTTGGTGTTCAGAGTTCATCTAAAGTTACTACCCATTGTCAGCCAATTCTGCGTTTCTGAAAAGATGAGTGTTTAGCAGTGGTGAGTGCCTGGTCCTCGGATATACTCAGTCCAACAATGGAGAGTATCGTAATAGGATTCACACTTCTAAAGGATGAAGCATTTAAATTTTATTCTAACTCTGAGACACTGTGTTGCAAAAATACACCCAACCAAAATACCTGATCTACTCAGAATACCAATTACTATAGATTATGCTTTATTTTTTTTCAAAGTGGCTCATTTATTAAACTAAATTAATTGGTACAATTTAGACATAGATCATAAGGAATTTGTACCCGCATATGGTATATTTTGATTCCTCTTTTTTTCCCAGTCCCCACCCTCCCCATCAACACCTCTACACATCCTTATTTACAAAATTTTGTTTCTATTTTATTGCGTTTTTCTTTTCCCTTCTATGCTTTAGTAAAACACCGTGAGTTTGCTTTCCAATTTTCTACAGTCATACAAAAAAAAAATGTAAGAGTTATCTGAGTAGATTACTAAATGGAAATCCTTGGATTCCATGTAGAATGAATCTTCTGAAGTCTTCAAAAAGCCTGGGTCTTGATGGGATAGTGGCACACACCTATAAATGTAGCTACTCATGAGGCTGATGCAGAAGGATTGCAAGTTCAAGACCATTCTGGGCAATTTAGAGCCTGTATTACAATGAAAAATAGAAATGGCTGGGGATGTAGCTCAATGATAGAGCCCCCCTGGGTTCAGTCACTGGTACCAAAAAAAAAAAAAAAGAGGGCAAAGGTCCTTTAACTTCAGCAGTTTCATTTTCCTCCACAATTGTTTATAATTTTAATTTGATCAATGTGCTCCTCTTTTGTAGAGAATACAGATGTGTCTCATGCTAAGCATCAGTTAAGTTGCAAATTAATGTAGTTTTGCTATTTAAGAAAGTATATTTCTATTATTAAATGGCTGAGACCAAGTTTCTAATGCTTTCGTGTGCTTTCTTAACTCAGTTTACCACACATGCTGAGGACTAGAACCCAAGGCCATGTGATCACATAGTGGTGATGTGTAGGGGAAGGGGTCCTCTCTCTCCACCTGTATGACATCAGTCATCAGAAGAGGAACACATTCGTTAGTCACCTGGGCACGTCTCATTAGCTCTCAGAAAATGTCACTGTTATTGCTAAGAAGATGAATTGGGGTTACTAAGAATTCAACTCACATTTCTTCTCTTGGAGTGTATTAGGTTCAGTTTGTATTGTCTGACCAAGAACAATTTTTTGAACTTTGCTGCTGTTTGTTTTTTTTTTTTTTTTCTCCAGCACCTGGGTTGGAACTCACAACCTCATGTTTACCAGGGTGGGACCTTAACCAACTGAGCTAAAGCCCAAAGCACAATTTTTTTTTAACTTTGGAGGAAGTTGAAATCTTGAAGCAAATACTGGCAAAGAAATTATGTTCATTTTATTCTCATGTGAATATTTATTTTTTTTTTCGGTATCAGGGATTGAACTCACAACCTAGAGCTTGCCAGGCAGGCGCTTAAGCCACTGAGCTAAATCCCCAGCTCATGTAAATATTTCTAATCTAATTCCACCTGTTCTCTTGTGTTATACAAGACCCAGATGCTTAAAAAAAAAATCTATTACTTTTTTGTACCAATTTCTCAAAATTCACCTTTATTTTTCAAAATACATCTACTTCCTAGATCTGTTCAGGATTGCTTTCTAGCAGTTTTTGTGACTTAATAAAAGTTGATCAAGTTTCTCAACCCTGCTGAGGGGTAACCCCTGCTGAGTTGCAGAGACTTCAGTGAGCACCAACTGAACACAAGTCCCACCCTTCCTGTGGTTGCTGTCTTAGTAGAGTAGATAAATAAAATTATTTTTAAAAAATTAATAAGGCTAGAGATATAGCTCCATGGCACAGCACCTGCCTGGCAAATGCAAAGTCATGAGTTTGATTCCCAGTACCGCCCCCCCAAGTGTATTCAAAATGAGCACACTCTAAAATTGAAAAGAAAAATGCTTTTAAAAAATAACAAAGCAAGCAGACAAAGTTTTAAGAAATCAAAAGAGGGGTGTTAAAGAGAGTTGCAGGTTTTTAAATGGGCCTAACTGAACAAGTAACTTACAAACTGTCCCAAAGGTTACATCCTAAACTGCTCCATCAGTTCCAGCAAAGTTTCATCCAGCCTCCTGCCAAGCCCTCCAAGGCATCGTCTTCCCTCTCCTTCATTCTCCTTCTCTCCCTCCACACCTCACTGCTTTCCCACCCCACCCAACCCATGGCTCCAGCTTGCTCTACTATGCTCGCTTCCTCTGGTTCCTCTAGAATTCCAGGTAGCTTTCAGTCTCTTGGGTCTTTCCACTTGGCATTCTCCTTGATTGCCATGTTCTTGCCTTAGCAGCCATGGGCATTGCTTCCTTGCTTTTTCTAGCCTTTACCTTGCTGGGCCCATCTGAACCAAATTGTAATAAACTGCAGCTCTCTCTCCTCCTTCATCTCCTCATCCTTCTCCTCTGCTTTATTTTTCTCTACAACTTTTGTTTATCATCATCTAGTGTGCCAGATATCTTACTTGTTAAAAAATGTGTATCCTGTCTGTTTCCTTCCGAGAATGTCAGCTGTTTGAAAGGCAGAGATGTTTGTCTCCTTTGATCACTGACTTTCCATCCCTGTCCCAGGCCTAGCACAGAGAAAGCACTCAAAACACTGTTGCTTGTGAATACTGCGTATATAATTATGACTTACCAGTTAAATGGCTTTGTGTAAAATCCAGAAGAAGAGTTTCCTTTGTGGAAACAACACATTAAACTACTAACTTCATTTAGATTATTTGTTCAACATCCTTAAGCTATTGGAAAGATATACTTTACCAATGGATTTTATAAAAATCCAATTAAGTAAATTATTAGCCATTGGTTGTCATTATTTCACAAGCTGCGTCAGAAAATTGTTGGTGAAAAAGAAGGAAAAGTTACTTTTTGAAAAGTGGATTCAGTTGTCAAGTGTGGTGATGTTTCAACAGCAGAATCCTTATTCCCTCCCAGGCCCCCAGCGTGACGTGCCCAGTTCCTTGGCAACTGCTTGAGCTCTGGGTGCAAAAGCCCCACACCGGAGAAAATCTCAGTTCAAGCACTGCAGTTGCCGGTTGGGGTTGTGCCATTATGGCGCTGTCATTAAATTGCTGCAGTCACGTTAGCCTCCCTGTCCCATTGCAGACCCCCCTGCCAGACACTTCCACCATGAGAGGCTCAACCTGGGAAAAATCAACAAAATCATCATGAGGAGCACGGGAGTGATGCATTTCTGTATCGGAGAACAAACAAAAGTCGCTGTACATAAGCCAGAAGAGTCCGTGGCTCCCTCGTGTTCTCAGGCTGCCTCATGTAAAGCTTCCTTATCTAAGAAGATGATCTTGTGGTTGCTAGGACCCAGGTAATTCTAGAAGATGGTTCTCTGGTCCTTTGCCTCCTGACCTGAGAGATGCTACTACGCTACTACATGAGAGCAACTTCCAGCATTGCATTCCTGTGGTAGAATTTAGCATTTCTCTGGCATTTTATGCCTGGAAATATTTTCCCTTTGCTTAATGGCAATTCAGACACAAAGCGAAATCAACATTTTAAGATTCAGATAAGCGGGAGTTAGTTTACAGTTAGAGATTTTGAGCACACTGCTTTTGTGTGATAATATTTGAAATTTATTTCCACAAGTTATTGCACATTCATTTCTGGAGTTTTCATTGCAGAAAATTGCCAGAAGGAATGGATTTTGTCTTCTTCAGCTGGCAGAACAATTTTCCACCTGTCGCCCAAATATTTGATGAGAAGGATTATGTTGCCGGCTCTGAAAGTTTATACCATGGATCCTTCGGAAGTAAGAGGTCCCTGATAGCAGAGTCCGGCTTGCTAAAGCATCTATGAAGCTCTGGATGGATTTCCAGTAGTTAGGGCAATTTCTGAAAGACTAGCTTCAATGACACAAACACGCACTGGAGTATTTCTGAACCCTTATCATGGCAAATGAGGTTTTGCGTATTTCATGCTATAACCATCTTTTCATACTCAGCAAAACTCCCATGGCCTTGCCAAGGATCTGAATTAATTGCCTAAAATTATTGTCGTTCATCTTCCTGATAGAAAGAACCAAAAAGGAGCCCTGGTGCCTGGGTGTAGATGAAACTGTCATTTGATTTCATGTTAAAGTAATTTATTGTGCCTGTTGAGTTTCATATTCCTCTGTAGTTTGTTAGGTATATAATAGCATAGTCAGTACAATCAACAAAAAACAGACTTCAAAAATCCTTACATAAAAGCAGCAACCTTTTAAACTGTCAGAATAAAAATAAAACTCTTTTTCACTTGTTTCTTCAAACATTTTATGGACGCCATAAGTAAAAATAATATCTCTGCTGTCGAAAGAATTTTTCTGAAGCATAGATTTTACCATGCCACATCAGGACGCTTCCGCTGATTCAGAGGGAGGGCTGTACTCCTCGGGTGGGTTTTCACATCCCTGGGTATCAAGGCCTGCACTTAGCTTTTCTCTCTTATTTTCCACCTTCCTGGGTACCTTACAAGCCAGTCAACACAGACTGACCCTGTCTCCTTTGCATTCTTTGCAAATTACATAATCTCTCGCTTTTGTCCATAATATTTTTTATCTGATTTATTTATTGAGTTTAAATTTTGCCTCCCACCATCTGCTTACTCAGGTTTTCATCTTATGAAAAGGCTTTCCATGCAGGCGCACCAAAGAATAGGGTCTTTCTTTATAATCGCAGACCATTTTTCTGTAATTTTTTTTTTTACATGTTTTTCCTCCATCAGTTGCATACAGGTCTGGAATAAGCCAGGATCTGTTACACAAAGCATTGTTTTTGTTGCTGGTAATGCGGACATAATAGTCCTACTTAGAACCAACTTTCTTGCACATTTCTCTCCTGAAAAATCTGCTGATTTGCATGCAGTCTTGATATTTTCTGAAGCTGGTGAGTGCCACGTGCCTTGTCCTTGGGTGGTGAGCCAGCAGTAGCAGAGGAAGGCGAGGGCATCCACAGTCTTTGACTAGCCGTTGTATTGGCCATAATCTTTCTACATCATGTCACAAACTGACAAAAGCCAAGCAGCATTCCCACCACAGCCCCACATGCAGAGACAAGAAGCTGATGGGGAATCCCAGCCTCCCCCAGCTTCCTCCTCCTGCTCCTCGGTGCACTTGTCCAGACCTCATCCTCCAGGCTCTGGGGTCCTCTTGTCTGCTTCATCCCAGCAGAGCTCTGCAGCTGTCTTTGTTTTCTTACTTTGTGCTTCTCATACAGAGCTGCCCCATCCTGGGTGGGAAGCATCACGTGTGGGTAAGGAATTCAGGGCTGGAGGGTTCCATGCCTTGTCTGTTCTACTTGAGTGTTAATTTCACTTGACGATATGGGGCCTTTTGTTGTTTTTGATAATTAGTTACATGGTAAAGCAGCAACTAAAATGTGCCTAAACGTTAAGATTAAATAGATGCTAGCACGCTGGTATCTTCTGGTGGTCCTGTTCTTCTCCACCTTGGCAACTTACAGATTTTCCATTCATTCTTCTTTGCCCATAGGTTCATTTCAACACAAAAATTTGAAAAGCACTGATTCAAGAGTTTGATGTTATCCAGCCTTAACCTCCCATGGGCCTTAACTCCTAATACCATTTTCCAGTCATTTTCTAGTCTCTGTCTTCCTTCCCGAAATGTGCCCTGGTATCTTAGTCTGCTTAGGCTGCAGTAACAAAATCCCAGGCCCAAATGTACTGCCTCATCTTCAGACATGTGCCTTTCTTTAAGCTTTTGACCACGACAGCTAGAACAACCAGCTTACAACCAGCCTTCATATCCCTGGGTTCCTCATCCCCAGATCCAAGCACTCACAGATGAAAAATAGTCATAAGTACTATGTCTGTGCTAAGCTACTAAACAGGCATGGACATTTTTCCTTGTCATTATTCCCTAAGTAACACAGTGTAACAACCACTTCCATTGCATTTGCATTGTACCGGATTTTAAGTAGGGACATGACTTGAAGTACACACAAGATATGAATAGGTTATATACAAATATGTGCCAATTTGTACAAGGGACTTGAACATCTACGAGTTTTGTATTCTCAGGGGTCTTGAATCCAAGGGGCTACTATACAGAATCTAGACTATTGTGAAATCTTGTTCAAAGAATTTGAGAAGCACATGTATGGGATGAAAAGAAGAGAAAGGGCAGAAACCAATTCATCTTGCTGATGTGATGAAAGTTCTCAAAACTCAAAGTGGGACCACCAAAAATCATTAATGCTTATATCTGCTTTTGTACTTTCAAAGGGAAGGATTTCCCAGATGGGAAATGGGCCCATGATTGGGATGGTATCATTTCCTCATTAGTGGCTAGACCTGTGTTGTTACAGAGGTGGAAGAGATTGAGGGAGAGACTTCGTTCCCCTTAGTTTTGATGGAGTCTTGGAATACCATGAGACTGACAGCAGTTGGAGCACGAATCCAACTTCTAGAGTTTTGCAGAGCATGGTGCAAAGTAGTGTTTGCTCATGGTGCATTTCTTGGACTAGGCCTGTAACTTTTGAAATTCAGTAGAATCATAACAGTAATTCAGAAGATGTCTTAGTTTGCTTAGGCTACTCTAACAAACTCCCGTACACTTAAAAACAAAAGAAGTGTATTTCTTCCGTTTCTAGAGGCTGGGACATCGCAGATCAAAGTCCCAGCCAATTTAGTATGTGTGAGGGGTGGCTGTCTTCTCACTGCCCCTTCAAATGACAAGGGGCAAGAGAGGACAAGGTATCTGTCTGCTAACCCTTTTATAAGGGTTCCCTACTCTTAACACGGGAGAGCTCTTGTCCTTGGGACCTAATACCTCCCACGGGCCTTAACTCCTAATACCATTACCCCATGGGCTAAGTTTCCAGCGTATGAATTTTAGAGGTTCAGTTTGTTCCAGAGGTTTTGGTGATTTGTTTGACTTTATAATACTACAGAAAAACCAAACATTTGGGTTTGTATCTTGTACCCTTATAACTGTTCTTCAGTACATTTTTCCTTTTCGGCTTCATGCATTTTTAAAGAGACATAAACAGTATAGGTAACATTAAAGCAATTTTTCTTGCATATCTCTTACCATCTTCTTCCCTTCCTCATCTTCCCAAAGCAACTACCTTGGAAATTTAAAATCCTCCCATTTTATTTTTATATACAGTATTATTCTACATTCAGGTACTTGTGAGTAATATATATCATACTGCTTTGTGACAGATATATAAACATTTGTAAGAACTGAACCTGTTCAAATATACCCTTCTCCAATTTTTCTCATGCAACATAAACTGAGATTTCACCATGTTAGTAGATGGATCAGTGATCCTTCCTTACTGTAGTATGGTATTCTTGCAGATGTCTTATTGATTTTTGTTAGTTCTGCTACTAGTGGATGGATTTTTTTTGGCTTTAATTTGTCTCTGGAAAACATGTAGAATATAGTTACGCATTTTTTTTTATTTCTTCCTGGTGAAAATTTCTATATATGTCCAAATATTAATAAGCTTAGGAGAGAATTATTACCTAACAAATGCTAATCAGTGGTCAGATTCCTTTAATACATGTACCGTAGAGGAAGCTACGGTCAAAGGACTGGGATGTCATTGATGCAGTGCAACTATCTGCTTATGACCAGGACTAAATTTAATTCATCTTAGAAATTTTCTTTTCTGTCCTTTGAAAAATGATCAGAGTAGGAATCTATGAATCCCTTCAGTTACAAAGTTAGGTCTCAGAACACTGCAGTGGAGCAATTTGAAAGAACGTTTAACCTAAATTCCTACTTCTGAAAATGAAGCACCATTGCTTTTTGGTCTCTCTTGGAGGAATGGAGATCAACTCTGTGCCCACTGTTCAACTGTTCTGATCAGAGATGCAGATTGAAGGTGTTTTCTTTTTTTGGGGGGGGGGGTTCTGTAGCTTGCAGGAGTCTTGTCTCTTCAAACTTTCTTCTAGATAGTTAGATCTTCTTAAGTCACTTGCATGTACTACTCAAGGCTTTTTCAAAATTATGCATATATTACTCCATTTTTAGAGCTTAAAATAATAAAAAGATCTTATAGCAATTCTGATACAGGACTGACAGGATTAACTTTTTATTTTTATGTCTGATTTTGTATTTAGGCCTGTGCATACACGTTACATGTGTCTCTTCATTTGGAAAGCACATACTTACTGTGTTTTTTCTGCCGAGGAGGCCTCACACATTGATAACATGCTTACAGGTGCTCAAGCAGTTCTAATAGGTGGGTTAGATTTAGCAGGTGGCCCCTGAGTTGGCCAGTTATACTTTTGCTACATTTTATGCAGGCAGTTTTTGCCCTTTCTGCACTTGTTTAGCTGATAATAAAGTATAGCAGATGGCATGCTAAAAATGATTGTGGCAGGGTTGTTTCTACTTGTAAAACAGAACAAAAAGTTGACACCCTAAAAGGCCATTGGAAGAATAAGTAAATATGATATATTCATAGTAAAATACTACAATGAAAATGCATAAGCTCCTACGACACACATTGCCAAAGATGCCTTTTAAAAGCAACTTTAAAAAAGAGCAATCAAAAGCCTATGAGTAGCTGACAAACGTATGAAAACATATGTTCATCATCATTACAGAAATCCTTTGATGATTAGATGACTCTCAGCATTAGGGGAACACTTATCACAAGCACAGTGAGTTCACACATCACAGGGTCGCAAAAGACAGATGCAGAGAGTAAGTGAGGATGTGGAGAAAGTCGTGCCTCACACATGGCTGATGCGATTGTAGAGTTTGCAGCCTGTTTTAGGAAAGTTTGCCTGCTCCTCAGAGCTACAGTTTTATTCCTAGATTATACGCTCAAGAAAACTGAAAACTAATGTTCTCAGGAGGATTTTTCTTAAGCATTTATGGCATCATTACACGTAATAGTGAAAAGATTACAAACATACCCATCTGCTGATGAATGGATAAATATGGCATCTCTGCACAGTGGCCTAGGGCATTTCAGTACAAAGGAAGTAAAGTACCAAAACAACTAGTGTACAGACAAAGTAGAAAATGTGATGATTGAAAAAAGCCAGTCACAAAGTAATACGATTTTATTTGTATGAAAAGTGCAGAGTTGGCAAATTCGCAGAGATAGAAAAAAGATTGATTTATAGGGGCTGGGCTGGGGACACCAACTGATGATGGGTTCCGAAGTTTTTCCAGAGTTAGGAAAATGTTCTAAACTTAGATTGTGATGATTGGAGCACAAATCTGTGAATAAACTAGAAACATTAAATGTACAGTTTGGTAGATTTTGACATGTGAATAGTATATTACATTTTTAAAGTAATCAAAAGAACATGCGTATTCTGCTACAGTTTTTTGAATTTCAGAAACAAACAACTCACTGTCATCTAGTTTATATAAAACAATAAACATTTAAAGAGAAAATGATCTGAAAGTAGAAGGGGAAAAGGCAGCATACAGTGGTGGTCACTATCACTGAGATTCAGGTAGAGAATGGCTGAGTTCTGGGCCTGGGGATGTCCCGTTTTCCTCTGTGGAGCAGTGTTCTCTTGGTTATCCTGTTTCTAATGTCTAAAATGCATGTATTATTTTAATGCATGATGGTTAAAGCAAGTCTTATGTGCATCCAGTGCTTCTTAACAGTCTGACTGTATCCTTCTCAGCCTTTTGGAGGAGATAATGCAGCTTTTATTAGTGGGATGCTCTATGTTTATGCCATCTGTCGTCCCCTGGTGAGAATGCCTGATGGGGAGACCGGGGTGGGGTCACAGAGAGGTGGCTCTTTGTACAGCCAGTACATTAAATCTCTGTTTTGTACCAATCTGAATTGCTTTATATTAGAAAATGGGGAAGATGCAATTTTATTTTTTAAAAGATAAGGATTTTTTTTTGTCTTTGTGAGAGAATAGGCAAAGAAGTAAGAGTAAGGGTGAGGGGTGAGAAAAAATGACAGAACTACATTGTGTGGTATCCAATTCTTCTTAAAGTTGATATCTGATGCTCAACTAAATTCTGTTTTCTTCATCAGTGTAATAACTTCCCACTCTGAGAGCATTAAATTAAACCTACTATCCAACAAACACTGTGTCACAAGTGAGGGCTGTTTCATTTTTTTTTTTTTTTTTTACTTCTGCAAAATCGTGATAAAAGACCATGTTCTTGGATTGGTTACTGTGTTACGGAAGAGGAGTGGCACAAATGAGATAAATAGATCATTGAAAATCTGAATTAATGGTGGTGACTAAACACATGTTCAGTTTTCTAGACTCACCCTCATAAACTCTTTCTCAAGATGAGGAATGGTTGAGAGTTGGGGATTTAGCTCAGTGGCACAAGCACCTGTCTGCCAAGCATGAAGTTGTGAGTTCAATCCTTGGTATCAGGGAAAAAAAAGAGGACCAGTTACTTGAACCTGATGCTGTGATTTTCAACACTCTGGATGTTTTACTGGTGGAAATTCCATGGATCCCCATTCAAATTTTAAAGGCCTGCATGGCCCTGGGTTACATGATGACTCCATGGCCAGTGTTCCTGTTGACTTCTTTTAAGTGTCTTTTCCATTTATATCTATTCACAGTCAAGAACTGGCAATGTTATGTGGTATTTTAAACATCTTTTATAAAGGTGTCATGTGCTGGTCTAAATCAGGTCTCGGCAGTACCAGCACCTTAACCCTCTCTGTAAAGGTTTTCAAAAATTAGAGCAGTGATCAACCATCAGGCTCTCTGTGGTCCTCTCAACAATTAAATATAAGAAATTTTGAGGAAGAGTCCATGTGATCGTTTTCCCAGAGCCTTAGATTTCATGTCACTGAGCTCTCCCCACAGACACTATCCCCAACACGCGCTGCCTGGTCCCAATCTTCATGGAATATCTGCTGATCTAAAATTATCCTTAAATGATGTTTATTTTTCCCAGAGAGTATTTTGAGACTCAGTTCTGTAACAGTGCATTAGATAGCTGGGTTATACTTGAATGTCTAAATTCAGATTTTAAGCATCACTTTTCTAATCAGTTGTGCCTGCTCTTAGTCTCTGATAAACTCTCCGGTGAAGCCAAGTCTAAATTCCCTCGAATATATGTATGGCCCTTGCCCCTTTACTGATGGGTGACTCCCTCTCAGAACTCCTAAGCTTGAGTAGGTGATTAAAGTGAGCTCCCGATTCAGCCTGGCCCCGAAATGCCTTGGGGTATTTTTACCCTCTCAGCTGTTTATGCAGAGAAGTTTCATGGAGAATGACAGAAATAGTTCTGTGCAACTTTAGCTTTAAATATCATCTATATTTTTTCACTTGAATCTTGGTATTATATGGTTAAAAAAGAAAAGAAGAAAAGAAAAAAATACAGTGTCTCAGGAGACCTGTTTTTAATCCCCTGATTTCATCTAAACTCTTAGCTACTTCAGTGAGGTTGTGATTAGCATTTTGCTTTAATCAGTTGATCACTCCAATCTCACCTGGTGTTAATGTGCAGTAGCTCTAACGGCAAGGTTTCAAGAGCACTCAGTTCCATTCTATAACAGAGATACCCCTAACACCCGTCCAAAGCCTTTTCCTTAAGGACACTTCTTTTCTCAAAATACAGCACAATATTTATTTGTGTCTTTGCTTTGAACACTTACTTCAATAAACCTGATTAACAATATTCACCAAGTCATGATTATCTGGTATCTACCAACTTAGTGTAATATTAAATAGATCTATATAAATATCTCTTTCTTCAACTGCTTTTGTGACTAAGACCTATTTTTACTCAGAATCACAATGGCAAGCTTGTGCTGGCTTATCTAGACCATTAATTTGCAATGGAGAAAAGCAGCTACAAAAGGATTCTATTGTGTAAGTAGATAATTTTCAAGAAATGACAGATCAGTTTATTCAGTGGGAGAGCACAAGGGTAAAGTATACTTAGAGTTTAAGATTAGCTTAAAATTCATTTTGAAACTTCTGAAATTAGGAATGTGCTCTTTAGATGCGCAACGTTTTGTTTTAATTGGGTAGAAAAGCAATGTGTCACTTCAAAGGTACTTAGCTATAGTAAAATCCAGTTCAGCTATTTCAAAGGCATTTTTTTTTCTTCTCTCTGCCCTGGAGTGTTCATAAAGAGTCTACAAATACAGTCTGTTATTTTGTGAGTTTCCCAAATATAACTGGCATAATTATCTTCCTATTTGGCTCATTAACCATTACATGCTTCTGTGAGTCAGTTACTGCAGTGTGACAGTGGCCCAGCCGTGGAATAGTTCCTGAGACACAGGAAGAAGCATGAACCTGCTCCAAGAGTTTTACCTGTGAGTCTGTCTTTGTCAATTGAGAACATTGTTTTGATCTATAATTAATCTAACTGAAGCCTAGAGCTTTCTACCCTCTAATAGAAAAGCTACTCATCTGCATTTATGACCAGCCCAGACCTTCAGCCTAACCCAGGCTCCACATTTATCTTGAAGGTTCGTATTGTTTTTGCAGTCACAGGGAGAGTAGCACATTCTTCAGAAAGTGGCTCCTTTGAGACCTTGGACGCTGGAGTTATAAGAGCTGGAACTCACCTCATCAATCTCTTCTGGTTCTGTAGCAGGAATTCTGTCTTTAAAGCATTTAGCACCTTACAAGCCAAATGTGTTCCTAGATTGGTAACCTATTCTGCCAGACTTCTTGTCATTGTCAGAGTTGTCCTGTCTGAGATTAGTAAGGGGTGGGGACTACATTCATAAGGGAAAATGGAAAATAAGTTATTTACTCTGGCTTTTATTTCTACCATGTTGACATTTCCATCTCTACAAGATTATTGCCATGAATTTAATTACTGAGAAATGATTAATTATTTTACCATTTGAAGAAAATCTTTGCACTTTCTGACATCTAAAACAAGAGGAGTAACCAGAGGAGGACACAGATGCTTTTCTCATGTACACTGCTTTCACTCTGAGTATTCAGAAGCTCTGTTCATGTTTAAGAAATGGCACACAAAGGCCCAGTTTGCTTGAGGGCCACTTGATATTGATACACCGATGTCACCATGGTCCTAATGACTCCCTGGGCTCCAGGCACAGTGCCTTTTATGATGGCCACATCTGTGAATGAATGCATATATCACTATTCTTTTCTTGGTTTGAAACTTCACTTCTGTTTTCATCATATTTTATAGATTTCATTCTGTCATAGACTGTCACCTAGAAACTGAATTTTTAAAAGAAAATTTTAAAAACTGCACATTGTACTGTGATACATTGAATAGCAAACATAACAGGCTGACTCCCTGATGACAGTTTTGCTGTTTTCCAATTTGGAACAATTAGACCCTTTTGGGATATTACCTTATTCCTTTATCTCAAGTATCTCCAGAGAGTTCCTTCTCTGACAAGTGGCACTTAAACAGGTAAAGACAGATAAACAAGTAAAGACTGTTGAAATATGAATCCTGAGACATGGCGATTAACCTTGTGCACCATAGGTTCCTTCCCAAAAGGTGATCAAGACCACTCAGTTTGAGCTACTGTAAACAAAAGTACCATCATAGAGTACTTCTGAAACAACAGGAATTTATCCTCCACACTCCTGAAGGCAGAGAGGTTCAAGAGCACGGCGTGGGAAGAGTCAGTCTGTGGTTAATACCTGCTTCCTGGTTTGCAGATGGCCACCTGCTTGTGTCTCCCCTAATGGAGAGCAGGGAAACGGGAAGCTCTCCTGCCCCTTGCAATCTGTGCACTAATCCCACTCCTGATGCCCCACCCTCACGACCTCATTTCTTTTCAGAAGCTCCCCCCAGTCATCATCCCATTGGGTGTTGGAATGAACATAAGAACTGGATATGGAAAGGCAGTGATCAGCTCATAATTATGCCCCATCAGAATTTTTCTGACTTTTGGATATAACAGATATTTTCTCTAGGTGACAGTATGTTGTCGTACACCCCATTGAAAATGTAATGCTTAAGCTTCAGTTTGTCTTTGCAGTTTTCTATCCTACAGATTTTATTAGAGGGATTGAAATGATAAAATAGAATATATTTAGGTTTTTGCCAATGAGTAACTTGGCATGTCTTTTTTTCTTTTTTCATTTCTTTCTTTTTTTTTTTTGGCACTGGGCATCAATCTTAAGACCTTGCGCTTGCCAGGCAGGTGCTTATGCCACTGAGCTAAATGCTCAGCCCTCTTGGCATGTTGTTTTTGTCAGTTTCCTGTGATGCTGTTGTGTGTCTACATCACACTATTCATATTAATTGCAGTCTAAACACTGAATCTTAAAGTTTTGATTCTGTTCTGTCTTCCTATAGAGATACTGAGTCTGCCTTATTCTTAATCAGCTGTCAAATTGTTAAGCGACCTCTAATGTGAAGTCAACCATGTTGACCTTCTCTGGTCTCCTGTTGGACAGACTTGGCTGGTGGCTCTGTTTACCTGGAGATCAAAACAGAATAAGTACGTGTATGCTTTTCCATGAAACTGTATGACAAAAGTGCCCGGTCCAATTTATAGGCAAAGGTGTCCTAACATTTTTATAATGTCATTATTCATTTCATTTAATATTTGGAATAGCTGCAGAAACTGTTTGACCAAGGGAGCATTGAGAGAAACTTGTTTTAGTGTGTATTTGAACCACTAAAAGAAGAAAGAAAAATCTGAGAGATGAGAGAAAAAATTATAGTTTAGTAACTTCAGTATTCATTCTTTTCTCTCCCTCTCTAATCCCAATTAACCTAATAAGAAAATTTTGGTATCCTATTTGCTGTGGAAGTCAATCAAGATGTTAGAGAATATTTCCTTTCCCCTAGGAAATAATGACCCACTTGACTGATGGTTCAGTATCTTTCCCCAAAGTACGAGCTAGTGTTGTTGATTTTTTTTTAATTTAATAAGACTCTTCAGTAATAATATAGGTCCTTAGCAATCTTCTGACCAGAGCCAACAATATGAAAGGTTTGCGATAAGCAGTAGATACCTGCAAACTACCAACCTATTAATGATCAATAGCAAGCTGTAATGGTTACCAATAAATACATGGTTACCTGATTGCTACTCATTTGCACATGAAGGTAGAATGCAAAGATAGCTAAAGAATTAAATCACAGAATGCAATTAAATTTACAGTTAGAGGGCTATTTTCTTGTTCTTCATAACAGGCTTCATCACTGAACAGTTACACTTTCAAGTGTAGTATGCTTTTGCTATTGTTGCTTTTTGTTTTCTAATGCTCTGTAAGTCGACGGGCAAATTCTTGAAGTACAGCTGAGGTCTGCAAATGTTCATAAAGCTCTTTAGAGTTCATCAAAGAGGAGTGATCTTAGTCCTCTTAAAATACCTTGGTACCCAAAAGAACTATGCCAGTTGACACAAGTACCAGCATTATAGGAGTTTACCAGTTTTTCTCATTTTTGTCAGTTTTAAAAATCATCTTTGGGTTATCACCTTTGGTGTTACTGTGTAAGAAAAAGTAGGTAAACTTCTCAGTAATTTCCTGGAGAGCCAATGAATGGACTGTGCTCTTGAGCTGGCAGATTATTCAACACCCCCAACCCCACCACAAAAGCCAAAATGTCTACAGGCTGGAGCACTATCTCTTTCGTCCTTCACCATCCACTTATGCATTAATTTACCTTTAATGGTCACAGTATGCTTTTTCCTATTAGTTTTAGTGTGTGTCACATGGCGTAGAATACCTTCATATACATCTGTCTACTTGAATATGTACTGTAGTCTTGCAGTACCATATTATTGTCTTTCGCTTGAATGAATATAGGGGCTGAGGCAGGTTAGATATCTTGCTGAGCTAATCACTAAAAGAGTCTGGATTTGAATGTAACCCTGTCTAGCTCCAAAGCCTGCATTTTCCCTCCCTGATTCCCAGTTACCAGATTCCCAATGTCAGGTGGAACAGGACTTTGTGATTCCCATACAACTTGGTATAAATCTGTTTCTGACAGTGCCCAGAACCTCCTGTAAAGAGGATAAAGAAATTAAGCCCCCTCCATCATACAAGTCCCACATCCCAATCAGATAACTGTCAGATCAAATCAGGGCACAGCTTCTATTGCTGGACACAGTGTCATGTGATCAGTCATCTATATTTCTTACAGCACATCCCAGCAAGTGGAACTAAATTTGTGTATTAAGGAAAATAACAAAGGAATTAAAAGATTTCCTATGGGTATCAAAACCTCATCCTCCCATCATCTTGGGTGATTTTCAGCAGGAGAAATTCGTTGTGCATAGATTATCTTGTTAGAAAATGCAACACCAATCTTGTTACTTTTACCTTCTTCTATGAATCTTTCTTATGAAACAAGGATTTTAAAAAATATGTATTTTCCCTGTATAAAAAAATTCTTTTGTCTAGAGCTAACCATTCTAGTTAAAAGTCTGTTGAATTTGGAATAGTGCAGTAGTGCAGCTCTTGATTTCTGTAACTGAAAATTCCTCAAAAATGAATGAATTAGATCAAATAATACAATAAGCAAGGTGTTTCATTTAAGCACTTGATCTAAAACAATGGAATCTACCCAGTTTTGTTTTACTTATTTTTAACTATTATATGGCTCCATTTTCCTTAAAACTCTGTAAAATAATTTAAGTGATAGCAATATCTCTACAATATGCAAGGTATGCAAGAAGGTAAATCGTAACAGTTGATACATGTTTCAATATTTTTTCATAGTAATCAGAAAATGTTTATTAAATTTAATATTCCTTGAACATATTAACACACAACCCCCAAAGGTCATATTTAAACCTGATAAAAATAAATAATAATTGGTAAACTCCTGTAATACTGGTGCTTGTGTCAACTCTCATAGTTCTTCTGACATTAATTCTCAGTGAGTCCTTTGCCTTCAGTACATTTTGTCCCAAATAGAATAGTCACAGTTTCTTCAGAGATTTATTTTTTTATTTTTAATATTTTAAATTTGTTCAATAATCTTGTCCAGAGTCTCAGAGGTGTTTAACTACCAGGATGTGAATGAGGAACATGACTGTCCTACCTTGTGTTCGTGGACTCTGCAGTGAGAGGGGATGTACCGATACACATGAATGTTGGAGGGGGAGGAGTCAGGTACTATGGGAAGGCAAAAGAAATCAGTGTAATTAAAGGGAAATGTTTGAGTTTCAAGTAGGGTTTCCATGAGAAATATCAGCTAAGCTGAACCAAAAAGATATGAATATGCTAAAGACCAATAAAAAGCCCAAAATTAATATTATGGGCAAAAGGAAATGCATGTGCTAAGGTTGTAGGTGAAGACTGCTGGCGTCCCTGAAGGAACTGAGAGTCCTTATAGCTTTCCCAGTGAACAAGTGATGACCACAAAGCTGGAGACATATAAACAGGAACCTGATCATGAAAAGCCTGGTCAGTCATATTGAAAATCAAGGAAGTTGTCCAA
Organism: Hydrochoerus hydrochaeris; assembly: GCA_004027455.1. Classification (NCBI taxonomy): domain Eukaryota; kingdom Metazoa; phylum Chordata; class Mammalia; order Rodentia; family Hydrochaeridae; genus Hydrochoerus; species Hydrochoerus hydrochaeris. The sequence continues at coordinate 231,103 of PVLA01001054.1, forward strand.
AGGCTGGGAGCCCTTTAAAACAGAACGGTATGTTCAATCTGGCATTTTTCGAAGTCTGTGCTGTGTCACAGTGTGTAGAAGGGATTGATTGACAGAGAAGCAGTGGTGAAAGATAATTAGGACCCATTGCAATAATTGTGAAGACTGATGATGTGACCAGCGCTTGCATACTAGGCTTGGGGAACCTCAGATGGTTAGTTTGAAAGCTGTTTAGGAGCCAGAATCAGTAGAGTTTATGGTGAATTGTAGGGGCTGAATGGGCAAAAAGTAGATGATACCCAGGTTGTAGCTTGGAGCACTCAGTGAACTCTAGAGTCTTTCTTGAACAAAAGCACTGGTCTGAATTGTTAGAAAATAAGTTCTTACTGAATAGAATAGTAGCTTTGAGTGAGTGTGTGGCACCCTTGGGTGCATATGCTTAGGGATAATTTAATATGCAGCTTTGAAACTTCAGATAGTGAACTGTACTGAATTATAAGTTCGGGTATAATCAAGATAAAGTTAAGTGGAGAATTGTATCCACAGCTAAATGTGAATAATAGCATGACAGAATGAGAATGTATTACAAATGTATGTGGACCCTGGGTACTGAAAGCCAAAATACAAAATGTATCTGGAAAAGATAATAAAGTAAAATGTATCAAATTATTAGTTGTGTTATTTTTGAGGAATCTAGTAACCACAATTAAAAAAAATTAATATGATTTGTACTTTTGGTATAACAATATAGTAAGCCATAATTCTCAATACTGAATTATTTCATAAAATGTTATAACTGTATTTTTAATTTTACTTGATTTTACTGACACGGTTACAAAGTGATTAAGGGAACATTATGAAGTTGTTTACCGGGTAAAATTTCCTAATGGGTAATCACAGAAAATTTATCTATAAATGTAAACTTTTGTACCTTTCCAAAACAAAAACAGCATTGTACAAGGGACAACACTGCTCAAGATGTCAAAAGATAGGCTTTTACCCCAAATCTGATCTTTAGAAACCATGGACAAGATATACCTGGATAACATATAACATAAAAGAGCTGTTGAGAACTCTGTAGTGATTTCCTGTGTCCATATCATATACCAAAAATTCTATCAAGAGGTGTTCCAGTCAGTCCAGCCCATTATTTAATTAATTTTAAAAAGAAAAAAGCAATGATACAGAATATCAAAACAAGAGGCTAGGAGATTAAAAATGATTAATATATTGTGTGTGGTTTGTGCTTATGTTGCTTGGTCACATTTTCATGCCTATTTCTTGTAACCTGAGCAACAGCTTTGAAGATAACAGTATGCAGTATATTTAAGTGTTGAGATATGTGACCAACCATTCACAGCCTAGTTTTAAAAGGTAACCTGACATCTAAGTGTATTTGTTTCAAAGCAAATTTAGTGTTTGTTCCTTACACTTTTGTTTTCCCTCTTTTGTTTCTTTTCTGTGTTGTGAAGTGATTTAAATTCCCTACTGGATTAGTGTGCGCAGCATAAAACACAGATCTCTTCCTGAAAGGTAATTTTCCAAGAATGAAAAATCCGAGAATGGTACTTGAGTGTTTGGTTTCCTGTCATTCAATGTTGCATTAAAACAACCATTTCTCCATATTGACAATGCCCTCACTCTTGAAAACTGTCAATTACAAATGAAAAGCTGTAACATTTGGAAGGCACAACATTTCCTGAATCCCACCAGGTTTTCAGATGAACTTGAATACTAGTCAATGGGACCTATTGATTAACAAATATATTCACTGTTGGAGGAGAATGAAACAATTTATAAATTCCATTCTATCTAATCTTCTTAGCAAAATATTCCTTTTTCAATTGTTAAATGAATACTTTTATAAACCCTTCATTATAATTGTTTTTCATTTTCCTTTAGGTTCTTTGTTATTTACTTTTTCCTTAATTCACAGAATTTAAGACTGCTAATACTCTTAGTACCCTTGTCATTGTTCTGTGATTATTTGTCTCTGTTTTTAGTCTTTGAGATCTCCAAAAAAGTTAACTATGTTTTAGTGATATTTCAATCTCCATTACTTAGAACAGTGCCTAATCTTAATAGGAATCCACACACATGCCTAGTCAAAAACTTATTTAATATATCAAGATTAGTTGTAATAATTTATGGAATAATGACTGTGCTTTTGTAAACTGTTGAAATCTGAGCTAATGATGGGTTTTACAGTTTCCTGCAGTGTGTTGTAAGCATAGTCTACCTTCTTTCATTTCACAAAATTTAAGATCTGCTCAGTGAAATAATATCTCAAGCTGACAGTACATAAGATTAGTACTGGTGAGTTGATGTATGCAAATGCAAAGGCATAAAATATTTCCATTTTTACTAGAGGTTGGAAAGAAGGCAGAATGGTTTGCTGTATAAAAAGTAAAAATAAAAAAAAGAGAAAACTTTTACTGGCCCCTAGGGGAAAAAAACCTGACTCAGAAATTGCATTAAATATTTGGTTTTGCAAAATTTCTGCTGTTGTCCTACATCAAATGGGCATGGTGGCTCCCCTATCTAATTAAGTAACTTATGGAGAAAAGGCATATTTACACAAGCAAAAGCAAGGAACCCAGCCTTATGATGCTGTCTTTCAGCTTCTGTAACTTCCTTTGCCTTGTATGGTTCCTGCTCTGACTGTATTGCCATGGGCAAATATGCTCATAGGCCAGGAAGGGAATTTAAAGAGCTCTTCTAAAGGCCCTATTTCATTTAAATATTGCAAAGATAGGGGCTCTGAGATTCCATAGTATCTCCTAAGGTTGGTGACTGCTTGCTTTGGAAACCAATAGTTTTGGTCTCTGGCCTATCGCAAATCTATTGTGTTTTATCACACACCTTTGTAGAATAGCCATGTGCCTGATATGAGGTATGAACTATTTACTTACTGCCTGATTATTGAATAAATGCTTCACAGCACACCTTCTGAGTTCATTTTTGCTGTTTTCCTTGTATTATTTGTGTTGTTTCATTGGTTGGTTGTTTGTGATAGGGTCTTGCTGAGTGCCATATGCAGTTCCTTGAACCCATTTACATAGGCCAGGCAGACCTCAAATTCACAATGCTCATGCCTCACTCTCTCATGGGTAGCAAGTAGTAAGGAGATGTTATGAAGGACAGTTGCCACTATGAGGCTTTGAGATGAAAGTTGTGACAGTAATCACAGATTGAGATACTATAATAAGTTGTTATGATAATAAGTTTGGCAAGTGAAATCATAGAGAACACAGTTATGGTCTGCTGCTTTCTGATGTGGGTAGTGATAGTGGTGGCACATGTCACATAACATTGAATCATTTACTGTATGTCTCACAAATATTGTCTCATAACCTTAGAAAACACTAACAGATTCAAGACATCCATTTTTGTGGGTGAGAAAAATGGGACCTCTGAGTCAGGTGCCCCACTCACTTAGCCTACTGCTTGTGTATAGTAGTCTAGGATTTTGCAAATCCCAGTTTGAGGTGGCTGTGGCAGGCAGTGTGTCCAGCTGTGTTACTAATTCAACATGGCAGACAGCCAAACATTGGCAGTTTTGTGTGGTTAAAACTAATAAAGGGACAGTGCTTTTGTTTGCATTCTTTTTCCCATTGAGGTTCATTTTTTTTCCTGTTATAACTTCTTGTATTTTAATTGAACTTTCAGTTATTCAGTACTCTTGGGTTTAAAAAAGTATTTCCAAATGATATATTGAAAAGTCTTTTTTACTATTTTATTGTCTGGCAGTGATTATTCTTTGGGTTGGTTGTTTGTTGTTTGTTTGCTTGATTGCCTTACTGGGGATTTCACCCAGGGCCTTGCACTGAACTACATTCCCAGTCCTGCCTTGCTCCTGACTTTCTTGAGGAATCCCATTAAAGTTGAATTTAGGTAGCTGAGAACTCATTCTTTTCTTGAAAATCCTTATTTTCTCAAGACCTTCTTTGGGTTTTGTCCATATACAGCCATCTAGACCTACCTTCACCATCCAGCTGACAGGATAACTCATCCATCTTTGAGGTAATTGTCATCCCTAATGGAAGAGATGAGGTGCCGCATATGGAATGTGTCGTTTCACACCATCATCTTGTGGTCTTACAAACTGCTAGCTATTGCCCTCAGGCAGGTAGTCACTCAATTACACTATCAGTCATGTTAGCTAAAATGGAATTGTGAGCTGGTCTGAGTTAGATTTAGATACCTGTGTTCAAGTTCTGAGTCAACCATTTACTGGCCTTGCAGTGTTTCACAGGACATATATTCTGAGCATTTCCTCACATGTGAGATGGAATACTCAGGTACACACCTGAGGCAGTTCTCACAGAGCTGCTGGATAGAAGACCTGTAATCAGTTTCTTTTAACATGCTTTGTGTTTCTTAGCTTACCAATCTCTTTACTTGACTACTGGTGGTATTGGGATTTCTTAAGTGAAGCTTGGAGCTCTGTGTTATGTTGTGTTGTATTTTAAGATGCAAGATTCAGCTGTATTGACAAGGAATATTTCCTGTCACAAATAACAGAAAAAGTCACTATTACTATCTTTAAGAAAGTAGAAACCCATTATCTGGGGGTACATGTCTCAGAGTATCATTTTACTGTGCCAGCCCCCCAGGACCTCGGCAAAGGCCCAGGACTCTCCCAGCCTTTTCTGTGGAGTGACAAGCAGAAGGCTGTTAGCTGACATTTGTCACCACCATGTGCCACACTGAGTCTTAAAGTTCTCTGGAAGTGATGATGAGTGAATCAAGATGCAAGTAGATTTACCTTGAAGTGGAAAAGCACCAGGCCATCCTGCATAAAACATTGTGTAGATGACCACCCCCATGGATCCCTTCCAGTGAGCACGATCTGTTAGCAACTTAGAGAGCCCTAAAACGATTCCCACTCCTATTCAGATAACTTCTCATTTTCTTCCTTTTATTTTTCCCCTCTTGAAGAATGCCCTGAGAATTTTCCAAAGATTTCAGGTCTAAACTGATTATGAAGGGTATTCACGGGGCCAGCAGGAGCAGGAGTCTAGGCTGTGGCATGAGTTAGGGTGTTGTCCCCAAATGGCAGCCTGCTCAGGGAAGGGTGCTGCTGTCCCTGGTAGGGAGGACCTAGGTTACAGGAAGGGGGTGCATAATGGGAGGCAGCATTAGATAAACAGCAAAACAAAAGCAAAAGAGGACACCAGGCGAACTCCATTTCCACTTACCACGTTAGCTTCATAAAAAGGTACAAGTGGTAATATGTCTGCAAGTGTACATCTCTAGTCTCTCCCCTTCTCACTGCCCTGCTAATAAATTGTTTCCTTTTTATTTCTTGTTTTCATGGCTTCCAGGCTTTTTGTATGCATGCATGGTTTTGACATTACTTCAATAATAATTACAATAAATTTTTACATTCTACCTTTTATTTCTGTCCTTGGAACATTAAGATTGATTGATTCCTAAGGGAGGTGCTTGAGTAGTCGGGCATTTATCCTGAGACTTCTCTGTTCTACTCTCCTGCTGCTTTTGATGCAAGATGAACTTACTAGTTTATCTAAAGAGCATTTGTTACAGTGACAGGAGGGTAACCTAATTGCCTGTAGATCTCTCTGTGTTTTGCGAATCAGGTAGTTAAAAGTTGATTAATTGTACAATCTATGACCTTTGGTTTTTGACATTTTATTTATCACAAATACCTGTGGTCTTGCTGTTTATTTATAGATTATGATCGCTTCTCCTTTCTCTCTCCACTTGCATAGTTACTTTGGGCACATTCATGTACTGCCACTAGCTAAGCAGAATTGCATCCATCAAAATGGGTCTCTGAGGTTCACACTGTCTGCCCTCTCAGGTTGGGAATCCTGTGTGTTCTTAATCAGGCTGTCCTTTTATACAACAATGAATTATTTTGGACAGGGCTCAAGCCCTTGGTGGGAGTGTGAGCATTTGATGCCTACATAAAATCTTTTAATACCTTTGTCATTTCCTCTAATGCGTGGATTTGTAAAAGCCTGCAGGGACTTGGTATTTATTGAAGATGGAAATTGGCAGGAACAGTCAGTAATAAAATAAATTAATATAGGATATATTTTATGAAGTCCATTTGAAATGTAATTTCATACTTTAAACCACACACACATGCCTGAGATTCTATCCTGAAAATGCTGTTGCTTCCTATGATATACACACATTGTGTTTTCTGAGTGACTTTATTATACTTTCATAAAATAAGCTGTTTGTGCTTGCTTCTTGGAGTACTTTGCTTCACAGTTTTTTGATACTTGAATTGCTTATATAAGTTATCTTTTCCACTGCAAATGTATCAAGGCTTATAATATTTTAAATTCTGTTATATGCAGCTGTTTTTGTCCTCTGCCTTAAATTGATGTATTTAATGAAAAACAATTTCTTTACAATAATCTACCTCGTATTATGTTTAATTCATTTCAGTGGCAAATATTGCTTGTGTGTTCTCAGTGCTAAAGGCTCATTTCAATAACTGTCTTTTATTTTCTTCTTTTTATAAAATACCTCTTGACATTCATTCTTCTCCCCATCTATTTCATTTGTTGAATATTTGAGAATTTGTGAGAAAGATTCTTAGAACACAACATTAGCGCTGCTATTAATGAATTATGTTAATAGTAATGGTAAATATGTAATAGGTTTGAAAAAAGACAGTTTGGAATTTGGGGGCTGTCTTCTGGCTGCCCTCCAACATCTCTGCTGTCATTTACACACATCTGTGGCATGACAGCATCTATCTCTTCACATTTTCAAGATTTGAGGCAACATGAGGTCCTCACTAAAAGCTCTGGGGTAATCACCAAGCAGAGTGATTTTTGATATTCAACCTCAAGCCCCACAAATATTTACCTCAGTTCTTTCTGCAGACACTCAAGTTTGAGGGTCCTCCTATTTATTATTATCCTTCGTTCAATAAATAAAAGTGTGTCCACCTGGAGGTATCATATTATGCCGGTTTAGATTCTAGAAAACAGTTGCTCTATGAAGAGCTCAGAAGCGTGCTGTGCGAACATGGTGAAGTGTTCTGGAGTCAGCTTTTCTAGGCCTGATGTGGTTTCTGCATTGTTCTCTCATGGGCCAGCTGTCAGAAGGGACTGTGTCCTCATGCCGTCCTTCTTTGGTTTTGCAGGAACCGACAGTGGTGAAGCTCTGCCTGAATCCATCCCCTCTGCTCCAGGGACACTGCCTCACTTCATAGAGGAGCCGGATGATGCTTATATCATCAAGAGCAATCCCATTGCACTCAGGTGCAAAGCGCGGCCAGCCATGCAGATATTCTTCAAATGCAATGGCGAGTGGGTCCACCAAAATGAGCATGTCTCCGAGGAGAGCCTAGACGAGAGCTCAGGTAAGAGCGGCTGCTTCCAGGGAAGCCGCGGGGCTCCCGGCAGCTCACCGCGTTACCAGTCTGGAGAAGACATGAGACCACCTATTAGAACCTCTTTTGAAGGAGGTTGTATTTATATCATTCCAGACATAAATGACTCAGTCTCATCTTTAAGTGACTCCCAGTCTCCTTGGCAGTCTGTTCCAATATGGAAGGCATTTTTCTTACTCAGTGTAACTTTCAGTACTTACATTATGTGTGACTTGATGTTCTCACTGGAAACAAAACCAGGCAGTTACTGTTTTCATTTTTGGAATTTTAAGTATACTTGGTACAAATATTAAATCTTTCATCAACTGCCCTTTTAAGCAGCATAATTTCAATTCCTTTAATCTTTACTCCTGCATCTTATTATTATGTATTTTCTTCTTCACAGCTGGTGCTTTCTGAGCCCTCTAGGTTTTTTTTTAAATGATTCTGTGATGAAAGTTCCCCAATTAAATCATTGTATTCTGGCAGGATCTCCAATGTGAATGGATTTCAGGAGCATCTTTATAAGTTTGGGTGGTTTGGTTCAAAACTAGAGATGATGAGAATTGCGATCATACTACCGAATGTTTACCAAGCACTCATAGTGTACAAGGGATCACAGTGCAAGATCATTCGACTCAAAATCTTAAAAATGTGTAACTTTTTTTTTTTGTATAGTTTAGTGTATGGTGGAAAGTTTGTGCTTTAGACTTTCAGTTCTTCAAATCAGATGCAATCTAGTCTTATGGTAGACTGATTTTATTAGTTCTGATTTCATAGACTCACTAAAGATTAGATACCAACTGAGTCAGAAAACTTCATATAATTAAGAAATTTTAAGAGTTCAATAATGTATTAACAGCAAGTATAGTAATGATATTCAGTACACTAAGTTAGACCTTTCTGAGTACACTAAGTTAGACCTGTCTATTTTTGAATAGATAACTGTCACTCATGTGGGTAGGCTTCACACCTATGGAAAAGAATAAGACATATACACCCACAAGTACAGCATTAACGAAATTAGAAAATTCCAGCAGAGAGGTTTATGATGTTATAGAGGATTAGAAGAAAAGTTCGCATCTAACTAGGACTTTTAGAAATGGTGTGGTAGAAGTGATGAAATTTGAAAGAGGTGTTGATGAATATGGAATCCAAGTGCACAAAAATGGTTTTACCATCTAAGGAAGTGAGAGGAGTCCAGTTGTCTTAAAGTCATATATATTGGTTAATGAAAGAAAGCTTCATATATGCTAAGCATAAACATTGGTTTGGCTGAGATATAAAATTAATGTAAGAGAGCAGCAACTTAGAGAAAGAAAATGTAGTTTAATCAGTGGCATGAAAAGCCTCTAACGCAAGAATAAGAAGAGCTTCACTAATGTTGTGGATATTTTGGTGGTAGAGACATTACACTGATGTGTAAGTACCATGGCCTGAGCTGCATCCCAAAGGTCGGGTCTGACAGGAGTGACTGAAATGGAATGGAGAAGCAAGAGCAGGAAACCAGACCTGGAGAACTTGGGGGAAAGAACAGGCACCCTGCTTCTGGAATAATGATCACAGAAAAAATAGCTAGAAGTCTGGTACAAGAAGAACTTCAATAATTACCAACACAGGGCTATCTAATATCATAGGATTGATTGAATGAATATGGAAAAATAAAATTAACCAGTTAGAAGAAGTGTAATGTAATTAGTGTAAGTAATTACATTGACAAGGAAAACAAATCCGAGACTGTTTTGCCAGGCTGAGTCTAAATTGCTTATGGGATCTAATAAAAAGATACAGATCAGGATGCAGAATTTGGGATAGAAGAGTGTATTTGGTGATCAGTACAGGATTAGGCAGCAATGGGGGAATTGTCGAGAGTGAAGGAGCCACACAGACAGGAAGAGCATGTAAAGACATACCTACCTCTTCAGGAGCAAAGAACATCCGACCAGTAGCTAGTTGGCTGAGTTGCAAGGCAAAAGAGAAATAAGTTCAAAATGATCTCCATGTAATCCTTCATCTGTACCTCAGAATCAATAAAGAAAAACATAGGGAACTAAGCATTCTATACAGAGTCAGTTATAATGTTTATGTAGCTCTCAACTAATTTGAGATTGTAGTACAAATTAAAAACTTTGAAAGTAAACACTCCAAATCCCTATCATAATTCCCGATCTACTCTAGATTAGAATTTCAGTCATGTGAGGAAGAAAAAATGGTACCCTGTCTTAGAAATGTTTTTCTTCAGCCCACAGCCATACCACCATGGAATTCAGTGTGAGAACTGAAATAGAAATTAGTGGTCATCTGCTAGCCCTATTGTAAACATGAAAAATCTTGAAATGAAGAGGTGCAACTACTTCAAAGTGTAGCTTTCTAGAAACCAGATTTTTTTTTTCTTGTGTTGACTTGAGGTGCATTCTTCCACACTACAAGTCACTTTTCCCTACTTCAGTGATTTGGCATAATCAAGGGTAAATAAAAAGTGTAGATCTTGCTGTCAAGTGTCTAATTTTGTGCAACCAAATTTGGGATCTAAGTGAATTCTAAGTATATCATCTTGTTGTTTGGGCAGAGGTTTAAGAAGAGACAAAAGCAGTCTCACTTAGCATGAAGAATTTAGAGGAAGATTCTGAAAACAGGGACCAGCATCTTACCATACAAACAATAACCTGCAAAACAATGTCAAAATATAAATAGTTGATATATCTTACACTCAGTCCAACTAGAAAGAATTCAAGTACCAGCAGCTCACTGAGGCTGTATGATTTATTCTCAGATGTCTCTGTCCTAGATTTTGCCTAGCTATGAACTCAAAATAGCAGAATCCCATTGGGTAAACTGTTCTAAATAAAAAGAAGAACTTTGAAAAATCATCAGCCATTTTTTATAATGCTGCTAGAAAATCTTATTATATCTGTTCTAATTTAAAGGCCCCTTGATAAGTATTACAATCCAATTTAACAGTATACCCTCTTATAATTTCATAACGTTCCATTTTGTTATTACTTCTTCCTTTAAATTCCCCTAGTATTGCTAGGCAACTCCATGTCTTGCAGAGAGCATTGGTGATGATATTCTTTACTTCCAAGTAAAAATCTCCCTTTCTCCACTCCATTTTTTAAATAATAAAGTAAATAAAAGTTACATATTTCAAAAGAATGGGGCAAAATTCATAAATGACAAAATCAGAAGAGATTGTATACCAGGTTTTGAAAATGATGTTAAAAAATGTAAATTTTAGCAGCTACTTTTATGAAAAGAATTTAATAAGCACAACCTTTCCTTCCAAGTCATTTTGATCGAACCAATAGGGATGAAATGTCTCTCCTAAACAGTTTTCTGTGTAGTTAATGAAAATAGCTGTCTCCCACACACTGTAATTATGTTTCCTAAGCTTGGTGTTAATAGTGGAAGAGTAGAAGCAGGAGCAAGATGAGTGGAGATACTTTACTCTAAGCCAATACGTAAGTGCAATTAAGGTAGGAAACAAAATGGCCTCAGGTATTGAAAAATAGATGCATGACCTCCCTTGGGATCTCCAGTGCAGTGCTGGAGAACAGTGCCTGACTATCTTTACAGGCTTAATGGTTTTTGATTGGATCTGTAAAATAATTCCTGCCAGTCCAGTAGACTCAAATGACACCATGGGACCAAGGACAGTGGGACCACATTTGATAAGGGACAGACAAGACAGATAGAGACAGGTAACACACAGAGAGAAAATGGGAGTGAGTGAATGAATTGCCTGTGTTCTTTAAGATCTGTCAGTAGATCTTTTTTTTTTAATCTTTAGGCAACATATTCTCCACTTTTGAAATATCAGATACCTTTGATATATCTTTTACTTGAGGGTGTGCTCTCTTTACCCATCTAATGGGAAATGCATATGATCTGGGAGAGCTTGGACTGGCCACACAATCTTTTGTGTTTCCAAATTGGAAGCAATAAGTCCTTTCAGCTGGTAAAGGTTGCAAACTGCCGTTGGTCTTTCTGGTAATTTGGCCCTGTCATCTAACAGTTCAAATAAGAAGAAAAAGGATTGTGTGTTTTCATGCAATTTAGCTTGGAAAACCCTGAGCTAGAGTTCTTTCCTGCAGAAGTACAATTTATTTGACATGAGTTACTGTGTTTGCACAGGCGTAGCGATACCTCTTAGTAATGTACACTTTCAGTTCTCTAAGCAAGCTAAGGGATCTGCTTTCATTTGTTCTACCTCATTTCATTTGGAAATATGGAAACCCTTCTTCCTCATGTTTTGACTTTGTTAACATCTGCAAACTTAGAATTGAGAGATAATCCCAATCCAGAAATCATATCCCACCCCTTAAAAGAGTGGAATATTTAGTGACAAAATGAAGAATACTAATGTGACACAACCCACACAGAGACATATGCTTGCACAACCACCACCAACAAAATCGATCTTGATAATTAAGATTACGTTGCCTATGGGAAACTGGTATTATCAATAAGCTAAACCACTTCTTTATTGTTCAATAAAACCAAGAGTTCCCTTAACAAAGCTCCATGGCTCTTCTCTTATTCTACCTCAGAGATATTGAACTCTAATGAGTGAAATAATGTGTATTCCAATGTGTTATGGGAAAAGCCTCAACTCTAGTAAACCAATATTTTTCTCCTTAAATAATATCCTTTCAGGGACTTCACTGTGTATGATTTCCTGTTTTTAAACAACTGGGAGCTCTCTGGAGATAAAAGGTTAATGGATTATGAGAAAAAGGAGAAGAGTAAAAATCAAAGTGTAGTAAATCTTTAAATTTTATATCTCAGAACTTTGCAGCACTGGTGATGAGGATTTGAATATTGTATCCTCCAGAAATCCATTAATTTGAAGTTACCTTCAACAATTCACAAGCCGCCAAGGCACATCTGGGAAGCATATATTTCAGACCAGGGAACGTAGAAATAATCTCTCAAGAGTTCCATTGACAGTTTGTGGGCTTAAAAACTCACTTTTACAGAAATATCCTCTCTCCCCACTCTTGATTTCATTTAGCTCATTGCTTGGTTTCCCGGAGAAGACTGACAAATTCTTAAAAGGTTGGTAAAACAATATTATGAATTCCTCCCATAACTGGTGGCAGAGTATGAAGGCTGTGCCTCTGGTGTCTAACTTGACCTTTCCTCCAACAACAGCAAATTGTGGAGACCATTTATTCCCCTTTCGTCCTCAGCAGTGATAGAAAGCAGCTTATCCCTTTAATATCGATTTCTGATATTGATCCAGATTTATTCCCAACCCTACATTTGTTCAGCAGTATCTTTAGATTGTCTTTAGTCTTGTCCTTTCATGCATGTTCAAACAGATGTAGGTTTATTTATTCTGAAGTAGGAATTACAAAGATCTAAAACACATTGAAACAGAACTCCCAGAATTTGCCCTGTGGTTAAGAGCATGGATATTGGTACTTCTGGGACTGCCTTGTTTGAAATGCAGTTTTCAATTCACAGGTTCCACAGGGTGCGTGTATCACTCAACATCTTTACCTCATTTTCCCCATGTGCAAAATGGTAATAGTAAGCGTCTGCATTCAGTGTTGGGAGGACCGTAGACCCTGATACACTTGACATACTTAGCCAAGGGCATGATCCATTTTAAGTGCACAATCAGGGTTAGCCTTCAAAATGATAAATTTTCTAATATATTATATTTAAAATGATGGGAAATGACCAGTAATTATTAAAAAGAAAAACATAGTTCTACTCTTTTGCAGTCCCCAGAGGATAAAAGGAACTCATGTTGTTAACAGGTGACTGTTTAACTTTCATAGAATACCGTTTTATTACTTGCATGTAATTCATTCCTTCGGTGTATATTCAGTTCATATTTTCTTCATAGAGCCCATAAGGGCACTCTGAGTGGCACGTGTTATATGTTATGTGCTCTGACCTCAGACCGTGACCTTCTGGTAGTACGATGTTATTTCAGTGGACACAGGAATGGAAAGCTATTGAGGAGAATGCAGGGCCAGAAACGTTAAGCATGTTTTCTACAGTATTCTGAGCGTGCCATGGCCATGAGCCATTTGTGGGAGCCTGTCCTCTAAATAACCATACCTTGTGTCAACTTCTTCTTCTAAAGTTTCTTCTTGCTGTTATTAGACAAAGCTATCAAAAGTTAACTTGCTTTTCTCTGCCAGACACCTCTGAGCTGATTAATTGTAATCTCTGGTGTGGGAGAAACCAGAGATCTTGGGCGTATTCTTTCCTTCTGTGCTTAAGTCTAAACCTGTGCTGCTTCCGAGGAATACGTGAAGTGCTTATTATCCTGAGGAAATGAAAGAGTACTCATTAAGCATAGTGCCCATGCACACTCCAAAGATAACTGTTTTTTGTCAGAATACATTTTAATCTTTTGCTAGGATGAAGAGCCAAAACACATTTAGCCCCAATTAATCTTCTGCCAGTAAAATGAAATATGGTCCTACCTTTTAATTATCTATATTTAATTTACTATTTTCGGTAGCATGTTGGCCTGAAGACATCTTGGCTCCCTCAAGATGTGGAGGTGCAGTCCTGGGACAACTCTTCCATGTATCTTACAGCTTGGAAATTTCAAATAGACGAGAGCCGTGTGTCCTTTCCAGAGCCCCAGAGCCTTGCCTTGCAAAGCAGGCTGTGCAGTGGAGACTTCAGAGCCTGCAAGTCCTAGGAGGAACAGGAACCTGACCCCAGAAAACCTCTTCTGCCTCCATGCTGGGGTTGGAGTCACCCTTGCATGGTCTTGTAGGGGTCTCTGCTTCTGTTGTCCTGGCACTTGTCACACTGGGCCAGTCACCACTGGGGCCAGTTGAGTTCTTTCCCACTGAAGCACCTAGCACAGGACAGGCACAAATGAGACAAGGCTCTCTGTGTGTATTTTTGAAAGACAAACATGTCCCCAACCTTATAATGTCTTTGTCTATTTCTTATGTTTTGGGACCTGCTGCAAAATTATAATCATAAAAACTGAAACAATACTAACTTGATGTTAAGATAAAATAAGATAATGCAGGAAATGGCAGTAATAAAGGCCTACACACAAATTATAATAATTCATCAACAGTGATAATAACAATGTATGGTTGTTTGGAAAATGGGCGAGATTTCCCTGTGTAAGCACATTTCCTGGGCTCCGAACCCGGACTATGGTGAGTGGAAAAATGCTGCTTTATGCAACTCATAGGCTCCCTGCTTCCACTTGATTGGGCTGGTTCCTGTCTGTTAAGAAACAGCAAAGTAATGGGGGGAGGGGGTCCACTACTTTCCAAGTCCAAGAGTCAGAGGAGCTGAGACAGTATGATGAGGATCCAGGGGAAGGAGTTTTTGCTTTCATTTTTGTGTTTGCTTTATTCTTGCCAAGAACTTAGCTACAACATCTGCGTTACTCTTGAAGTGTAATATTGGAATTGTTGTTTGGAGCTTTGTCTGCAGAAAAGCTGAGTAATCTTTCCCTTGGTTTGCCTCTAAACACTTAGGATACATGACAATGTGGAAAGTGATGCAAAAGAGTTCAGGAAACCCTGGGCTGGGAAGACCCAGAGAGGAGAATGAGAAAACAATCTAACCAAAGCCTAGTTCCCTGGTGCCTTGCTGTTTCCATGGGGGTTAGGGATACAAAAACACCTCTTAGTTCCTTCTCGGAAGCACTTGCTCAGTTTTGTAATCCAAGCACCCTCCTACTGCAATTTTTCCAGATGAGTCAAGAGTTTAAGCTGCAAGGGGAGGTAAGTGTCTGAGAGCTGGGTCAGATCCTTCCTTCAGTGCCCAGCACCAGGCTTCTCAGAACGAGTTGGCAACAACAGCCAGGGCAGGAAGTGATGGAGGGAAGGAAGGGCTTTGTGGAACTGTGACTATGAGCTGTGACAGAAGACCCAGGGACAACTGTTAGTAGGCACTGGACTGGAGCTGCTGCGAGTCACTGTTAAACACTATACCACAATTGTTCATTTTCTGCAGAATATGTTGGGATCCTACACTCAGGCTCTGTGGCTCTATTATTACAAATTGACCAGAAATAAATTATTTTAATGTTTTCCCCCTTTTCCTTTCCTCTTGTAGAGCTCTCTTCCTTGAACAGTGAAGCATCTACCTTCAATTAGTTTGAAAATTGTCTAACTTTTAGTCTCCCAACAGGATTCGACCTGCTTAGAGTAACTAGTGTTTTCCATCTGATAAATAAGGGGATTACAGCAATAACTGCTGTCAGCATTTTTCTCATTTAAACAAATAAAGCTGACAAATGATGAAGTTCTGTGCTGCTCTGTTGTGTTTAGTACATGCAGAGCAATTATTCATCTGCTGCCAACATTACTCTATCTACAGCTAAACCATGCAGCAGTGTAGAAGCCTTATTAGCATATCAGTACCATAGTCATATTTTTATATTCTGTAAGACTCTACTCTGTAACAAAGGCTGATGGGTATAATTTGCACAATAATTTAAAGTGGACTTTTCTATGCATATTAGAGTTATACAAGTTATTGGGTACAATGCTACTCTTATTTATGAGATGCCATCTTTTATTTGCTTGGAGCTTTTGTGCCACTATAGAATTTTCTATGAACAAGTTAGCTACCATCTCTAGAGATGTAGAAGTAGATAGCTATCTCTGCATGCAACACTGGTGGATGAATTTAAGTGGAGAAAAATTGTAGGGGAGCAGTTTGGTTGAATAGAGCCACTTCTCTTAGATATTTCTCATGTGGATATGTATGCGCAGATACATACATACACAGATAGATGTAACTGTATATATAAATATTACAGAAGTAAACATTTGAGAAAGAATGTACTATTTTCCTAGAATGCTATCTTATTAAAATAGTTATTCCATTATGGAAAGGCAAAGCATAATAGGTATAAATTAGTCCTAATTTTGTAGAGGTCTCCTAGCAGGAATGGTTTGACAAAATGAAAGACCTCATATTAGAGGAACAGAGACCTTAGAGGGGAAAGAACCTAATCCAGAAGGATATTACAGTTTTTATAGGGTGGTAATGTGACTTTTATGGTCGCCCACCTAGACACTATGGGTAGTATTGTGTGAGACAAATTAGATATTAACACACCAGAAAAAAATACAATTTTATAATGCCCTTATTTCTATAGAAGAGAATGTCAATTGATGTAAATATCAGGGCAACCCAGGTATTCATTTACAGCTAATACATATTAAATGTAACAGATATATCTCTGCTAAAGACAGAAAACAATTCAAAAGTAACTTTACAGTGTTAGTTATTAAATTAACAAAGCTTCATGGTTATACTATTAAAGATTTACTGTTTGGGAATGTGGTGATGCCATAAGTAAACTTTGAAACGTTAGGGTCTATTATAGGAAAGAGAAATGCTACAAAAGATCTTACAGGGGAGTAGGAAGATGTCTCTAGAATTGAGTAAAGGGAGGACCAAAAACTGGCAAGAAGTAGAAGATATAAAAGGAGAATAAAAGAAATTATATACAGAGTAAAAATATGTAAGGGGGTAGAAGGTAAAAGGAAGAAGAAGAAAAACAGAGATACAAAAGAAGAAAAAGAGATTAGAAGGAAGGCCAAAAGAAGATTACCAAAAGCTCTTGAAACTGGAGAAGACAGGAGGAAAGAAAAGAAAAAGAAAACAAGAATAAAACAAAATAAACCTAAAAAAATACATAACCAAATGAACAACAACAAAAACAACAATAAAAACCCAAAAGTAAAGGAAAAAGAGAAATTTCTCTGTGGTTTGAAGTCCCTGGTTATCTTCTGAGGTCTATAGTTCTGTGCCTATATCTAGTTCAAGGCTCAATTCTGCTCTTGCTGGTATTCAGAGCCCAAATCCATGCTGGTAATCACCAGCAATCCAGTCCCAGTCACCTCTGGGACTTTCAAAATCAAGGAAGTTTGGGTTGAACCCAGCTCTGGCTGTGGGGTTAGGAGCTGAGTTGCTTAGCTTATAACACTGTGTGTCTGTTACTGGCCTGGCCGTGGCTTCCTGACCATAGACATCTCCCATGGTTGGCCCTCACCCAGTCACTGTGGAAGTTTAATGCTAGGAGCCTTGCGATGATGCCAACCCGTGTCTGCTCGGAGTCCCAGGCTCAGTTGGCCCCTCCATAGAATGGCGTCCAACCAGACACCGTCTCCAGGGGATATGGAAGACACTTGCACTAGAGTCATTCACCAGCTGTAGTAGTGCGCAACATCAACGGCTCTGTCCATGGTGTGTTTCTCGCTGAGGGGCCTATGGCATCCCCTGCTTTCCCTGTTTAGACATTCAGTCTTCCTACGAGCCTTGAATCAGGAGCCGGGGGAAAAAATACAGATGGCTTCTTCCTTTTTCTGTCTTGAGGTCTGCCTCTTCAGTTTCTCTGTAGGTTCCCATGTTCCCATCAGATCCTTCCTGTTTTCTACCTTCCTCCTTCTTTTCTTCCCAACGTTGTTGTTTTCCAGTGCCTTGATTCCGAATCTTGGAGAGGCCTTGTTGACACTCATCACTCTACCATCTTCCCAGAAGTCTCTGTGGTGGGCTGTTACTGCTTTCCAAAGCCCAGTGCAGATCTCTCTGTCCATGTGCAGTAACACATTAGCTAGTTGGGGCCATGTTGTTGAGCCTATGGTGATGGCCTTATCAGATTGCTAATTCCAAGAGTCTGCAAACAACTTGACTGTGTTCTTGTCTCTCATTTGCAAATCAGCCAACCCAGAAGCTATATACCTCCTTTATGGAGCATTTAAATTTTAAGCCTCTGGCCCGCTACCCTAACCCCAGAATCAGGGAAAAGAGTCCCAGTGATATCCATTAATGTCACCAAGAACCTACTGTTATCATTCAAGTAACCAGTTCTAAGATTGCCCACATCATCATTTCTGTTCCCTTGGAAAAAGGCTTTTGCCAGCGTTCCCCATTTCCTTTACCTCCTGACTACCCTGATGCTTCCTCAGGAGGCCTGTGTTGTATACTATGACTCCTGTTTCAAGGGATGTATGAGTGCAAATGTCTCCCTTTAAGACCAGTATTGCAACTTCTCTGTGTGTGACTGTATTGGGTTAAAATAAATCCTGGGGACCCTGAAAACACCATGGTACCAGGATCCAATCATAGCATCTACAGGCTTGGATGTGGTGACCCCACAATTCTAGTTTTAGTGAGGAAACTCTGTCATTTTGAAATGCTGTCAGTCTCATTTCCTAGAAGAAACTGGTGGCTTAGACGCACTCACAAAATGGAGAGAGTGGAAAATGGATTTTGCCCTATTCACTCAGCCATCTTTTCAAGCTAGCCTATGGTTCTTTGGGGAGACCCTGTTTTCCACAGCAATGTGGGTGTATTTGGTCTCCATGGTTACCCTTCCCCAGAGCAGGAGAGATGTGCCGTGGCGTTGGTAATAGTGTTCCTCCACCTCCCACACAGTCGTGTTGGTTGTGTCTCTTTCCCCTTCTTCTGAGTAGTGATGCTGCCCTTTGCCTCAAACCAACGTGGAAAATATCACGCAAGCACCCATCATTCTACACAGGCTTATTCTTTATTGCCACTTCTTCAATTTTACTTTCTGCTTTCTCCAGTCTATTTTCTAGTGTAAAACACCATTTTTTAAAATCATACTTTATTTCCTCTTTCTGTGCTATTCTCCCTTCTCCTTACTGATGCCCCTTTTCCTTGCCCTTGTCTTGCCACTCAGTTTTTTGTGTGTTGATATTTTCCAACACAGGCAATCAAAGCCAGGTCCCGTACATGCTGGACAAATGCTCTAACATTGCGCTGTGTGCCACAGTCTTTATTGGACTACATGAGAGGGGCGAAAAGCAGCAACAGCAGCAACAACATAGCCTCTCGAGGTTCTTTCCTCCTATTCACTGGGGGAGATGACTGACAAGCCTGGCACCTCTCTGACAAGGAAAGCTCACTACTTGAGCCTTTTCTACAAAGAGGGGGAATGAAACTATCCAGCAGCAGAGAGATGAGTTTCTCTACTTTATAGCATGCCTCCAACAAATTTAAAAGTTTGCCTCAGATCCTCCGCGAAGATTTATATGGTCATAGTGTTTCTCATCACACACTGTGAATAGCGTTATCGGCTGAGTGGAAGGGAAGTTTCTCCCACCCAGCTACTCCTGCATCTCGGTTCTTGTTCTTGTTGCTGGCACACAATGCCTGACACCTATAACTTAAAGAGAAGAGTGATTTATTTTGGCTCAGTGCTTGTAGAGGATTTGGTCCGTGGTCCACTGGCTCCAAGGCCGGGCAGCATGACAGAAGTGAAAAGGTTCATGTCAGGGAAGGAGGAAGCAGCAAGATGGAGGGAAGGCTGAGGGGAAGCCTCTCCCATGGCACGTCCCCAAGATCCACCTCCAACCAGGAGTCCCCTGCCAACATCACATTTAGCTGTACATGCATAAGTGGACAAATCCACTGCTGAGTGTCACATCCTCATGATCCAGTCACCCCAAGGTCCCACCTATGACCATGTGAGACTTTGGGGGACATCGAGGTATAAAGCATAGCATGTTAACTTATTTCCGTAATTAAGATTAAGTACCTAAAATACAAGGAGAGCGTTGGACCATGGAGAGGTACCTGAGCTTTGTGCTGCTTTTGGTGTCAGGCAGAAGCAGGGTCAGTTTATAACTGTGACTGTGGACAGGTGACTCAGGCTTTCTGTCCTAGTTTTCTCATCTGTGTCTTCCAGATACAGCAGTACACAGTGCCTCCCTGCATTGTGGAACTGTGTGCATGAAGAGGATCGGGGTTTGTCACAATGCTGGGCTCCTCTATGGAGAACCATAACATGCCCTCTTCCCTCCAGCCCTGTCCTTCTGAGGGGAAGGCACAGTGTGGCTAGGGCATGCTGGGCAGAGGAGCCCTGCAGATTATAAGGGCCAATGCTCTATTCCCAGGGAGTTAATTGACTTGGCTAGGGAGGAGTGTCTGTCCCCTTTTGTTTAGGGCACTCCATGAAAAGTGACCATGTGAAAAGCAACCATTATTCCACACAAAGAAAGCCTGACAGCCCTTGGCCAGAAGTGTAGAGGATGCTGACACTCTCCAGATAAAAGCATCAAGCACATTTTCTACCAGGAAAATGCAGCCACAAGTATCCAGTTGCAGGTAAAGGGCTTAATAGTTCTCAACTAGTGCTCTCTTTCTAGAATGCCTTCTTGCTTTGCTCCTCACCCTATTGCTATGGGGCTTTCCTGGATTTTTCCACTCAGGACTTGAGAGGCTTGGTTTGGTTGGCTTCTGTGCTTCCCACCAGAATCCATGTTTTGTTTTTCTGATCTCCTTGGCTGTGTTGTCCTAAGCCTTTGAAGTTGATGTTTCAGGTTTTTCTTGGATTCTTAGCCTTTTCTCCTCTCCTGTGTACATCCTTATTCTCTTCCTTTTAAGCCACACCATTTCAGATGACCCTCCTTGACTGACAAAGCCTGGGGTAAGGGCATTTGGAGCAGCCTGAAAGAGTGTCTGCAGAGGGTGTGTTGAGGCCTCTTTAGTTTCCAGCAGTTACTCTGGTACTACATTCCTCATCATGGTTTACACAAAGCAGGACAAAGAGAAAGTGCCCAGTCAAGGTGCTATGAAAACTGTCACGGTGCCTTGGAGCCACCTTGGGGGTAATACTTTACACTCACGCTCTCCAGCCTACTCAGCTGGTGCAGTTTAATTATCAGTCATATGTTATTGTTAAAGTAATTAAAACCTTGCTTTGATTAAAAACACAATTGTTAATTAAAAAGAAAAGGTTTGGTAACCTCAGCTTTCAGTCTGAGAAATACAGTGGCCTCAGCTGATTTCTCTTCTTTCCCCACCAGGCCTGAAGGTCCGGGAGGTGTTCATCAATGTCACCAGGCAGCAGGTGGAGGACTTCCACGGGCCAGAGGACTACTGGTGCCAGTGCGTGGCATGGAGCCACCTGGGGACCTCCAAGAGCAGGAAGGCCTCGGTGCGCATAGCCTGTAAGTACATCCTGGGTGACCTTGTCCCATGGGAACGTGGGAAGGCGTGAAACAGAGCTGAAGAACAGCTTCGGAGATGCAGTTCACTTCTGCAGAACGTGTATTAAAGGAGAGCAGGAAATCATCAGCATCATTTCTGCCTCTATGAAATTTACTCTGGTAAATTGTATTTTGATAATTTCTTCGGGAGGACAATCAGCAAACACTTTGGCAAGGAGATTTCTGCCAGGATTGTCAGAATGCAGGTGTCTCAACAATACCAGGAAAAACTGCCTGAGAGAAAGAAACCCACACAAATGGATACTGTTGCTCCCGTCAATGGCAGTGTTCAGGGGGCATTAATGGGGAAAGTTGAGCAATGACTGCTTACTCTGTGCTTCCCAACAAACCTGCAAAAATAAGACATTAGAGGCATCAAGGGATTTTTACAGCCCACTGTTAAATCTCTTTTCTCTGAATCTTAAAACATGGAAATGGGCGTTGAAACTGCATTTCTTTGACCCAAGTAAAGCCCCCCAAAAGCTTGGAAAATAAAAAAGAAAGGAACAAAATTGCTTTTCAGGTGTGCACAAGATTCTTTATCATATTTCTGTATCAGTGTCTTTATAATCTAAAAACTATTTATAAATATACCACATCTCTTCCTTGAAAATATCTTTATCCTGGCCATCCTTCTTAGCCCCTGCCATCATGGGTTCCCCATAAACATCCTTTGTGCGCCCAGGAGTGTAAAAGCCCCTCAGGAAAGGAACGGGCAGGTGGAGGGCAGAGATGGTTATTGTTTTTTTATTCAAATATTGCCTTGGGAGGATGCCATAAAGGGTATAGGACAAGAGGGATTTATTTGAGGACAAGGAATTCTTCCTAGCAGATGTTGATAGAGTAGGGATTAAGAAGAGAAGTGAAGTGCTATTTGCAGGGACATTTATGTTTCCTGGGAAATGAAATGTTTCTCTTAAAACACGCATTTCACCTTCACTCCACTGACGGTATGAGAGGCTGCTCCTGAATGCTGCCTGGGCCCTCACAACCCAGGGAGAAGAGGTCAGTCACCTCGTAAGCTGTGCTCTTGATGTGAGAGCCAGGGGACAAGTTTCTTCCACAGTGATGTAGTTAATTAATTTTATCCCAACCAATATTTTATGACTTTAAAGGAGAAAGTCAGCTAATAAAGGGACTGTGTTTGCATTTACTTTCGCATAACAAATCCAGGTCTCTCTTCCCTGCAAGACCTAGTCAGACCAGCCAGAACATTTAACCTTCCAGTCAAAGCAGGTATCCCTTGGGCTGTATCCAAATGGAGCAGAAGTAAAACAGCATGTGAGATTTGAACACAAGGTCCTTCGGTTTCTGTCTTCTCAGTCTCACTCTCCCCTTCCCTCTTTTTCATCTACTGTGAAGCCCACATGCCCTATCCTCTGAGCTACTGCCAACAGCATCCCTCCGATCTGTCTGCCTCTCATCTCTTCTACTGTCATGCTTCCTGGTTTCATTCCTAATTGCCAGCTTCCTGCTAGATTTTTTCAGGAACTATCTATCCTAGGGTAAGACTTTGTGATTACGTAGTCTGTTAGTCACTTTCATGTCACTGGGACAAACTATCTGATACGAGCATTTTAAAGAGCAAAGGATTATTTTGGCTCATAGTTTCAGAGAGGCCATGGTGGACTGGCTCCAAGGTAGAAATGGCATAGCAGAGGGTTGGCAGAAAACACCTGCTCAGCTCACAGCACCCAGGCAGATGACAGCAAGCAAGACCTAGTGGGAGAGATACACCCTGCAAAGTCATGCCTCCAGTGACCCACCTCTTCCAAACAGGTCCTGCCTCGGAATAACTTGTTCAGCTAGGAATAGCTTGTCAAATGGATTAGGAATAGCTTGTCAAATGGATTAGGGTACGTCATGAGTACAGCATGTCTGTGATGCTCCCAGGAGCCAACCATAACACTGGCGAGGAATGACTCAAATCCACCTCTAAATTGCCCCTGTATGGGATCACATGCACTGCGCATCTTCTTTCCAAATGCTCTGTTTGCACCTCTTTAGCTTGTGCACTTGACTCCTGCTGTCTACAGTTTCTCACATCTGTTGCTTTGGTAGTAAAGAATGCAGGCACCAGAGGCCTGTTGGCTTTCCAGTTTTCTCTCTGCTACTTTTTAGTTTTTGAACGATTTGTTTCATCATTCTGGGTTTTAGGTCTTCATCTGTGAATAGGCACCTACTTCATAGTTTTTATGAGAGTTAGATGTGTCCTGGTGCAGAGTAGCATAGTCACCTGTCACCAGCTGCCTCTTTATGACATACTCAATTCACCGTAGTCCTAGTGTCTCTGACTCACAGCTGTGTTTCTCTTTGGTGTAGTTAATGGAACTGAATGTGATTTTTAGTGCCTTAGAAATTATTCTGCAGAATATAAGAAGTCATTAAAATACCCATTTTGGGGCACCCCTAAGTATGCTGCTCTTCCAGGGGTGATTGAATCAATGATAGACTGACCGTGATAGAATCATCAAATACTTTCATGGTAGTAACACTGAAAATCTTTCCAGAAATTAAAAAAAAGATTTCATCATTTTTCATATATATTGTAAACTTATGTGTATGCTAAAGATGTGGTTTTAAAGAAAAATATTAGAATATCATTAAAGTCTATATTATGCAATTCACTAATCTCTAACAATGCCTACAACAGATTTTCAATTTCTTCTCATGTAGCAAGTAGTTTCTTTAATTTATTTCAAATTATGTATGCAAGCTACAACATGATTTGTCATTAAATATTGCATTTGACTTGGGGACCTGTGTACATTAAAATGTAAATTGAAATCTAACTGGTTTAATAGCAACCAAAGTGGGGAGGAGCACTTTCTTCAAGATGTTAGTTGGATTTTTTTTTTTTTTTAATTTTGTTGAAGAAGAAAACACTAATTTTCATGTTTTGTTAACATGAGAGAGGGAAAAGTTCTGGGTGGGTTTTTTTTGTTTGTTTGTTTGTTTTTGTTTTTTGTTTTTTGTAAGCACTTCCGAGCAAATAACACATTGCACAAGAGAATAGTCTTTAGTCCCAATAAATGAAAAGCCAAATTGGATATAATTATTGCTTTGTCTATTCTTTTTAAGATTGTTTTTTGAAGTACTAGAAACATCTTAATGTGCTAAAGAAAGATTTTGATAGATGTATGTTGCTTATGAATCTGATGAAAATCATCTTGAGAGAACTTTGCCAAATTAGTATCATTTTTATATTACTTATTAAATTGTTCTAGTTCAACATCAGGGCTCCTTATGCTTCCAGCATTTAGCCAATGATCTATTAAGAATTTAACAATTGTGAAAGTGCAGTGGATAAAACCTCTGTGGCAACTGGTCCATTCATCTGGGGACCGTGTTGACTAGAGCGTCTTCCCGTGAGCACATTCCTCAGTCTGTACAGAAACAGCAGGAAGCTCCCTGGGTCATGGCAGCCACAATTCATTGCATTTTAAATAGCAGCAATATAAACAGAATTATTTTATTTATTTATATGACTTCTGTAGTCATTGAAATTGATCCCTCCAGGGTAATAGTTAAGTATGCTGAGTTTTACTTTTTATCCCAGATCTCCTGAATCTGACTCTAGAGAAAACGCCAGGAAAGCTATGTTTTAACAAGTTAACCAAGGTGATTGTATGGTCAGACACCTTGGGGACGTCTTGCCCGAGAACAGTGTTTCTCAAGTTCTAATATGCATGCCAATCAACTCAGGCCCTAGAAAACTAGGATGCTTCTGTTCAAACGGCTCAGTAAGCCTCGTCTAAGGTCTGAAATTTCGTGTTTCTAATTAGTTCCCTGGAAGCCAGTGATTCTGGTGAACCTGTGCTCTGAGGAACAGGTCCTAGAATATTTTCATGAAGCAATGTTGGGGAAATGTTGATTCACATTTTGCAGGCCTTCCTCTTCTATGTAAGGTTCCAAAAGTCAGATGTCCTGACCAAAGGTCACCCGTATGTGGCAAACTGGTAACCCCATCCACCCCTTCACCACCACCACCCTCCGTGCCCTTGCTAGTATGCCATGTACATTATTTTCTGTTCAAAAGAGAATCCCAGAGCCATGATAGAAAAGTTCATGCGCATTGAGTGTTTCCTTAAGGAGAATAGTGATCGTTTTCTTTCTCGCTCCCATGTTTGAGTAAATCACATTTCTCTTCCCGGTCAAATTCTGGTGTGTGATGCGATTTGTGTTAGGTGCCTAAGTGCCTGTCATCTTACACTATTGTTTTCTTCTTTACTGCCGTGCACTGTGTCAGGGAGATGTCAGGCACCCATGCGACTGCCTGGGGCTAGAAATAGCTGCGGTCCAGTTTCAAAAGTGGCTTTCTCAAGGTAAAAATAAATAATGAATAGAGCCAACCCGCTCTTGTCCCATGAAGCTGGCACTCATCCATCCTCAAGGAGGAGCTCCCATGGGCCGCACGCCTCCCTGTGGCTCAGCTGGGATGGAGGTAGCTGTGCTGTGTGGCATCTGCTACTTCTGGGGCTAGAATATTCAATTATTCGTTGTTGTTTATTTTCATGGGTGAACATGTGGCAGCTTAGCCCTTTAGTTTATTCCTGTTTTATTTTTTTTTTCTTTTACTTCTTCATCTGCTTGGAAAATATTTTGCCTGTATCATTAACCCCTGGCCTCCTCAAATCCTTCTAAATACTTGGGACTGAGAAAGAAAGGAAATATTTCTGTATTATAGTCAAGCCTGTCCTACTCAGTTGGCCATTTGGAAGAAAGCACAACAGGAAACCACTATTTTGTTGATTTTTTTTCTTGAAAAGCCTATAAAATTTGATACATGCTGAAAATAAAATTTAAATATGCTGCTTATTTGAGCTGCTGCTAAAATATCTATGTAATTGTGCCAAGAATGAATGAAAAAATTAGAAGAATCTCATTTAAAAGCGATGAAACTCCCCACTTTTATAGGCCTGTAGTCAAACAGATTATTTTCAGTCACTTTTATGGGGGTAATATCTTTTTTGAAAATCAAGGAAAAAAGACATCCAATTAAACCCCAGTTATAGATCTTGACTTCAGGGTGTTGATAAATAGTTTGTGTCCTGAACATTGTCGATTACCCCACTCCTCCTGCCTGTAAATAAATATGCGTAGGTGCACCTGGCCGGCATTCAGGTTTAGCTTTCCCCTGCATCCTCCGCATTTCACGACTCGGAAGTGGGTGCTTAGCCCTGGGCTGTGCAACTCGCTCCCCAGTCCTTGATTCGCCCAAATTTCCTTCTCCATCTGCAGCCCCATCTCTTACCTCTTCCTGCCTAATTCTGATGTCCGAGGTCATGTTTCCCCTTTCTGCTTCACACGACTGGTTTAGCGACTCTCTTTCCCCTTCTGACCTCTGCAGCCTCATACACTGAGGACGCCCTTGGAAAGGCTGCTCTTTCCTGTGTCCCCAGCTTTACGACCCATGTATTCCAAACGTCTACTTCTTGAGTTCTCACAGCACCTATTTCGTGCTTCCCCAATACTTAACATTCGCAGAGTCCTAATTATTTTAAATTTCTATCTGGATTTATTTCTCTTGCTAGATTATAAACTGCTCTAAAAATCATACTGTTGTTAGTCTCATTTTCTTGAAGTTAGAGCCCAGCATGGAGTCTCTCTTGTCACTTTTATATGGTAAACATATGTCTGGTTGGAAAGCAACCCCACCCACATAGGATGGGCCCTGTGAAAAAGCACTGGATAATTGTAAATCAGGATTGTGCCATAGGGCTAACATGGCATCTGGCTTCTTGGGGAATCCATAGCTCCCAAGGACATTTTATTTACATTTAAATTTTGTCTTAATTTTACTTCGTTACACTTAATACATGTTTGCCATGCATCACAAGTATACTCATGGTGGATAGTTGATACATGTGACACATCTTATATCTGTTTAGCCCCTGCTTCATGTCTTAGTCTCCTTCCTATTTACCCAAGATCTGTTTCCCTACCTCCCATGGTCTTTTGCTTTTTCTCTTTGATTTATTTATATTTTGGGTTTCTCACATCACTTCTGTATCTGATGTATTTCACTTAACATTATGGATTCAAGGTACATCCATTTTCCTACAAATGACTCAAGTTTATCCTACTTTGTGGCATAGTAGTGCTCCATAGTGTGTAGATACCATGTTATCTTTATCCATTCACCCGTTGGTGGACATGTAAGCTGCTTCCAAGGTTTAGATAGTATGAGTTGTACTGCTCTGTATACAAGAATGCATGGACCACTGCAATGTGATGTCATCTTTAACTCTTTGGGGAAGATACCTTGACAGTTGGACTAAATGCAATTTAGTTTTGTGAGTAGTGGTCAAAAATGTAAATGGCACTAATGAAGCTTTACAACCATTTGACTCTGGGATGTATACTGAACAACAGGAAAAGAGCCCTGAGTCATCAACTCGACCTTTGCTGCTGGAATTCTCTCTGACAAGATCCTGGAATATATTCCCAGGTTACAGAAACTCATATTCAGATCAGTCTCCATACTTGGTGTAAACTGCACAGAAGGTAGTAACCCTGCTTTCCCCTCCCAGGGAAGATGGTCATCAAAGTTAAAGAGACAATATTGTTCTGTTGTATTCTGCCAATGTCAATTTGTTCCTGGAGATTAAAGAGAATGAATGTATGGTGGTGTTATGGAAGGATATGAGAGTCCCAGCCTCTGGGTAAGTCTGTACACTGCCAAGAACATCTCTGTAGTCAAGGAAGGGAACAAAGTCTAAAATGCAGCCACAGCCCACCAGCCAGGGAGCACACTCCATAGTGTGGCAACATCCTCCCAAAGGAGGCTGTGACTGTCTCCTGACACACAAGCGCTGTTTGCTACCTGAGATATGCACTCAGTTATCTGGTTTACACATGCATGCTGTATAGACCAGACTGAGTGTGTGTTTTAGGGACCCAGTGCAAAGAGACAACATGAGGTCTCTTGCTGAGAAATTAAGAGTTCCAGACCATCAGTAGCAGGATACTAAAGCAAGCACTGGGTTGTGAGCTTGAAAAGCTGGATGTGAGAAGTCACTTCATTAGGTGTACTTGGCCCATAGTATACATATACTTAAGCAAACAGCAGCCACCTCACAACAGTTCCCTCTGCCAATTGTGGAGCAAGCTGAGCATCAAAATAAATGACAGGTAGAGTATGGTGGCACAGGCCTGTAAGCCCAGAACTCTGCCAGGCTGAGGCAGAAGAATTCCACATTCCAGCTCAGCCCAGCCTGGGCAATTTAGGGAAACCCTTTCTCAAAATAAAAAATAAAAAGGGCAGGGGATGTTTCTCAATGTGTGTTTTGCTGGGAAATGAACCCAGCAAACACACACACATGCACACACACATGCACACACACAGTGATAATTTCTTATGACTTTCTTATAACTCATTAAATAATCCACATTGATATTTTTATGAAGGAATGAATAAATGTGAATTAATGCAAAAGGGCAAATTATTCTTTATTGAAGAATAAAGACAGCAAAATATCAATAGATTCAGATGTGCAGAATTTCAGAGGCTGAAATTCATAGGTGAGTTTCAGGAGTAGCAAGATGTTCACATATTCTCAAACTCTTCTTCACATGTCACTTAGATGCAAAGAAGGACTTGGTTACTTTACAGTGGTAAATCCTGTCATTTGCCCCCTTGATCAAACCTCCAATTTAAACTCACCAGCAATGAAACTAATCATGAGATACTCTCCTTCTGTAATGAGCTGAGAAAACTAATTCATTTTAATATTATTCCTGCTGAAAATACTCATGATCTGTGTTTAACCATGGGACGATGTTGGACAATCTGCATTGAGAAACATTTTTATAATAAATTTTTCAGTATCCAAGGAAAATTAGTTTCAAAGACCTACCCCAACGGTACCGAAATCAGTGAATACTAAAGTTTCTTATATAAAATAGCAGCTTATTTATGTATAACTTAAGCTTATCCTTCCATACCCTTTAAGTCATGTCAGTGACTTACAATACCTGATACACATTGAGTTTCCCTTAATCCAAAATACAGGGGACCAGAACTGATTCAAATTTTGGAGTCTCTTGTATTTTGGAGTATTCATGTAGACCTTACAAGTTAAGCATCTCTATGTAAATATCCAAAACTTAAAAGTTTTGGGTTATCGTATTTACGAGTGTCTCCCGTTTTAGCTATTCAGAGTAGTAGTGTTCTGTTGCTGAGCTTGTGCGGTGTGCATGCTGTGTCATTTGTTAATGGTATCATTTATGGACTAGTAACGGGACAGTCAGCCTGGTCATGTTCCATACCAGCACATATATATGTATGTGTGTGTATATATATGTGTGTGTGTGTGTATATAATTTCAAACTGAGGCCCTCACACATGGTAGCTAAGTGCTCCATGGCTGAGTTACCTCCCCAGCTGCCTACAAAATTATCTCAATATTTTTAACCTGGGGTTGGTTGAACTCTCAAGTGTGGAATGTAGAACTTTAAAATATGGAGTGTGAACTGTATTCCTGTTTAGGTCAGTAAAAGTGAACATAGAAGCATATTGAGCAAAGTGCGATGTTTGAATATATTTTGAAGATGCAACGTGAAACTTCAGATCACTTTGTATGAGTCACATCTTTAAGTTTCACCCATAGATCATCTGATTTTATGAGGCCTTTCTTTTCTGCTCTTAGAGATTCTTCAGTAGACTTTATGAAAAGCCCTGATGAATAGAATGGAATGATTTCTATGAAACTGGTATGTGTGGTGCTACTTTTGCTTAAGGGATGCATATTTTAGGACACTGACCTTAAACATAGGGACCACTGAGGCATAGGTGCTCTGCTTCTCAAACTCTCTAACTGCGGATGCAAAAAGGACAATTGCCTCAGATACTAGTCCTGCGTGTGAGTTAGCACCAACCATCATTCTACCCAGAGGCATTCGCAGACATGTAGCCGCCACCTTGCAAGAGGTCAAAGCTTAATTCAATCTTCCATTCTTGTGAACTTCACCTTAAAGTTCCTAGAAAACAGCCTTTTCTATTAAAATCTCAATAAAAATTTATTAGGAAAAAGAATATAGATTTTGTTGAGAATGACGCTGTTTTTCCACTAAGTAAGCCATCTGGCTGATCATACCAATAAAGCAAAAAACTTAACCTTTGTTATTCTCTGGGAAATCGATATAATGAAACATGGGGTAAGAGTTTTTTGTAGATGTATGACTCCAACTGATGAAAAAGCAGAGACAGTATAGGCACCTCTTTACAAAAATTTGAAGAGGGAAAAGGTGGAAAAGGTGGAATACTAGTGACAGTTGACTGTTTTGGAACTAATGATGATTGCTGTAAGCCTGAGGGTTAGAAAGGTCCATATTTTAAATATTTACACAGAAAGAACATGAGTGAAGTAAAACCCAGAAGATCTGAATTTGCATTCTAGGCTCAACCAATTAGCTTTGCACTCTATTAAAACAATTCTTAAAACCTGATAGACCATGGAGGGACTCAAGACACAGCACACAAAGGCAGTCTGCCCTCCCTCCCAGTAGGGGCCTCTGACTTGAGCTGGGAGGAGAACCAGCAGGCCCAGCGCTCCGACCATGGAGGGACTCAAGGTGCAGCACAGACAGGCAATTTGCCCGCTCTCTCGGTAAGCAGCCCTGGCATGAGGTAGGAGAAGAATCGCTTATGGGCTCCCACGAGCCTACTGGCCAGTGGGCTAAGAATCAACCCACTACCATCCCCATCCCCCACCCTCATTAGCAAGTAAGCCAGAGATCTAGACAGCTCTTGAGAGGTTGACCATATGAATGTAGTAAATAGGGGGGATTTCCTTCTATCTCTTTTTAAAGGCAAATATTGTTATCACTGTTTTGCTTTGTTCTGATTAATGATATTGCTCTACTCAATGTTCTGTTTTGATAAGTTCCAGAATGTCCTGTATTTCCTTTGATTTGGCTATACCTTATTGAAAGAACAACTGTTGTGAAGATAATGGGATATCCTGTTGAGGGTTTCTATACCAATTTCACTGTACTCTCTCAGTTGGCTTTGTTCCATCTTGTTCTGTTGTATTTTGCTACCTTCAAAATAATAAAAAATTAAAATAAATAAAAAATAAAAAGTAAATAACAACAGATCAGTAAACTACTGAGAAAGCTGAAACACAGTAAAAAAGATAATAGATTTGAAAAGCAAAAGGAGGAAAAGAAAGTGATCTAAACGATATAACTGCATGTGTGTTTAAGTGTGTAGGATTGATGACCATGTTGCTGTGTTTTTGTTGGATCATTGAATGGAACTGTTCGCAGCCTCACTGTTTGAATGTTCACCTTGTATGCTTTAATTTTGTAACTTGAACAACTATATCTAGAAGACAATATGTAATTTATTAACTAGTGATTTCTTACTGTTTATTTTTTCTTTTTCTTTGAAATTCTGTGTTGTTTCTTCCTTTTTTCTGTTTTGCTTTTTTTTTTCTCTTTAAATAACTTTTTTGAAAAAAACCTGATAGAAATAAGAATTCATATACAGAAGTTTGTTTTCAAAATTAAAATTACTAGGCTGGATATGGCGGCACATAGTTGTAATCCCAGTAAGTAGCCTGGGAGGCTGAAACAGAATTCCAAGTTGAAGCCCAGCCTGAGAAACTTAGCAAGCCCTTCTTAAAACCAAAAAGGCTGGAGGTGTAGCTTAGTGGTAGTATACGCCTTGGTTCTATCCCCAGGAGGAAGGAAGGAAAGGAGGGAGGGAGCGAGCAATAGATGATTGGGATGCCTCCCAAGCCTCTGGAGGTGCACTGTCTGGGATTAGGCCCAGGAATGCTTCTGGCATTGTTCTCTCTTGCAGTTTTCTTCCTTATAGACCACAGTTTTGTTCCTGTGCAGATTCCTCTCTTTCAAGCTCTAAATATTGTAGTGTTCTACGTCCCTGTCTTGGGAATTTTTCCCTCTGTAATCCAGACTCTTCCCAGGCATACTCTTGCTGTGTCTGTGCTGATGACCCTCAGGGTTAACCTTGAACCTCATCTAATTTCTCCACCAACTGCCTACACAACAGGTCCACTCAGATATCTGATAGGCATTTCAAACTTAATTTGTGCCAAATATCATTCCTTTGTAGACAAAGCCCCAACATTGCTGCAGACCTGACTGGATTACCCACTTTTTCCTGTTGCAGTGGTGTCCCCTCAGGGACCCCTGAAAAGACCTGAAGGTCATCCTTCCTTCTTTTAGTCACATCCACCCAGCAACAAGCTGGACCAAAACTGCTCCCAAAATGTAACCTGGACCCTCCACTTCCCTCTACCTGATACAAGCACTGTTTCTCTGCTCTGATAGTCCTTGCTTGCTCCACTCCTGGTAACTTAAAATTGGTTATACCCACAGCATCCAGGATGATTGTTTAAAAATGCAGACCAAATTGTGCTTTTTCCATAGCTCCGTTTCTCTAGATGACTTTCCAAAACCTGTGATATTGGCTTCAGAGGAACTGACCACATCCGTCTCCATATTACTTTCCCAGTACTGCAATGGTTCTTGTC
Source organism: Hydrochoerus hydrochaeris (assembly GCA_004027455.1). Lineage (NCBI taxonomy): Eukaryota > Metazoa > Chordata > Mammalia > Rodentia > Hydrochaeridae > Hydrochoerus > Hydrochoerus hydrochaeris. Next base: position 263,919 of record PVLA01001054.1, read on the forward strand.
ACTTTTGTAGCCACAGTGATTTCTTTCACAAATTCTGTGATTATTCTCATTTCATTGCCTTTTCTCTTTCTCAGGAAAGCATTCCCCAGACCAAGTGGTTGGTTGTGTCTTATTGACTCTATTTTCCTCTGAATTATTTGTTAGGTCTCCTTATGAGATTTAATGTAAAACATAGACTCAGTTAATGCGAACATGAACACCTCTGGCCGGAGGGATCCCTTTGATCCTTTCTGTATTTGCAAGACTGGATTAAGGTTAAAAAAAAATGCAGGTTACCTTCATTTATTACCTGCATATAATATAGAAAAATGGTTAGAAAGACACTGTAGCAATCATGCCCCCCCAAAGAGATGATGAACCTGGAGGATGTAAAACCGAGAGCCCTGAGTTGACACAAGGAAGTCCATTTTTCAAAGTGTTGGACAAGGTGATTTGCTGTTTTTCTTTTGCATTCTGTCCACATAGTTGGGCGTGGGCAAGTAGATTGTTCTTAAAGGAAAGTGAAACTACAGTTGGTCCACAGAGTCAGATATGAGGCAGGAGGTATTGGGTGTTTGGTGGCTCATTCCAGGACTTGTGTGCCATGACACTGGCCACATCTGGTTCTGATTGACCTCCTTGGCCTCAGATCTGGAGTGAGGGGGGAATAAAAAAAAAAAGATATCCAACAGTGCACTTAAAATACATGTGTTCTTGCTGCTGAGTTGACTCTTTCTTTTTGACTTTTTACCCTTTTCTGCTGCCATTCTTCTGCGCTCAAGAAACCAAATTGTAATGAGGTGCAGAGCACTGAGGGCTTGAGGCTATTTTAGGGTCCTTTCTTTTTAAGTCTTTTAGATTAGTCGGTAGCCCTGTAGTTTCCTGAGGGGGGCTGGCAGGTCACTCGGGGAGGTCAGGGATGAGTCTTCGTGTCTGTTCTGCTTCTAAAGCTTAGTTCCTGCAGTGGTAGTTGATTTTGCTTTGGGTGTTCATCGGGCTGCTAAGCTGCAGAATAGCTGCTTGTGAAAGCTATGGAAATGAAGCACCAAGGAGACTGGGCATCATGGCCTTAATAAGATGAACAGCATGGTGTTTCCAGTGCTGCCCAGGGCTGAGAGGCCAGCACAGGCTGTGCTTCCTGGCCCTGGACTTGGTTCACACCATCAAAAGCACTTTGACGCAGTGGCTATTTCTGTACTTACCTATGCCAATATTTTCCTTTTACCAGTAAAACAGGAATACGGAAATAATCAAACATACAGAATGTGAAATTTAACCTGAGTAACTATTTTGAAGATAACAATATATACTATAACAGCCATTGTAAAATTCCGATCATCTTCTCTTGAAATCCTATTTCACTACTTTGTTATTGTTGTCACCGTACAGCTTTTGTTGTTGCTGTTTTTGTTTGCTTGATTGCTTTCTAATTTTTTGTACTTTTTTTCCTCTCTTTAATATAAAGAAAAAAAAGAACATGAAATTTATATCTATTTTGTCAGTATAGCATTCCATGGAATGTGCAATAAAGATTTAAAAAAAACGAGTTACTATATTTTCATGTTATTTACTGCCTTTAAAACAAGGGAGCAGAGAACTTCTATATGTGAGTTTTTCTGCATCTTAATTAAATTCATTGATATATTTTAGATATATGTATTGATCACATTCATCATAGGGAACTTGTACGTGATATATTTTATTTTTTCCCCCATTTTCCTCATTCCCTTCAATCCCTTCCCCTCCTTATTTAAAGGAAAAAAATCTTTGTTTCCATTTTTTCTTTCTTTTCTCATTTTTGCCTCTCCCCTTCCTTCTTTCCCCCTCCTTCCCTAGTTCCTCTTCCCATTTCAACATTTTCTTCCTATTTCTCGATATCTTTTCTACATTTTGTCTTTATTTCCACTTTTGTTTTCTAACACTAGAGAAACAATCCAGTGTTTATGCATGTGTGTGTGTGATTTCACTTAAGAATGTAGTCACCAGATACATCCATTTGCTTAGAAATATTTCAAGTGTATCCTTCTTTATGGTAGAGTAGTACTCCACTGCATAAACAAACACATCTTTATTTATTCATTAGTTGATGGGTATCTGGACTGTTTGCAAGATTTAGCTATTACAAACTTTTCTAACATAAACATGGGTATGCATATATTGCTGTAGTATGATGCTTTCAGTTCTGTCCATAAGATACCCAGAAGGGAATAGCTGGGTCAACTGGAAACTCCACACTGAGATTTGAGATTTGAGGAATCTCTACACTGATTTCCAAAGTGGTTACACCAGCCTACACTTCCAACAACAGTGGAGAAGGGTTCCTTTTCCCCACAGCCTAGGCAGCATGTTATCGGTTGATTTCTTGATAATAGCCATTCTTCCTGGAGTGAGATGGAATCTCAATGTAGTTTTAATTTGCATCACTTGAATGATCAGTGATGCTGAACATTTTTTCATATATTTATTTGCTGTTTCTACTTCTTTAGAGAAGTGTCTGTTCATTTCAGGTACTTACAGTTTTGGATTGGGTCTTTATATTTGGGAGGGTATGTTTTTCTTTCAGTTCTTTATACATTCTTGATATTAGTCTTTTATCTGAGAGATAACTGGAAAAATTTTTCCCACTCTGCATTGTCTGTTCTATTAATAATTTCTTTAAAAAGCAAAAGCTTTTTAATAAGATATGATTTCAGTAGTTGATTCATTGTAATGTTTTCAGAGTGATCAGGGTTTTGTTCATAGTCTTTACCTACACCTATGTCTTCAAGAATTCTACCTGTTTTCTCTTCCAGCAAAATTTAGTGTTTCTGTTTTAATGTGTAGGTCTTTGATGTGTTATGATTTTAGTTTAGTGCATGGTGATAGACATGGGTGTAGTTTTAGTTTTTGGAATGTGCAAAGTCAGTGTTCCTAGCACATTTACTAAATAGATTATCTTTCTATCAATGAAGGTGATTGGCCCCTTTGTCAAAGACAAAGTGGCTGAGTATGTTTGGGTTGTTTCTGCATGTTTTAATCTGTACCATTGATCCTCAGGTCTGTTTTTTCTGCCAGTATCATGCTAGCTTTGTCACTGTAGCTTCATAATATAATTTCAAGATAAGTTTGTGATGTTTCTGTTTTACTTTTGTTGCCCAGAATTGTTTTTACTATCTAGGCTTTTTATTGGTTCAAAATAAATTAAAGTGTTGTTTTCTCTAATTCTGTGACATATGTTATAGATATTTTGGCTACAATTTCATTAAATCTGTGTAAAATTTTTGGGAGTATAGCCATTTTCACTATTCTGACTCTTCCTACACAGGGTCATGGGATAGCTTTTCGTTTTCTGATATCCTCTTCAATCTCCTTTTCTGAAGTACTACAGTTTTCAATATAAAGACCTTTTGGTGCCTTCATTAGATTGATTTTGAGGTATTTCTTTTTTGTTTTTCTGTTTATTGTGTATTGTATGGTTTCCTCTGGTTTTTTCTCAGTGAGTTTGTTGTGCATTTGTTGTTTGTATACAAACAACAGGAGTGCTACTGATTTTTGAGTGTTGTCTTTGTATCCAGATATGCTACTGAATTTGGTTATTAAATCTACAAGTCTATTGCTGAGGTTTTTGGGGTCTTCTATGTAAAGCATCATGTCATCTGCAAATAATGATGATTTAGCTCCTTCCTTTCCTATCTTTATTCCTTTTATTTCTTTTTCTTGTCTAATTGTGCTGGCTAGTGTTTCCAGGACTATATTAAATAGGAATGGTAATAGTGAACATCCTGGTTTTATTCCTGATCATAAAGAAAAGCTTTCATTTTATGACCATTTAGTATGATGTTGGCTGTTGGTTTGTCACAGATGGCTTTTATCAAATTGAAATGATCATTCCAATTTTCTGTATGGTTTTATCATGAGTAGGTTTTGGTCTTTGTCAAGTATCTTTTCTACATCTATTGAGATGATCATGTGATTTTTGTCCTCAGCACTGTTGGTATGGTGTATTACGTTTATTGATTTGCACATGTAAATTACTCCCTACATCTCTGGGATGAATCATACTTGTTTATGGTGTATAACCTTGATTATTTTCTGCATTTTGCTTGCCAGTAACATACTGAAGATTTTTGCATCTGTATTCATTAAGGAGATTGGCCTCTGGTTCTCTTTTTTGATTGGGTGCTTCTCTTGTCTTGGTACCTGGTTAATACTTGCTTCCAGGAAAGACTTTGGTATCCATCTTCTCTTTCAATTTTGTTAAAGTGTTTTGGGAGTAGTGTCATAAGATCTTCTCTGAATTTCTTGTAGAGTTCCACAGTGAATCCATCACGGTGTGAGCTTTTCTCTATTGGTAATTTTTTAATTACATCATCAATGTTATTCACTGATATTGGGTTACTTAAAATGTTCAGGTTTGGTAATTTGTATGTGTTTAAGAATCTATTCATTTCTTCTGTGTTTTCCAACTTATTTGAGCACAGGTTTACACAGTAGGTATTCATAATCTCCTAGATCTATAGGATGTATTTTGTTTTCACCTTTTTTATTGCTTATTGCATAGATTTGAGTCCTTTCTCTTTTTTTGGATAAGGGTGGCAAAGGATTTATCAATTTTATTTAATCTTTCAAAGAACCAGCTCTTCAATTCATTGATTGTTTTGTGTTCTTAGTCTCAGTTGCATTAATTTCTGTTCTGTTCCTCATAATTTTCCCCTTCATATGAACTTTGGACTTGACTTGTTCTGCTTTTTTTAGAGGTTTGAGGTTCCATATTATATTGTTTATTTAAGCTTGTTCTGTTTTCCTGATTTGAGAGTTTACTGCAATAAATTTCCCTGCTTTCACTGCATGCCCTAAGTTCTGGTTTGTTATAATAACATTTTCACTTAATTGTAGAAACTGTCTAATTTCTTCTTTAATTTCATCTGAGGGTATTATTTATTTTCCATGTGTTTATGGAGTTTTTGTGGTTTCTTCTGTTAATGATTTCTAATTTCATTGACTACAGACTGATAATATACATGGCATAATTTCAGCTGTTTTGCATTTACTTATCCATGTTCTATGAGCTATTATGTGGTATAGTTTAGAGAAGATGCACAGCTCAAAAGAATGTGTATTCTGATATGGGGTGGAACATTCTGCAGACCCCTACTAAGTCTGTTTTTTCAAAAGTTTAGTTCCCTTCTGATATGTAATGGTTTATGTCAGTGGCTCCCAAGCCTCATGCCTTTGCATTATGCATTTGTGATTGGTTCATTGTCTAACACTTGGATTGGAGGTGTGAGTGTTACACCGACCTAGGAGTGGAGCCAGGATGTGATATAATAGGAAGAAGATGTCTCTCTCTCTTGTCAGTTTCCACCTTGCTGTTTGCAGCTGCCATGAACTGCAGCCGCAGTGCCACCCTGCTTTGGAGCCAATTGAGTATGGACTGAAAGCTCCAAAAACTAAGAAATAAACATTTCCTTTCCCAACTTTGGGCATCAGGTATTTTGTCTCAGTGAGGAGTAAAAAGTAACTAAGACATATTCGTTGATTTTTTTTTTTTTCTGTAGTTGATCAGTTTGTGACAGTGGAGTGTGACATCCCCCATTACAACTCTATTAGTGCTTATTTTTTCATGTCTGTTAATATTTGTTTTATATGCTTGTGTGTGAAGGTATTTGGTGCATATATATATATATATATATGTATATATTTTTTTTCTTTTTTTTTTAATTTCTTCCTTTTGGAGTTTTCCTTTAATGAGTATGTAGTGACCTTTGTCTTACCAGTCTTGGCTTGAACTTCACTTTGTCTACAAATACAGTAGCTACCCTTGGTTTTTTCTAGGTTCCTGTTGCATGAAGTATCATTTGACTTTCAGTCCATCGATCTGTTTTTGAGGTAAATGTGTTTCTTGTATGTAGCATATTTTTAGATTCTGTTTCTTGATCCATTCTGACAGTGTGTTTCTTTCGATTGGTAAATTGAGACTGCTTACATGGATGGCTGTAACTGATATGTATTGCCTTATATTTGTCGGATTATTTTCCTGTTGGCTCCTCATCTTTTCCCTCTGTTTGATTGCCTTGCCTGGTGGATTCTTTCTATTGGTGTGCTGGAAGTGCAGTCTTTGTTTCTCCAGAAATTTTTGGAGAGCTGATTTGGTGGTCATGAGTTTCTTCAGTTATTCTTTGTCATGAAAGTATCTTATTTCTCCATTGATTTTAAAAGATAGTTTTGCAGCGTACATTGATTTGGGCTGGAGGCTATTTTCTTTTGGTACTAGAAATATTTCACTCTAAGATCTCTTTGACTTATGGGTTTGTGTTGAGAAGTTTGCTGTGATTCTGATGATTCTTCACTTAAGTGATTTGTTTCTTTTCTCTAACAGTTTTTATTATTCTGTTCTTTGGCTGATCCCTGAATTTCAGGAATCTTGATTATTATATGCATTTATATAGGTTTATTTTGGTTATGGCTAATTGGAGTTCTATATACTTCACATACCTCTAAGTCAAATATTGTTCTATGCTTGGGAAGTTTTCTGTCATTATATCTGTGAACACGGTTCTATGTTGTTTGCACTATCTCTGGCTTGCTTTTTTTTTTCTCCCTCTCTGTCTCTCTCATCAAATTTATTTTGTTCTGTGAGTCATCTTGCAGCTGTTGGATTGATTTTTCATGGTCCCTTGCTATTTTTAAGAAATTTTCCTTTTTGTGATTGCTAACTGCAATTCCTCTTCTTGATCCCATATTCTGCCTCACCTTGGTTTCTTTGTACAAGCGCATATACTTTCAGTGGAATTTTTTATCTTCTAGATGGGGCTGGGGATTTAACTCAGAGGCACAAGCCCCTGCCTGGCAAGTGTGAGGTCATGAGTTCAATCCCCAGGCCAAAAAAAAAAAAAAAAAAAAATTAATCTCCTGGGTATCTAACTCTGTTTCATGGGTTCTGTTTCTTTCCTATGTTGGGCATGCTTTGTTTCCATTATTTTCCTAAGTTCTTCTATGTATTATTTCTGTGCCTACTCTAGATTCTAATGAGCAAGTCCTCATTTGTTCCTCATCCCTTTTTTTCCCTGAGAGATTATTTCTGATCTGATTCTCCTTGTAGCCCCATTCATCTGACTTTTTTATTTCTGCTGCTACCCTTTCAGAGAATTCAGTTGGGTGGTTCTGATGTCCTCTGTCCTGTTGTCCCTTGTACTTGTCCTTTGTGGGCTGAAGTCTGGGGTTTCATTTTGCTTCTGCATTTTCTATTTGTTAATTTGTTTTTGCTTTCTCTGTTGATGCTTGTAGGCTGCTTATGATGGTTAGCTTTATCGCTAGTTTCCAGGCTTCTCTAGGGCATGTTTTTTCCTCAGAGATGTCTTCTGGTTGTCACCGAGTCTTGACCTTTGTGTCTGTCCCAAGATCCTACCTTCACAATTTATTAGGGATGAGAAATTGCTTCCAATTTGACTCAGCATTAAGTCCTTTGATACTGGACTATAATGATGGTTGTGACCCCAGACATTCACAGAATTGTCGTACAGGGGAGAACAACTGATTACAGCAGGTATGACAGGAGTGAAAAGTAGTGCAATTACCAATGTACCGTAGCATCATGCACAGCCTAGAAACGGACACACTGTTATAACTGTTAATTTGTTATCTTTAACCATAGGAGAAAGATTTACAGTTACGTAACATAATGTAACATAAACCAGGCTCTTGGAAGTTGTGAGGTTTCTCTAAGCAGACTGAATTTACACTTTGGGGTGGAGAATTTTATGAGGATACAAGAAAAGAGGGAGAGATAAGTGAAGAGAAATATAGTAGAAGCAAGGCTGAAGGACAAAGGTTGATCACTGAAACTTTAGGAAACTGGAGAGCTGGGGGAAAAGCTTGGAGAAAGCAAAAGAATATTGAAGCAAACCAGAAAGATGAGCAGCAATGTTTAATCGTATGAAAATATCAGAAAATCAAACGAGAGGATTGGATAGGGAGAGGGAGGGAGAGAGAGAGAGGGAGAGGGAGAGGGAGGAAGGGAGGGAGGGAGGGAGGGCACGTACCCAAGGAAAAACAAAAATAAAGGTAAGAACCTAAACCACACACACAATATATAAATAAATAGACAGAAAAAGGAAAACAAAACAAAAAACCAACAATAGAAAAAAAAATACAGTTCCTCTGGTGCCCTCAGTTCTCTGGGAGTGTCCAAGTGAGAGCCTGGTCCTTGCTGGTGACCCCGCCAGTTCTGCAGTAGGGTTACTACTGGCTGTGTGGTGATCTTGGCCTCCTGATGCGGAGTCTTCAGCCAGCAGTTTTTGGGATGTCCCTCAGTGGCCTGCCCGAGTCTCCTTACCCAGTGTGTCTCTGTGTCACTCCCCCGTTCCAGCGGCACCCCCAGAGGGATGCAGCCCAAGGCCACTCCGGGTCCTGTGTGTGGCTGGCCCCTCTCAGCCCTGTGCGCCTCCTCTGTTCCGCTCTTTGCCAGTCTCATGCTCGCTGCCCCTCACCTTTCCCTCCTCTCTTGCACTGTTGGGAGCAGGGTGGGGGGAGTGCTGACTCACACTCAGTGGCCTGCTGTAGCTTTTGAAGATTTTTAGCATCTATTGAAGATTTTTAGCATCTATTATTATTATTGTTAAAAGCCACTATTTAGGGCAGACTTTATTTGTCCTTTATGTACAATCAATGTATACAAAAATCAATACAATCAATGCACAGAAATTGTCTCTTCGTGGAATTTCAAAATGCTTCTACAGGCATGGCCTCTTTATATGGTTCCTCCTTGCGGAGGGAAGTGGAGTAAGTAGCTTCCTAGGCATAGGTGGTACTATTGTGTGCTACAGGTATGCGCGGACTGCGCCATGGACCAAGAATAATCACCTAGGCTGGTGGGCTGCATGGAGTGACTCAGGGAGAGATGAAAGTGATTCTCTACTTGTAGTTTCTTTGTTGTCTGAGTAGAATGTGACCCTGAAAGAAAATCAGCAGTTGAGAGAAGCAAAAGAATATGAAAGGCACAAGAAAAAGAGTAAGCAGTAGTGGCTCTGAGGTACCCAAGACCACAGAAGTTCTGACGAAGTGTAAGTTGAGGCCATTAAGACGGAAAGTGAGAGGAGGTGAGTCGCGAGGAAGGAGGGAAAGCAGCAAATCCCAGCTCAGAACTCTGTGAGGTTCCCCAGGCAGTGGAATTATGCGGCCTTCGCTAACCCCTGGGTTGGCCAGGTACCAGCATAAGACATGGTTGTATTGTGACTCTCTTGCCTTCATTGAAGTCAGAAATCAAACCCTGCCTTTCTAGGTCTTCTTTCAGTCTTGGGTTCATAATTAAGAGTTTCATCTTACTAATTTTCAGTAAATTCTCGATTTATTGATATCATCCATGTGTGAGTGTGAGTGTGTGTGTATGTGTGTATTTGTCATTGTGAACAAAAGAATCCAAACCCAGTGGAACTGATGGTGCTGGGAATAGTGCAGTTGATGGGTTAAATTAGTTCTCAAGGTGCTTTTGGAAAGCTGCAGCTGCCTCTGCCACCGTAGTGTGTGTTGCTGCTGCTGCAAACCAGAGCCACTCCCGTCCTCCCTTGGCTGCACCATCATTACCTGACAGATTGTGCTGTCTGTGAACAGGACAGTGGCACACACACTGCTCGGTATACAATGCTGTATAGATAACAGCACTTGATCAGCAGAGGGATTGCAGAGCACAGGGGAGCTACAAAGTCCCACAGCTATTAGATGTCCCTGGGAGCAGCCTGGAGGAGCTCCCCACGGCCAGGGTGGGAGCCCACACACAGCTCAAGCTATGTTGCTGCAATAAGCAGAGTCTGCCTGTTGCACAGTACCAAGAGAAAGCTTGAAAGTTCATGCTGATTCATGTTCATGTTCATGGTGGAAGAAGCTCTCTGTCATCACTTCTGAACAGGAATTTTAGGGTAGAAGAGATGTATTTCTGTGTCTATGGCATATTGGACTCTCCATTTGGGATTGTGATTCAGTGTGAGTTGTTACTCAAGGAGACATGGCTGACATCAAAACTGGAACAAAGACATGAAATAAAAGGTAGAAAGAGCCTGATAGCAGTGTGGATCTCCCAGTCAAAAAAATATGCATAAACTATGGGGCCAAGCAAAAGAGGGTTGGCAGGAGAAGCATAGGTAATGTGCCAAATGCAGGACTTAGAACCTTGAGCAAAGCATTTGCCTAACGGAAGCACTTTTATGGGCTTCTCATGGGGACTGCTGTAGAAAGTAGACTTCTCAGGCCATAACTGTTTAGGACTGGAAGAGTGAGGCAGAACCTAATGGATGCACCCAGCCTTGACGTTCCATTTTGCTGGTGGGCATCTGTTAGGCATTTCAACCAGCTCTTTTATTACAACGAATGATCTGCGTTTGGCTTAGTTACAAATCCCCTTTATGTATGACAAATGTGGTTTGTTGTTCCTTCAAAGAAGTACGGGTGGGGAATACTCAAAGCTACCCTGAATACCAGTGCAGCCGGACGACTAATGGAACATTGTACCATCCTCCTGCGATCTTAACAAATGGCTATGACTATGACTATTAAAAGCAAAAGTCTATGATTTTTCACTGGCTGATTTAGTTTGAATGAGTAAATTATTTTTATGTCATTGCATTAACTGCCAGAACATTGAATGAGCTGATAACTCCCTAGTGTTGCCAAGCAGCAAAGAACTATTATTCGGAATTGAATTTTTATTGATTTCCTTGTGCTACAATGACTTTTGTAACGGAGTAACATAAAAGGAAAATGAGAGAAAGTCCAAACAGGGCATGGGATGAGGAAGGAGCTGTGGCTGCTTCCCATGGCCCAGGCACAGCTGTGGCCCTCAGTAGCAGCTACCACCCCCTTGTTCCTGGTGTTCTTGCTGGTTTCTGATTTGCAGGTGAGCCAGGGATCTGGCTTCCTCATCTTCCCTTCCTCTGCCTTACTGCTGTCTTGGTTTGTAGGCCTGTAAGGCCTTGTTGGCATTCGGCTGCAGAACTGAGTGAGGAACGGGGTAGTCAAGGAGAAGAAGTAGACAGAGTAATGCGCTCCATTGTCCTGTGCTAAGGTTGTTGTTATTCACACATGCAGTGTATGGGAAGGTGACAGTAAGTCAGTGTGTTCTTGGAACATGTGGTAGTGTCTGTGGCATTTATGTGTTTGTGTTAGTCATCTTAACTATTGGAGACTTAGTTCATGATGATTGTTCATATGAGTTGAAATGGGAATTCCTGTCCACTCATTCATTCAGTGAATATGCATCAAGGGACTCTTAGCAGTCCTTCCAGGTAGCAGACATATGATGACAAACAGAACATATGAAATGTTTTGCCCTCATGTTTCATGAGTAAAACAAAAACAGAAGAATATTTTAGATTTGAGCGTTCACTGGTTTGAATTATACAATGATTCTTCCTTCTTAGAGACATCTTAGGAACAAACTTTGATATAATAAAATGAAGTAAAATGCACTTGCCCCCTAGATTCTGAGTCAGTTTCATCTAGTATAGAGATTTTTGACAGCCAATAATGAAAAGGCATTATAGAGGGGGTTTTTTGGTGGGGGGAGGGCTTTATTTTTTTGGTGCTGTAGATCAAACTCATGACTTCATGTTTGCTAAGCAGGCACTTACACCGCTGAGCTAAACCCCTAGCCAGGCTTTATTTGTTGTGCCTATAAAATAATCAATACTGATCACAAACATTTTGGAAAATTCAGAAACACATGAAGATAATTAATCTTTCTACAATCCTACAGAGAAAAATCTGAAATGTTGACTAATTTATTCTTAGGGTTTTTCCAGTAGTATGTCAAGTAATTTCAAACCATTTGCTATTTTCAAATGATGGTTTTATACTTTAAAGCACATTTTAAAATATTTAATCTTTATCTCTGTACAGTTAATTTCATTCTCTTTGTAAAATTCTGTGACACCTATTCTTTCTTCTTCTATGGACCATGTACATATGATTGGGTGAGATTAGAAGGTGAACATCTATTTATGCTCCAACCTCTCAATATATATGAATGGAAGACAAGTCTAATACAAGGGTGTCCTTTTGTAATATAACTTACAGAAAGAGGGGTCATAGGGTAGGTATTTCATTCAGAGTTGCATAAAAGAGCTAGGGATGAAGCTCAGCGGCATAAGCGCCTGCCTGGCAAGCACAAGGTCCTGAGTACACGTCTCAGAACAAAACAAAAACTTGCATAAAAGTAATGAGAGTATATTTGTCTTGTCTTTACAAGGTTTTGATAAAAATAAATATATATAGTAAGTGCTGCTGCCAAGTGCCATCCATTAGAATAGAAAAGCAGACTCATACATAAAAATAATATTCATCTTCGTGCACTTTTTTCATGAGGTTTGGTGCTGTGTAACTTTTAGCTCTTCCCCAAAGTCAAAATGACCACAACAGGTAAATGTTTGGAATAGATTCAAGACATCAAGGTAGCTGCAACTTTCCTACTAAAGACTTCATGAAAGAAACTCCCCGAACTGCTCCAGAATGTAGCAGGAATGATGGGATAAATGGTATGAAGCAAGGAGGCATATTCTGAGAGGTATTAAAGGCCATGTGTCTTTGGCCATAATGTATTTTTTTAATTGAGGTATTCACTCTATTTTCAGTCATACCTTCAGTAAGGGGCGTCAAACTTCTCCAACTCCTCGTTCATCCTTGCACCTCTTAATTACTTGCTTATCTCTCCTCTTTCTGTTAGAGTGTACCCTGCAGCAGACAGGGATGGCGCGTGACATGCTCAGTGGTTCTTCCCTCTTGGCCAGTGCAGTATTCAGCCATGATCAGCAGGGAGGATGACGGCAGGAGGTGCTTCCACATTTACGGAGTATCTGAAAGCACATTAAGAGGAGGGCTGTACACCAAAACCAGCATTCAGTGTGTGTGTGCCTGCCTCTTTTACACAGAAATAGGTGGCTTCCATAATAATATGACTACTGCATTTGGAAGATGATTTTGCTTACGTATATATGTATGGGAATAGCTATGTATAGCAGTGTACATCCAATTTTCTGTCTTTTTCTTTAATCATTTTTTAAGAAAATTATAGAAGTTGTTATGGATTAAGAACTGGTGGTCAACTTAACACCAGCTGAATTAAATAAGCGTGGTGCTGAGTGTAGATGTTCCACCTCAGGAAAGTTGCCAGCATAGATAGAGATGTGGAAAAGGAGAAGCTAGGTGTTGTGGGTTTCTCTAAGTGTTGCTGTTTGAGCTGTTGGTTCTCCTGGAGGAGCTCGTCATGATTAGCTCCCCTGGTGTGAGTTCGACCATTGTGATCAGAGGAGCTCAGGACCTTGTTGGTGAGAGTGGCTTGGTTCACTTTGGGGGAGCTCTGGTCCTTAGGTCGAGCATCGACTTCCTGGCTCTGGAGGGGAAGACATGTGCCATTTTATCTCCAGGACAAACTCACCATGCTGGCTTCCTGGCATGTACTCGACTGTTCTTATCGTTGGAGATGCTCAGGGCCTCCATGTCACTGAGGATGGCTGTGGTGCTTTTTAGGACAGCTCTATTCTTTATTATGAGCGTGACTTCTCGGCTCCAGTGTAGAACCCTCAACCTACCAGCACAGCTCTTTCACCTCACTGGCATAGACTTTCTAGCTTCCACCACTGACCTTTGAGCCTTTCCATTGCGGATACGTAATACAGACTGATGTGAGCCCTTCTTGTGGGCGCTAGACCTCCAGCTGGACTTGAGAGGCATTGTTATGGGCTCTAGGTTTTCATTTGGATTCATGCAGGACATTGCTGTGGAATCCTGGCCCTTGGCTGAATATTCAGTGTCTTTAGTTTTGTGGACAGATTTCCTGCACTTTCTTGTGTTAAACACTGGGTGACCATCATAAAATAATATTATAAATTCTGTGCACTGATTCTAATTGTCTTCCTCACAAACCCTGATTATGACAGAAGTTGAAATATTTATAAATGACCCTTTTAAATAGTAACTTCATTGCAGTGTCCACATTACCATGTGATTTTACTTACAAAATTCAAGGTTTTTGTTGTTATATTCAGAGTAGTGCAACAATTACAAGTCAAATTTTACAATATTTTATAATTTTTTTCCTCTCACTCAATTTGAGCCCTAAGCAACCACTACCTGGTACTGACTACCTGGTACTGTTTGTTGGTCATTTAAAAAAAATAGAACCATGCACTATGTTGACTGTTGTCAATGCTATCTTTAATGTTTTTAAGATTCCTCCATGTTAAAGTAAGTATCAACACTTCATTTCCTTTTATTGCTAAGTAATATTCCATGGATAGACTATATATTTTGTGTCACATAATTTGTGTCACATAATTATATACATACCAGACACTGCCCATATTAGAGGCATTTTTTAAATAGTTTTCTTGTGTTTTACAAATGACTTCTCATGTATGCTCACTTTTCCTTCTTCTAGCAATGTTCTTCAATTTCTGTATATCATTTACAACCCTGGGAATTATCATTTAAAGTAACCTATTTAAAAAAGGAAAATAATGCATTGACAATTTTTTAAATTGATGTTTCTTTAATCCTTAAGGATACTAACCTTTTAGCTATCTGTAGATAATTCATGTCTCTTCTGTTGTAACTTCTCATGTTCCTTTGTCATGTTATTTTAGATATTTATCATTTTCATTTTGTTTCATAGGCCTTTTTATATATTAAGGCTCTTGACTGACCAGTATTTTGTTATAATGTTTTGGATTAAAATGATTTTAAACTTGACCGCGTAATATTTATTGGTCATATCCATAATGGTTTGTTCTCCAGTTTTAGTTTCAAAAAGGTCTTCCTTGTCCTAAAATGCAATGAATGTTTTATTATTGGTATAATTTCATGCAAAATGTTCTTATTAATACAGGATTTATTTTGGTATAAAGTAAGACATGGTTTATTTTTATTTTTTGTTCAAAAGAGCAATTAGTCATCCTAATATCTTTACCCATTTAACTTATGACTCACTTTTATCATATACTAAATTATTCATTTGATTTGAGTGTCTCTAAGAAATGCCCTAGCTTATAATTATTTCCTGTGTGATTTATGACAAAATCACCCACTCTAATCCTCACGATTTATTAGAGAACTTAGTAATATATATATAATCTTCGTGAAAGGTTAACTCATTTCTCCAGTGCTCAAAGAAAGACTCAAAAATGTTAGCACCAAATCTTTACAGAAGTTATATGTAATAGGAAGTATTATCTTTGCATTTCAGATGAGGAAACCAAGGCTTATTGATAAAGATACCCTCAGAGCAAGACGCTAATCAGGGACCTTCCTGGACTCTCACAGGTGCAGACTCTTGCTCCGTGCTCTCCACCTGTGTGCCTGGGCTTTCCTGTTTGCTGGCACTTTAATAACCATGCCTGTTTATATGACACATGTCTCTTCCCATATTTTTCTGATTTTTTTTTCCTGATCTTTAAATAGATCTTTTAGTTATAAAAAATATTTACATCTAAAACTTTTAAATGACTTTATTGCCCACTCTGAAGTGTTTTCTTTTGACTACAAGTTCCACATACCCAATTTATTACTTTGTGTTGTTTTCTCTTGGTTAGTTCATTTGGTATTTTCAAATAACTTAGGTGACTGATTATAACCATTTTACCTACAATATGTATCACTGTATTCTTAGTCAATTAATGAACAAGAACATCTTTGAAAGCAGAAAAATAATACCTATGCTTTTATCATAAAACAAAAAAGCAAAAGCCCAGAATTTGATTAACTATACTCTGCTCAACAATATATAGAAAAGTTCTAGAACTAGCCTGATTTTATCCCATTGTTTGGTGCTACATATTACTTATTTTCTGCAACAATGCATATTAAAATTGCTACTTTTATATTTTTAGTGATTTTTAAGATTCAAACTTTCAACCAGGACATCGCTAATATTGGTTTTTTATTTTAAAGCTGTACAATGAGACTTTTTGTAAGCTCAAGTCATTTCTAGCTCAGTTATGATCATTACTAGATTGATTTTTTTTTTGCGGCTTGTGTCATTTTGAAATTCCTGTGATATTCAGTATTGTACTTAGCTACCTCCACATTATCTTTGCCATTTGTGCTCTCCTCTGTCTGGCGCTGCGGCTGTGTATCACTTTCCGCTTATCTAGTTCCCTCCCCCAGCAGGATGACGGGCCTGCCCCTTTTCAGGTTTTGCAGCAAGCGTTGAAAATGCAGGAATGACCCTCTTGGACACAGAGCTCATCTTCTGAGAACAGATGCTTTAAGGAGAAAAGTAAATACGGGATGAGCAGTTATCAGAGCTATTCTACAGAGACAGGTTTTCCTGCTCACTGCTGTAATCATTCCCCATCTCTACGAGTGCTGATCCACAATTTGTGAAGCCAGAGCTGGGGTCCTGTCCCCAGGTCCTGGGTCCTCACGAGGCTCTACCATTATGGGTAGCAGATGGAGCTGATCCTGGGGAGAAAGGACATTTTCTGTTCACTGTCTGTCCCTGTCAGCATCAGCTCAGCATGGTTGGTTCTTCCTGGAAGCTGCAGTTGATTCTTGATTCCAGATGTTTGTTTGTTTGGTTCAAATATGCCCTCTATTGGTCAGGGTTCTCACAAGGTTCTCTCTCTGTGTGTATGAATGAATGATTTATAAAGGAGATTTGTTTCTCAGGTTTACAGAATGAGAGGTGGAGTAGTCCACAGTGGCTGTTGGCACTATGGAAAGAAAGAGGATCCAAGAATTGCTTAGTCTAAAAATGTGGAGGCCTCAGCACAGGAGGACAAAGTGTGCAGCCAGTCTGAGGGTGAGGGCCTGGAGGCCCCAGAGGGTCCCTGGTACTACCAAGAGTACGCACTGGAAGGCTGAAAACATTGGAGTCTGATGTCCTCTGGCAGTGGCAGCAGTGAAAGACATACCTGCAGCTTTAAGCATAGGCCAGACTCTTCCTTCTCTTCCCAGTCTATCCAGGTCGAAAGCCTGTTGAGCGACAAAGGATGGGTCCCCTAAGCATACTGACCTGCACACGGTTATCTCTGGAAACAGCCTCACAGACACACCCAAACGTGAGCCGTCTCTTAATCCAGTCATGTTCATGAGATTAACCACTGCACTGCCAGAACCAGCTTCGTATGCCCCCTAGGAGTCCAGCCCCAGGCTGGCAGGGCCGCATCTTCTGAAACATGGGGCTTAACTCATTCGTTCCTCTTCTGAGTTCCTAATGTCCAGCAGCTACTGCCTGTGCCATCTCCACATGTCTGGGCTTCCTTGAACTTCAAAGCTTAACAACCCTGGTCTCTTCTAGTGTCCTCCCATTGCCATCTGTAGAATAAGATCTGCTTCTGGCAGGTCCCACTGAGCCCACCAGTTCCTTACACTAAGGTGTTCCCTTAGGATAACTGGTGGCTTTCTGTTTTCTTTCTGACTGTCCCTGACTGACCTGTCTTCTGTTTCATGGGTTCTGTTTTATACAAATTTCCAATAGATAGATCAATAGATAGATAAACACACAAGGTGTGATCAAAATATATGGCGAATGCTTACATTTGAAAAGACAAACTAATGCCACTAAACCCCCCTCAGAATACTCCTCCTCACTTCAAATACACTTATCCCGTCATTCTTGCCACTTTCTGAAGCAGTTCAGGAAGTCCTGTTTTGTAAGTGTCTTTAAAAAGGTCTGATAAAGGTATGAGGGTGACTCTTGCTGCCAAGTGCCATCCAACAGAAAAGCAGAGTCATGAAAGTATTGGACTGTGCCTAACCCTTCTCCTTCACTGCCTCTGAATGGCACCAGATTCAAAATGATCACAAAAGGGCAATGTTTTCTTCTTTTAATACATTTATTCCAGGGGACAACACTTCCTGGTTTATTTGAAGTGATTTTCCCCACTTTTTTAATTTTAAGAACAACAAAAGTAAGAAATGATACAGAATTTCAAACAAAATAGGAAATTAACACCAGTTAATATGTTGCATATTGTTATCTTAGAAGTAGTTGCTCAGGTTATAAGATTCGGGCATAAAAAATGATCAGTCAAACAATGAAAGCACAAACTGTTTTTAATGAACTAACAGATTAGTAGTACAGTTATCTATCTTGTATACACACACACACACACACACACACACACATATACACACACCTATGTGCATATAATCTTTTCCCTTCTTCCTTTTCTCTTTTCCCCTATTCCACTTGTTCTTTCCTTTTGAGCACTTTCCCTTTCATTTTCACAATATCTATTGTACATTTTGGATCTTATTACTTTCTCAGTTTTAAAAGGGAAATGTTTGGAGTCAGTTTGAACATCAAAAGCCATGATGATCCAACTGAGGACACTTGCAGAAGATTTCCAGAACTACTTTAGAAAGTGGCAGGAATGTTGGAATAATAGAGTTAGTGTGTTCAACATGATGGGAATTATTTTGAGGAAGATTAATGGCAATGTGCACTTCACTGTTTTACATTTATGTAAATGGGATGTCATATATATCATTTACCTGTCATATATATTACTTTACTATTACTGGTGTGGTACATAATGTTTACATTCCTTATGGGAAGTTGGTACATATACATAGCACATTAATTTCATTTTTCTTTCCCCTTTCCTTCCATTCTTCCTTATTCCACCAATGTCTTGGTTCCCTTTCTTTTGTCTTTTTTTAATAAAAAATTTTTATTTTAAAGATAGTAAGACCCAAAAAGCAAAATAATAAATTGAATCGAAATAAATCGGTGAAATTGGTACAGAATTTCCAAGTAGGATAATAGGAAACAGTGGTTACTGTAGTATATCTTGTTACCTTCACAATAGTTGTCCATTCCATCAGATATAGCAAAAGCAAAAAAAAAAAAAAAACAGAATAAAACCAATCAAAACAGAATGTTGAATAAAGCAAAATAATTAGAACAAAACAAAACAACAACATTGGATTTCAAAAACAAGATAGAAGGAAATGCCCCATAGTTGATGTATTGCATAATATTATCTTCCCCATAGATGCTCAGACCTCCAACTCCAAGCCTGCAAAGTCAATCAAACAACATAAACTTTCAGTTGCTTTTTGTAGCTCAGGTGCTATCAACTCAGCCTGTCCTCTGAACCAACTGGTTGCTTATGGGGGACAAGGGAGTTAGTGATTCTCAGCCTGCATGCCAGTAGGCTCACAGGAGGTGCTTTCTGGCTTTTTTCTCCCTGGGTCCCACATGGCTTGCATGGCTTACTAGAAAGGCTGGCTAGCTGGTGCATTGATCAGCTCCTCCCATTCCCAGCCTGGCCAGTTCCTGGGAGGCGCTGTGGGACTTTTCTCTTCCTGGGCCCTGCATGGCCTGCCTCTTTTTTCTTGTTACATGTTTACAGTACTAATGTATATATTTTTAATTTAAACTTTTATTGTAGTTTTTGATCATGACACACATGCTATATATTATATAGATATATAGAGATAGATTTTTTTTCCTAATTCAGCAGTTAGTTTTTTCCCTTCATGTTGACATTTTCTGGTTCTCAAATGTTATTCTCATAATAGCAGTTCTGACTCCAGCTTCTCAGTTGCTGCTTCCTTGAGTTTAGAGAACTTGAATTAGAAATTATCAAAAAATGATTCTTGCTTCATGTCTTCTTTACATTTAATTTTTGTTTAATGAGGTGTCTCTTTATTTTATAGTATGCTTCTTTTTTAGGTGGCTGGGATGCTTTCTCTACTGTTAAATTGCTGCATGGATTCCAATCTGAAATTTTCAAGTCTTGGAAGAAATGTAGTGGATCGAGGTGTTCAGACCCACTCTTCACAAACGAATGAGGCTGGCTGACCTGTGCTGGGAGGCATGGGTGTCCAGGAGCTCCCTATGGCTTGGTGTGATAGCTGGTCCTGATCCTTAATGGACTCATAGAAATTTCAGTCCATTTGTTCCTGCTGCCTCCCCCATGATTTTAATCTTTGTATCTCCACATTGGGGAGTGATAGTACACTTTCTATTAGGACCCCATTCCAGTGATTCCATCTGTCACTGGGGTCCTGTGGCAGGTTGGCGGGGTCCTAAGATCTGCTAGAAATCCACCCAGGCTTCTTGTTTCTTGGGTCCCCATGTCCCTAGATAGATTTCCCCTTTTATATAGCAGCGATGATCGAAAGATACAGTTTAAAAATTGTTTACAGTAAAAGACACATGGCTAGCAATCCCCCTCAAAAGATTGCCCTTTGTTTTGAACACACTTATGCCATTGTTCTCAGCAATGTATCTTTTACAGTCTTAAGTTTTATCTTTGTGTTTAAATATACTGTGTTTTTGATCTCTGTTTCTACATATTTAATTTCCAGTTTCACTGAGGTGCTGGGATGGAAAAGTATAGGAAAATGACCTCATTCTAGTTATCTTTTCATCTGCTAATGCAGTTAAGAAAGAAAAGTGTGTAGATAACCAGAAACAAAGTAGTTATTACCTTTTCTGTTTATGTTGAGCAAAGAAACCAATCAGAAGACAAACTGAAGTTACCACCATGTTTTACTTTACTTCCCAAAGTCAAATACAGATTATTTTATGTTGTCAAACTGATCATTGTTTAAAAGTATTGACTGAGATTTTCTTTGGAAAACAAAACATCCAAAGGAAAGAACAGAAGGCAACAAACCAAATGAAATAGGCCACACACAAGAAAACCACAACTCCTTTCATTAGTAAGCTGATATCTCAGGTTCGAGCCATTCTTGTTCTTTTTCCCCTTGGAACTCATCATTTATATTTTTATTAGCACATAGTAGTTACTCAGAATAACAGATTGCATTTTGGATACTCACATGTGCATAACACACTTGGGTCATTTCCATCTCCCCATTACCCCCATGTGTTTTCTCCTCTCCTCTACTCTTGTCCTCTTTAATTTGACTTTCACATTCCTCCCCTCTTCTATCCCTATTTGTCTTCCTCCTTCCCTCTCTTCCTCATCTTTTCTCTCCCCCGCCAACCTCTCTCCTATTCTCTCTCTTTCCTCCTCTCTTCCCTACCCTCTTCCTCCCTCTCTCTCACTTATTGGAGAAAACACACAATATTGTCTTTCTGACCTGAATTATTTTGCTTAGTGTGATGAGCTGTAGTTGTATTTATGTTCCTGCAAATGGCATGATTCATACTTCTTTATGGCTGAAGAACAATCCATTGTGTACATCTACCAGATGCTCCTTATCCATTCATCAGTTGATGGGTACCTTGTCTGTTTTCATATCCTGGCCCTAGTAAACTTTCTAACTTGAGAAATGTGGGTATGTGGATCTCTCTTGGGTTTGCTGACTCTAATTCTTTCTGGAATTTACTGAGGAGCGATATAAGTGAATCTCATGGTAGCCCTTGTCTTGGATTTTAAGAAACTTCTCTACAGATTTCTATGGTTACTGTATTAATTCACATTCCCAGAGGCAGTATAGAAGGGCTCCTTTGGCCTGATGTCCTCAGTAGCATCTATTGTCTTTATATTCTTGTATTCTCAGCCAGCAATGAGGTGTAGTTTTCATTTCTGTTTCTCTAATGGCTAAAGATGTTGAACATTTTCTTTTCATATGCTTTTTGGTCATTTGTATTTCCGCTGAGAAGTTTCTCTTCAATCCACATGCCCATATGTATACTGAGCTCTTTGCATAATCCTGAAATTAATCACTTGGCAGATAGTAGCTGACAGACATGATCTTCAATTTGGCATGCTGTCTTTACATGTCATTGACTTTTTCCTTTGCTGCACAGAAACAGATTTGCTGCAGTTCAAATGTCGGTTCTTGTGACATCCTATGCTATTAGATGCCTGTTAGGAAATCCTTTCCTGTGCCTGTGCCTACAATTATGTTCTCATCTAGTGTTTTCGGAGTTTAAGTTCTTATGCTTAAGTCTCTGATCCATTTGGAACTGGGTGAGAGATGTAAGCATCCTGTCTATTTTCTTTTTGCTCAAGATTCTGTTGACAACTCTAGAACTTTTGTGTGTTCATGTGTAATGTAAGATTTTTTTTTCTATTTCTTTGAAGAATGTCATTGGTATTTTGGTGAAAGTTGCATTGAATCAATAGATCACTTTAGGCAATATGACCATTTTAACAGTTTAAATTCTGCCAATCCATGAACATGGGAGTGATTTGTTCTATTTTTTTTTCTTTAGTGTCCTATGATTTTTATCATAGAAGTCTTTTATTCCTTTAGTTACATTTATTTGTAGTTTGGGCTTTTCTTTTCTTTCTGCTATGGTGAGTTAAATTATTTCCCTGATTTCTTTCTTAGCAAGTTTTATTATTTATATTTAGGAAAACTATAGATTTTTAAATGTGATTTTATATCATACCACTTTGGTAAATTTTAAAAATCAGATCTGAAAGTCTTACAATAGAGTGTTTAGGCTTTTCTAACTGCAGTATCATATCAGCTGCATATGGGAATCATCTGGCTTCTTCCTTTTTATTTGTATTGCCTTTATTTCTTTCCCTTGCCTGATTGCTCTGACTAAAACCTCAAGTACTATCTAGAACAGAAATGATGAGAGTAATCAGCATTGTCTTGTTCTGGATTTTAGAGGAAATGCTTTCAGTTTTTCCACATTCAGGATACTCTTGGATGTAAGTTGTCATTTATAATCTTTGTTATGGTTTATGTCTGGATGTCCAAACCCACATATGTGTGTAATGGAACATTTGAGAAGGTGAATGGATCATGGTATATTATATAATTTGGGAGATGAAGCCTGGTTGATGGAGGTAGGTCACTGGGGACATGACCTGGAAGATTCTATATGCATCTCTCCTACCCTATAATAACTCTCTGCTTCCCATTGCTGTGAACTGTTTCTTCTCTGACCTGCACCACTACCATGCCACCTTGCCTTGAAGCCAGCCAATATGGAGTGAAACTTGTACACATTGTGAAGCAAAGTAAACCTCTAATCATCTAATTTCTGGATGTTGGGTATTGTGTCACAGTGATGAGAAAGTAAGATAGTCTTCATTATATTTAGGTAAGATCCTTCTCTACCTGTTTTTATCAGGACTTTATCATAAATATATGTTAATTTTGTTGAAGATTTTTCATGCCTCTCCTGAGATGATCGTGGTATTTTTATTTTTTATTTATATGGTATATTTATTGATTTACATATGTTGAACTATCCTTGCATCTTTATAATGAAACACATTTAATGACAGTGTTTCATCTATGTTACGTGTTGAATTCGATTTGCAGATATTTTGTTAAATATTTTTGTGTTGACACTCATCAAGGATATTGGTTTATAGTTTTCCTTTTTTGTTGAGTCTTTATTTGGTTTTGTTATTAGCCTGGTATAGCTTTATAAAATCAGTTTGAAAGTATCCATTCTTTTTCATGGACTAGTTTGAAGAGAATTGGCATTAGTTCCTGTTTAAAGGTTTGATAAAATTCAGCAGTAAATCTGTCTGGTTCTGGGCTAATTGTTGGGAGACTTTTTATTACTGCTTCAATCTAATTGCTTGTCATCGATCTGTTTACATGTTTTATATCCTACTGGTTCAATTTTGGTTGACTGTATGTGTCCAGATGTTTCTCCATTTCTCTTAGATTATCCAGTTTCTTAAAACTTTAGTGTTCGGAACAGTCCTCACTATCCTCTGAATTTCAGGAGTTACTGTTGTAATGTTTCTTGCTTCTAACTTTATTAATGTGGGTTTTCTCTTTCTTTTGATTAGTTAGGCACATATCAATCTTATTTTTCTTTTCAAAGCGCCCGTTTTTCCATTTGGTTTTTAACGAGTTCCTTATGGTGGAGCATCTGCTTTACTGTCTTTGAGATCCAGCAAAGGGATAGGAATTGGTGAAGCACAGTTCTGGTTGCTGCTGGGTGGGTCAGAGAGGGGTGACCAAGGGGTCCAGGGCCGGTTCCTCACCCCGCTCTCTCTGTTGTTGCTCTCTTTGCTCTGTTCCCTGAATGCCATGAGCGAAGCATTTTGGTTTTACCACCTCCTTCTACCTCAACGTTGCTGGCCTAAAGCCAGTCAGTCATACATGGAAAACTTCTAAAACCACCAGGCAAATCACCCCGGCCCTCTTTTAAATTGTGGGTGTCAGGTATTTTGTCCCAGCAGCAAAAAGCTGACTCATACACTTACTATGTTCTTTTAGACTCTATTTCATTAACTTCAGCTCTGATTTTTCTTATTTCTTCTCTCTTACTGGTTTAGAGTTTGATTTGTTCTCATTTGCCTAAGTCTTTGAAATGGGTTATTTGTCCATTTGTTTGCAGTCTCGCTGATATTTTTTAATATAGGCACTTGTAGCTATGGACTTACCTCTCCAAACTGCTTTCCTTGTATCCTACACAGTTTTGCATGTTGTGTCTTTGTTTCAGTTTGATTTTAAAATTTTTAAATTTTTCATTTGATATCTTCAGTAACTCAGCCATCACTCAGAAATATATGGTTCAATCTCAGTTTAGTTTTTCTGGATGTTAATGTCCAATATCTTTCTATTATAATTTGAGAAGGTACCAGTAATTATGTCAGTTTTTTATGTTTGTTACATCTGGGTTTATGTCCTAAAATATGATCTCTTTTGGGAAAAGGAACATGACCTGCTGAATAGAATGTGAGTTGTGCTGTTGTTGAATAATCACTCTGTAGATGGCTGGTAAATCCAACGGACCTACAGTACGATTTAACACTTTATTTTTTTTAAATTTTGTTGTTAGATGATGTATGTACTTGCAGAATTCTTTTAGAATAATTTTTAATATAGTTCTGATGAAATCAGATCCTATAGGATTGAAATTTCTTCATAGTGGAGATTCATGATTGAACTATACATGTAGTTCGGGCTTTTGCATTCTGGAGTTTACTCAGTCACTTCTTTCACGGTTTTGTTATCAGCCATGTAAACTCAGTCACTCTTGGAGTCCTGAGTTCTGGATCATAACATCTGTGACAATGTATGATCCCCACTGGGAGGAGCCTGGCTGTATAACTTAGGGGACAGCAGAGAAACAAGAATATAGAGGCTGCCTGCATTTCAAGTCCTTCTGAGATCTTTCACTTTATTTACATCTGGGAAGCCTTGAAAGGTAGAGCACAGCTATGGAGGGCCGGAAGTGGGGTGGATACCTCTGGGAAAGAAAATGTTAAGAGTCAAACTCAGAGTAAAGAGAACCCCATGGATCACTGTGCTTGTTATTCATTGAGCGTTTGTGACTTGCTCAAAGCAAGTTTAATGTATTTATACAATTTATAAAGACGTAACTGTTTCTGGAGCTCTCTCTTTACAGGGATCATATTTCATGTTATTGTAAGCACTGAAGAAAATTAAATCAATAAATCCACAGCCTGTAATTTGAGATACTCAATTGGAAAAAAAATATATTGTCAGGGTGGGAAGGGGATATCTTTGAAATTGAAGAAGACTTATAAACAACTTGTCTTGACCCTACCATCCCACGCACTTACGGGACAGCAAGAATCACTTTTCTGCTGCAAGATTAGGGAAGTGACTTTATGACACCAGCCAAGAGCAAAGGCCAGCTGCCTGCCTTGTGAAACGAAGCATTTGGTCTAGAGGAAAGCCATGCACATGAATCTCTTTCCCTTTCCTGTCTTGCTGAACTGTCCATGTGTGTCCTTAGCCTTGAGAAAGTTTTGCTGGTTGGCATACAGTGTCCCAAAGCTTAGTTCATTTTTCCCTCTCCCTGATGCTGCCACTCTGTGAGCACAGGCAAGACAATTAACCTCTCCACCAGACACCCTTTGTGTGGAGAAGGTTAAGGGTGCAGCTTGTTTGCAGAGTGCCTTGAGCCCTCCATGAAGGCTCTACTCAAAGATCCTGCCTTGCTGTTGGACTAGAGGCCATTGTAGTTTTTAACTATATGTTTGTTATAGATTTCATTATAGATAAATGTGGCCCTTCTCCCTGGTTACAAGTAAAATGACCAATAGGTAATCTCACTCTTTTACCATCTTCTCAAGACCCCTGGAGGTTTAAGGGAATGACTGAGATTATAGATTAATAATGCACTCTTTAGTTCATATAAAAAGAATCATGTGCCTCTCAACTACA
Organism: Hydrochoerus hydrochaeris; assembly: GCA_004027455.1. Lineage (NCBI taxonomy): Eukaryota > Metazoa > Chordata > Mammalia > Rodentia > Hydrochaeridae > Hydrochoerus > Hydrochoerus hydrochaeris. The sequence goes on from PVLA01001054.1 coordinate 289,911, forward strand.
TAGCAAATGTAAATGACAGTTTGTTGGGCTGTGTGTTTTATCAGGTGCTCCACAGATAATCCTGGTAAGACTCATGAAATGACTGGGGGCTGGCTTTCCCCTGCTCCCCTAGCAGCTTTCCCTTCCACCCCTAGTGGTTTTCTTCATTCTTCACATCAGCATAGAGCATTAGAAACTGTTTTGTTGTGATGTATTTTGAAAAAATGATTGTCTTATTCTAGAACTCCAGATAGGTAACTTGTTTTTTGTGGACCTGGGTTATGACATGAAACTCATGTTTTATTTGGTCCACATGTGAATGCTACCAGCCCCAGAACAGAGTGTCATATATTTCAAACTTCTTTGCAGATTTACGGAAAAACTTCGAGCAAGATCCGCAAGGAAGGGAGGTTCCCATCGAGGGCATGATAGTGCTGCACTGCCGCCCGCCGGAGGGAGTCCCTGCTGCAGAGGTAAGACCCTCAGCTCCCAGGCTGCGAGGAGCCAGGCCTGGGCATCAGAGGGAGGCCAGAGTCCTGTGTGGCCATGGGGAAATGGCAGTGGCCCTGCCTCTAGGGTTGTTGCTGCTGGACATTCTTGCCAATTGCTAGAAATGATGAAAAAATTGGAGCCGAGATCTAATTTCTTGACCTCGAGATCCTGTGTGGCAGTCTGGATCACACTGAATCTGTGATCTGGCACTGATGACCTCAGATTCTACAAGTGTCATCACCTGAGTCCTCAGTGAAGCTCCTTGTCTGTCATTGACTTGTTGACCGGTTCAGCTTCATCTAGCAGGACAGTGTACAGGGCAAGCAGTGTCTCTAGCTATCCATGTGCCTTCTGGCTGATTCAGTCTTCACTCTTCAAGCGACACCATCCACTGAGCATCCGTTATGCCATAAACCCTGGTCTGGTGTTGCCATAACGTGTGACTGAAGCCATAGGGCTCTGACCCGCCTCCTTCACCCTGAGACTCCAAAATCCAGACTCATGACTATTTCTGCGCCTGGCGTGTCTTTTAGAACTTTCTGGTTCCGCACTATTAAAATGTGATTACAATGAATCATAGACTGTGGTAGTAGCAAAGTCGTTCTGAGTCTTTTAGTTGCTTTGAAAGGTGTTCTCATCAACTGGTACAGTAGTCACAAATGGTAGAAAGGTAAAAACTGAAAGTAGGACTCATAAAATTCATAAAATTTGTATAAATTTGTGAACTTTGGCCTGAGTTTAGCAAAGCACAGTCCAGTTGTAGTTGTTCTGTGGAAAGCTAGGAAACCACCCTTGTAGTTATCTTTCATCCACTGGGAAGCAGAGATACTTTTTATTAGAAAAAGACAAAAAGCCCCAGAGACTGCCGCATGTTTTAGCTATCACAGAGGTGGGATTTTGTAATTGGAAGGACAAAGGAGGGGAGAGGCAAATGCAGAAACGGTTTCACACTCAGAGAGATCATGCTGGGTGGACACTATGCAAAGCTCAAATGCTTCACAGAAATAAAGTAAACAGACTTGAAAATTAAAGTGAACGCTCTATGTGTGATATGAAATGATTAGAAAAGAAAATGCTTATTTTTAGATTTTTATTTAATGTGGAGCAGAGAGATATTGATCTTGTCGGGCTGCCTTCATGCTCCCGCCGAAGAACACGGCCTGGCTCCCAGAGCACAGCGTTAAGTGTGTGCAGGAGTGCACTGGTCTCTTCAATGCTGCTCCACGCAGCCTGGGACCCCACTGCCCTATCGGCGATTCCCTGCAGTCACCGCTGTCTCGCACAATCCCAGAACACCCATGGTCCAGGGGCAGAAGTGCACAGCCTCTGTCATGCTGCCAATGTGGAAATCTACCCAAGTTTCCCTTCGCATCTGTCCCTGGAGCCTGCGGGAAGTATTTGTAGCCATAAAGCAGAGTGAGGGGGAGGGGTGCCAGCGCCTAACACACACTGGATGTCTAGATGCATTTTGACAGCTTACATATGCACTTGGTACAGGTTTTGCATTTTTAAGGCATGAAAACTGATGTTTGGATCAATGACCAAAGGTCTCCAACACTCATGGTACAAATGCGTTTTCCTTTAGTGCCTTACAAGGCCCTGGCTTGCAGTTTTCTTGTCTTGTGCACCCTTCTGCCTGAGCCTATTCTCTTTTTCATTCTTTCAGCCTCACCAAGTGTTCTCTGCCTCAGGTCCTTTGCACATGCTGTTCACTACTGGAACTACCTACCCTGGCTTCTCCTGTGCTTTGCCATTCTCACCTCAGGGCTTGCTCAGATACTGCCTGTTGAAAATGTCACTTTCCTACTCCACACCTATACTTCTTAAAAAAAATGATAGTATTGATATACACATACATGATCAAACTCATGACCTTGTGCTTGTCAGGCAGGCACCTGTGCCGCCAAGGTAAACCCCTAGACCTATTATACATAATGATCACATTCGTTATAGGGATTTGTATCTGTACATGATACGTCTTCATTTTTTCTTCCTCCCATTCCCCTCCCTCCCTTCAACCCTTCTTCCCCTCTTTATTTACAAAAGCTTTGCTTCCATTTTTCCTTCTTTTGTCTTCCTTCATTTCCCCCCTCATTTCCCCTTCCCAATAAACATTTTCTATTTCACAATATCTGTTACATGTTTCAGTCCTTATTTACATCTTCAGTTTCTCACGCCAGAGAAACTGTGCAGTATTTCAACATGTCATATATATATATATATATATATTTTTTTTTTTTTTCCATTCATTGGTTGATGGACATTGGACAGTTTCCAAGTTTTTAGATAGTACAAACTGTGCTGCTATAAACATGAGTGTGCATATATCACTGTGGTGTGATGCTTTTAATTTTGATGGGAAGATATCAAGAAGGGAACAAATGGGTCAAATGGAACCTCTAGTCCTAGTTTTTTAAGGTGTTTCAACACTGATTTCCACAGTGTTTGCACCTGTTTATGCTCTCATCAACAGTGCAGAAGAGTTCCTTTTTCCCTATAACCCTGCCAGCATTTGTTACTGGTTCATTTCTTAATGACAGCCATTCTTTCTGGAGTGAGATGGAATCTCAGTGTTGTTTTAATTTTGCACATTTTTTCATATACTTATTTGCCATTTGTACTTATTCATCTGAGAACTGTGTATTTATTTCAGATGCACATTTTTAATTGGGTCTTTAAATTTGGGGAGGTGTCTGGCTTTTTTTTTTTTTTTTGAATTCTGTGTGTATTCTAGATTCCTTTGTCTGAAAAATAGCTACAGCATATGTCTCAGGACTAGAGAAAAGATACTCAAATTCATTTACAACCAGAAGAGATCTAGAAGCACAGGTACTTCTGGGCCAAAAAGCAAGGCAGGGGCATCACAATCTCTGACAAATCTTTCATGATTTTTTTCTTTCCCATTCTGTGAGTTGTCTTATCACTTTTAGTTTCTTTTGCTGTGCAAAAGCTTTTTAATAAAACAAGATTCCAGTTGCTGATTCTTTGTTAGTTCCTGTATGATTGGAGTTTTGTTCATAAAGTCTTCGCCTATACAATGTCTCCAAGACTTCTACCTCTCTCTCAGCAGATTTAGTGTTTGTTTTAATCTGTAGATATTTGATCCATTTTTGGTTTTAGTTCAATTTATGGTGATAGGCATGAGTGTAGTTTTAGTCTTCGGCATGTGGAAAGCCAGTTTTCCTAGCACATTTATTAAAGAGGTTATCTTTCTTCCAGGGAACATTTGGCCCCTTTGTCTATGAGAAGCTAGCTGAGTGTGTCTGGAGTTGTTTCTACGTCAATGTTCCATTGACCCCTGGGTCTGTTTTTTTTGCAGAACAAGGCTGTTTTTATGATGCAAGATTTGTAGTATTTCAGTTCAGAGATTGTGATGCCCCTGCCTTGCCTTTTGGCCCAGAAGAGCCTGTACTATTCTAGATCTCTTCTGGTTCTAAATGAATTTGAGTATTGTTCTCTCTAGTTCTGAGAGGTATGCTGTTGGTATTTTGATCATAATTGCATTAAATCTGTGTAGCAATTTTGGAAGGATGGCCATTTTCACTATGTTGGTTCTCCCTACCCAAGAACATGGGGCATCTATTTTCTGATATCCTCTTCAGTCACCTTTTTCGGAGCACTAAAGAGTTTAATGTAGACATCTTTTACTTCCTTTGTTAGGTTGACTGCTAAGTATTTCATTTTTTGAATGTGAAAGGGCCACACCTATATTTCTTTTACCTGCTTTATATTTTCTCTTTATCTCTTATCACAAGCATACTGTATTTTCATTGCTTTTTTCTCCCACACTAAAATTTAATGAGAGGGTTTTTGTTTATTTATTCATCTCTGTATCCCCAGAACATGAAATAGTGCTTCTCAAAACGGCTATTATTGAGAAGATGAAAGATAACAAGTGTTGGGAAGGATGTGGAGGAAAGGAAACCATTGTACACTGTAGGTGAGAATGTAAATTAGTACAGCCATTATGGAAATCAGTATGGAGATGCTTCAAAAAAATAAAACATAAAACTATCACATGATCCAGCAGCCCCACTGGAGAGTACATATGGGAAAGGAGATGAAAACAGTACCTCGAAGAGGTAGCTGTACCCCACATGCATTGCAGTTATTCTCAATAGCTGAGACACAAACCTATCTGAGGTGCCCATCAGTGGATGACTGTGTAAAGAAATCATAGTGGAATTGTGTTTATTTCAAAGCAGAACAAAATCTCTTTCATCTGTGACTACATGGATGAAGCTCTCATCTAGAACATTATGTTAAGTACGTATACCAAGCACAGAAAGACAAATGTCACCTGACCTCATGTATATGTGAAATCTAGATGGGTGAAAACTAGAGGGTACAAGGTGCTTTCCAAGGATTGAGGGGTTGGTCAAAGGATTCAAAATTTCAGTTAGAGATACAGATTAACTGAAGGAAACCTACTGTACAAAATTATTATAATTAACAATAAATTCTTGAAAATTACTAAGAGTAGATTTTAAGTGTTCTAACCACAAAAATATTGCTAAACATATAAGGTAAGGCAAATTAGCTAAATTTAACCACTCTGTAACATACATAATTAAAAATGTGTTGTGCATACTAAATATATGCAATTTTATTTACTAATTGAAAATTAATGTTTTGCAATAAACACTTGCATATGATTGAAGGGTATTTTCCTGGCTCTGTTGATAAGTGTCTAAAGTTATACCAGGATCAGCCTCAGATAATGTTAATGAGGTCCACTAGAATTTTAGGTTTGTTTTTTTCTCATTAGCTGGTAATATTAAGTGAGGAGACCATCTTCTATCTGCTCTTTGAAGACAGAAATTTAAAAAAAAAAAAGACAAAGAAGAAATAAAGGATGAACAGAATGGTACAGTAATAGACCAGAGCAAAAGTGTGCCTTGGTCAGGGAAGCATTACTGAATGAGTAAATGTGCACATTCACCCCCGGGATGCATGCAGAGGCCATAGACACACAGACCCATTGACGCATCTTCCAAGATGATGCGGGGAATTACTTTTTTTTTATTTTTCATTAACATATATTTGGAATACAGAACAGTGAAATGTGTGTTGAGAATTGGATGCATGCTTTGCCCACTTTCCTCCTTTGTTAGCTTCTAATTTTGACTCTCAGCTGTAACCACAAGGAAAAGAAGAGGAAGTGAAACTTTTAATACTGGCACAGTCCAAATTTATAGAACAAATGTTTGGGAGAGTTACAGAAGGCCAAAACACAATACAGATATATTAGGAAAGAAGGTGAATTTTGTCTTCCATTACCAATGTCCTGCAGCATTTCCAAACTGCACTTCCTGTGCATGTGTTTCCTAGGGCGGCAGCAACAAATTACCACAAACTAAGAGTCTTCATTGACAGAAATTTATTCTGGAGGTTCCAAGTTTGGCATCAAGGTCTTGGTTGTCCCTTGTTTCTGAGGGCTCTAAACGATCTACTCTGTCAGGGTCTGCTGTTGGGTTATTGCTGATGGGAAACTCTGAGATGTCTGCATCACAGAGTTATTGTTTTAATTATGCATTCAAAGAGAGATGGAAATGGTTGGACTAGGAATTGCTGTTGTGGTATGATGGGAAAGAGCATCAACTTCAGAGTCAGAAAGACACCGGATGGCACCCTGGCTAGGAAGTCCTCATGGTCTTGCCCACAGCAGTTTACCAGCTACCTTGAACCTCAGTTTTCTCATCTGAAGATGGGAACAATATCACTTGGTAGGATTGCAGTGAAGTAAAGAAGTAAAGCATCAAAAATATGCAGAACATTTAGCACATTTCTAATGCTGTATAAATGGTAAACTTTATTGATGGCTGTTTTTCTTCCTCTTTTCTTCTTTTTAAAGCTTCATGAACCTCTTGAATCTCAGAGAAAAGGGCAGGACCCTATTCTAGTTGGGGAGGCAGATTAATATGAAAAACTCAGCTCTGGGGAGTAGCTCTAGCTTGCTCGCGGCCCTTGGTTTCATCTCCAGCCCCTTTCCCACCATAAAATGTTTAAGGAAATAGAAAATTTTTGCAACATCTGACATGTTTTCAGCCTTAAGAGGGAGAAGGGACCTGCCAAGGACGTGTGAATACCAAGCCCATTGCAGGACAAAGACTCCAAAAACTTCCTGCCTTCAGAAATTAAATCACTACACATTGGGCTCATGATAATCAATGGTTCTTCACCCTACCACCATTCAGATATCGACTGAGTGGGATTATTGTTTCTAAAATACTTTTCAAAAGTTGTTATGTGAACTTGAGGTCCTCGCCGGAATTATTTAGAGATGGCTTTGGATACCTTAACACTTCATGCATGTTCCTTGCAAAATACTTAACATGCAGATTGACGATAACTGCAGCTTTTCTGAGGTCTGTGAGCTTATGATAATAGCTGAATTTGTTAGACTTTGCTTGTCACTGCCTTTACTTTTAACCTTAACCTTGGGGCACTTCTAACTGAAGATAGCAACTTTAGTGTTTGACACTTGTTTAGCTAAAACCAATTTGCTCTTCTCAAAACAATTCATTATCCCACACTGCACTTTTTTATACTCCCAATTAAATGGAAAATCTATCTTTCATAAAAGTTAGAAATTATGTCCAATGAAAACCCGACATTTTAATGGTTTTCCACAGATTAAAATTGTAAAGTTCTCAGTAAACTCTGATTTACTGATGTTGGCTGTAAAATGGTTATTGCTGTTAATAATGCCTGTAAATCTTAACAGGTTATATTTGCCTTGGACAATAAAACTTGCCATAAAGGCTTAGTGTCTAAGGCTAATTCTGCTCACATCAAGGTAAACAGCCTGCTCAAAATAATTCATTGTCTTTGAGAATGAAGGCCCAAAAGCTGAGTAGTAGACGGATCCTTGCCTTGGGCCGTCACAGGCCGGGCTCTGTGCTGGCTTTCATCTCTCCAAAGAGGCAGAGTGGTGCTGCATTGGAAAACTCAAGGTCAGAGGCCACGGTCACTGCAAGTGCTCTTCTTTCTGCCTCACAGCGACTCAGTTGTGCCATTGGCCCATCACTGGGAACAGAGTGAGGGATAAAAGCGTGGCAGAGGCAGTGAGTATTAGAAGCTGACCTATCAGATGGCAGGGGGGATAGGGCAGTTAGGGAGGAAAGACTGATGCTGCCCCAGAGGCCCACGTGGAGACCACAGGTGTGCGCCCCACTGATCTTAGTACACTTGGATACTTATTGTTTTTTCTCATATTTGGAGGATTTCACTTCAAGTTTCACTTATCTGTGAGAAATGCCAAAATGCCTTTTCATCCTCATGTGTAGTGGTCCCCAATCTGGTATTCTTGTCCAAGATGGGGTGAAGAATTGAGCAAGGGGGGCCGTGTTGGTGCTGAAAGTCCCCTCTGGGGAGGGTGGTCAGGAGATGCCCAGTGCTGCGGGCTAGCTGGGGAGTGGGTACCTCTGCCAAGTCTCCTGGCTGTGACCTGTGTCATGGTTTGTGCTGACTGGGCTTTGCTGAGCGTACCTGCCAGTGGTTTAGACATGGTTTCTGGCTGCTTGTCAGCCTAGGCTGGCTTTTTGGGCCCCCTGGAGACTCTGGGTACTGTTCATATTCTCTAATAAAGTCTTTCCCTGCCTGAATCAACCAGAACAGAATTTGTTGTTCTTAGCAAAAATACCCTGACTGTTTCAGGGCATGTGCCATGTTTCAAGGATTACCTTTGAGAAGGATCTGAAAGTGGCTTTTGGAACAAAGCAATTCACCATGCGCTAAAGGCTACTTTGAGGCCATTATTCTGACTTTATTTGGAGGAAATAGGGGTGGGTGGCTAGAAAGGCCCCAAGACTCCTTTTATTTTCTTTATTCCTGACACATAAGTAGAAGAATCCGCTGCTGTGTGACAGTGACAGGGAACCTTTTAGAGCGCTCAGTGTCGTCACACAGCCTCTACTGCACTCGTGCCTTAGGTTTGCCACCACTGGCCTGTGACTTTCCCATCGTCTTAATAACACTGCCCAGACTGCTGCCAGCAGCGTTGAAGTCCAAGGCCCTTTGCCCTGTTCCCTGTGATATTCTTGATAAAATGTTCCTTTCTTCCTGATGTGTTCAGCAGCCTTAAGCCTGGGAGAGACTCTAATGACATTAGACTATTTAATATAAGAATCACTAGACTATTGTGTTTAACCTCAAACAGACTATGAAATGAGGATTTTATTTTAAAAATAAGTCTCTTAATAACTCACTGGAGAATGTTAAGTGAGGTGCAAAAATTGTGAAGCAGTGGCCCTCAGGTATAAATAATTAATCTGGTGCAGCCAAAGCAGAAAGAATGTGTAATAGTCCAGATAAACTTCGCTTTGAGGAAACTGATGGTGAGGACCTTTGCAGCAAACTGTGTTTGATGAGAACGTGTAATATTGTAATGGAAATCTAATGGACTCTAAAGAAAAGAGAATGTTGAATTGGTTAAATAGTGGTAATTAAGTGCCAGTAAAATTACTTCTCTGAAAATATCCCTGCCAAAGAAACAAAAAATTGCTATCATGAGAGAGAGAGGAAAATGAAGTTAATGTCGACAGCCCCCAAACCCTCAGCAGTGTAAATGGTTAGTACATTTTATGAATGCACTGCCTTTTGCTGCATCCTGAGCTGGGAAGCTCTGTCTTCTTACTGAGGAAAAGAAGGATAGAAGACATGTGAAACTTGCTCCCTTGTATTTATTTTCCTTTTCCTTCTTGTTCTGGATTTCTGAAAGGCCTGAAGCATGGAAGCTAGAATTAAAATTTTCAAAGCCAAAGGGAGAAACTAAAGATGACATCACATCCTTGGCCTTGTCGCTTCTCTTTGCCTCCTCATTCCATTTGCTCTGCATGTGGAGTTGGCCACACCTGGTCCATCCTCTTTCCGTTCACCCTTCTGAAGATGTCACCTCAAGTGCCGTTTCTGTGTCCCTCACATCTCTTTGCCTGTGACGCCGGCATCCTCCTCCACCTTTCTCTCCGGGTTACACAGTTTTGAAGGAGCTGCTGTACGCCACTGGCCTCTAAGTTCCCCCTGGCCATCCCAGCTGACGCTCACCTTTCTCCTCCTCAGAGACCCTTAAGTTGGGAATGTGGGATGCCCAAGAGACTGGTACCTTCTTCCCTCTGAAGGCTCTTAGAGAACATTGCTTCGAATGTATTGTTTTCTAACTTGTGCATTTAATGTTTCATGCACCCGTGTTATAGTGCTTCAAGGTAATTTCCTTCACAATAGAATATGTAAATCGTCCCTTTCACTGTCCCTCACACTTCCCTCAGCAGGTAACACGAATGTACCGGAAACATGCCAGGTATCCGGGAAGTGAATGTGGCTGCAGGATGGACATTTTTACAACCACTGGGTGATGCACATGGCAACAAACTTTTCAATTTGGATACTACTTTATAATTTATAGAATTTTATATTGATTTATCTGGATTTATTTGGTCCTGGAGGCCCCCATTTCCAGCTCAGCATGTACAGCCATGTAAGCATTTATAGAATCATTTATTTTGTGCATACAGTCTAAGTATCCTTCATTTTAAATGCTTGAGATCAAAAGCACCTCAAGTTCCAGAGTTTGTTCTTTTTTTAAATTTTGGAATATCTGCATGTATATATAATGAGCTATTTTAGGGACGAGACAGAAATTTAAATATAAAATTTGGTTCATATATACCTTATACCACTATAGCCTGAAGGTAATTTTGTACAGTGTGTATAATTTGTTCATGAATTTTCTACTTGTGATGTCGTGGTGCTGTCTAAAAGGTTTTTCATTTTGGTGCCATTTGGATTTCAGGTTTTTGGATTAGGGATGCTTCAGGCTGTCTCGGGTGAGAAACTATTTTCTTGCTGACATCTACGGCTTTTACACATACATACCTACAATAAAATTTAATTCAGAAATTAGGCACAATAAGATATTAGCAATCATAAACAATAAAATAGAACAATTATAATAACATACAGATGTGGTCTGTCTGTCTTAGAATGTCATATTTTACCATGGATCTTGGTAACCTCAACATATGATTTTTTTTTTATTAAGAGTGTTTTACCTTTTTACTTTTAAAGGCAACACCTTTTGGCTTCTCTTTGGCATTTTCAAATTGCCAGCATCATTGTTCTTGTACTTTACAACCATTATTGCGTAAAATAAGGGTTACTTGGATACAAGCAGTGTGTTACCATGACAGTTGGTCAGATAACTGAGATACCTGCTAAGTGACGAATGGGTGGGTAGCACACACAACATGGACACAGTGGGACAGATGGATAATTCATATTTCAAGCCAGAAAGGGCAGATGGAATGTGTTTTCTTACTCAGAAAGGTGCAGTTTAAAATGTGAGGATTATTTCTGGAAATTTCCACTTAATAACTTCAAACTTTAGCATAAGTAAATGTAACCACAGAAAGTAGATATTGGTATGGGGGTTCTGATACTCTAGGACAGGAGTGTGAGCATGCATGGACAGTCCTACTGACTTTTCTGTTTTGTTGGGCTGGGAGGGTAGCTCAGTGGTAGAGCACATGCCTAGCATGTGTGAAGTCCTAAGTTCACTCCCTAACCCCTCACAAAAATTCCTCTATTTTGTCACTCATTGTGTGATGCCAGGACTGAGCCTTATTGCTCCCCAGTAGGAATCCATCCGTCACTTTGATAGCATTGGAGCCCACACCGCATTTGGATTCTGGATAGTCTAGCAGTGCAGCTTAGGGCCAGAGAGGACACTGAGCTGATTTGATGGGGTGAAGAGATACTGTTGCCAAACTCTCCCTTTATCCCTCCCCAATTCTTTTGCTTATAGAAAAATTACATCTTTTATCTTATACTAACTTGGTGAAATAGAAAATTTGCATTTTGTGCTTAAGATTCTAAAATCGAAAGAAATAAATGGGTCAAGAGGACAGATGGTTAGGTAGAAAACTCAGAATGCCAGCAATTGATCAATCAGTAGTACAAGAGAAAAATCTTTTCCAAAAACACCCATAAAGAAAGAAAATGGATGCTTTCTAAATTAACATAAGGAGGGCATGGAGCTATTTCTCTGTCCTATGACTTCTTACAGTTTAGCGGCAATAAACAGTCTTTATATCTTGAATTATGCAGAAGTAAAAGCAGCCTTGGAGGCCTCTGCAGACAGAGTTGCAGATCTGTAACTCAGCAGTAATGTTGCATGGGCATGAATCAAGAGCTCCATCCCCATCCTGCTGAGCCAGCATGGGTTTTAATGTTTCTAGGAAGCACGCTACATGCCATCCTGATTCGCTTAGCAAACGTAGTAGACTCCTTTGTTTTTCAGGCAGAACATATGAACGTAGAAATAAACAACAGCTACAGCCACTCCAGAAACAGCTTCTGTTATTCCCTTGCCATGATCCCCAAATCCTGATCACTCCCTGTGGTCTATTTGGGAAGAAATGGCATTTTCTGGTCATGCGTTTGTTTTTAGTCAATTGTAGATAACTATAAGGAGCACTAACTACCCCATGAACAGTTTTCCCATAACCGCTGTTAAAATAGAAAGCAGGCCCATTTCTCCTTCCTGGGTGGTTCAGAGGCCTGTAGGATTACTGCCCACCCACAGGTGCAATTGAGATGCAAACAGCTGGTCTTAGCGCAATTTAGCTTTAGTTCCAGAATTTGTACCTGGTGGGAGAATCCAAGATGGCCTCTTTCATTGAACCACACACTTCCCAAGCTTTACCCTCTGTAAAATCCTAAGAAGCTGATGTGATCTTCCTTGGGAGCCGCTGTAGATTTGGCACAGTAGTACACGGACTGAGAAGGACTGTGGAAAGTACCGGGGTTGTGGCTGGTGTAAGTTGCGGTGGCTTCCACTCCGCAGGTTACAGCCGCGCCACCCTGGCCTAGCAGCTGCACAGCTCACAGCACACATAACTCAGATGCACTTGGTTATATCAGTTAAGCTTCCAGGAAAAACACCCAAAATTCAGAGCTGAACAGCTGATAATCCCCTGCTGTGGTGAATTTTGATTTAAGTATAACTGAGTCTCTCTTGGCTCTGGCTTAACTGAATTGGAACTGTTCTTTTAATTGTTGATTCAGTATTAGCTCACAGATCTGCCTGTCGGTTCTCCCCATAGATTCTCTCTATAGATGTAGGTATTAATCATGTGTAATATTCCTGATCCTCTGTGGAATACCAGCACAGGCCCTTGCTGGTTACAAGTGACAGTTTAAGCCTTGATTTCTTTGTGCAGGAAGGGCCAGACAGAGGACAAGTATGCTGGCTGAACAGTTTAATGTGGAGATCACCTTTGCAGTCAGCTCTGCTGTGCCACTGTATCCCGCCACCCAAATCTGACAGGAAGAGCCATGGCAGTGTGTCAGTTTAGAGAGTGCTGGGTGGTCAGTATCATCTTTTTTTCAACATTGTCATCTCTGTGCTGCTTGCAGTGGCTTAGTGACAGTATCTGGGTATAGTTAGGAATGTAGCATGGGAATGTATATGTTTGGGGGTAGCAAACTATGTCTCCTTAGAATTCAGAATCTCACATTTTTTGCTGGCAGTACTACAGATTGAACCCAGATCACATGCATGCTAGGGTCTATCTTCTCTTTGATTTCAAAACCAAATCTGGGTGTGGCCTGATACTATCATTATTTGCTACACACTATGAAGCTTATAAGAGCGATGGATGCAGGGGTGTAGCTGGTTCCAAGATCCAGTGCTTTTCTGGTTACACACTCCTCCCCCACTACCATCAATGCTGGGTCAAAGCATGGTTGAGAGGCAATTTATGCCATCTTCTTACCTGGGCCACTACAGCTTTAACTAACTCTTATGGTTATAGATTTCAGTTTGGTTAATAAATGGCTTTTCCTCGAAGCACATGGCAATAAATGAGACAAGGTCTCTCTTCCTGACAAGTTCAAGCATCCAATGCATAAATATGTAAATAAGTATCCACTGGGGACTGTGCTACCTCTAATCATAACAATAAATAGACACGATCGTTTCTGTGGACCAGGGTGGTCAGCCGAGACTCCAGAGCAGCAGCGGAGAACCTAGTGCAGGCGTGCCACAGCCGACTATTTGTTATCACCGAAAGCTCTGGAAGGTTCGCCGTCACTGCTCTGGCTGACCCATCCCCCTGCAGTTCTGGAAGGTGAGTACGAGGCGACCGTGGTGGGAGGCAGCAGGAACACTTCAGAAACCAGGCCAGCGTGGCCAAAGCATGCAGGCGCAGAGCAGTGTGGATGGGCAGGGAATCCTGTCCATCTGGTTAGGTTCATTCTGGAAGAACCTAAGGAACCAGTGGGAGAATTCCTGGAGTTGAGGCCCTAAGGCAGTGGTGGCAGTTCATTAGGCCTGAACGCTCTGGAAAGTTTGCCCACACTGCCTAGAGCCATCGCTCTGTGTTGGGGAGGTAGAGGATGATCAAGTTTGTTGGCTTCTGTGATAAAGTTGGATCTTGGGTACAAAGGGTGGTGGAGGACCCACAAGAATTTGTGTCTGAGAAGTGACAGCTAGATTTGTCTGCCTGTTAGTTTTTAAATTTTACATTTTTATTTCAAAGATCAAGTGATTACATTGCAAGTGTGAAGCTGATAGGAAGTTTTAAATTGATGCATAGTTCTCTAGATTATTGTTGAGATAACTTTTAAACAGTTTGTGTTTTTTTGTTTTGTTTTGTTTTTGTTTGTTTGTTTGTTTGTTTGTTTTGCTATGCTGGGGATTGAAAGCAGGAGCTCATGCATAGTAAGCAATCAGTACCCCTGAAACACATCCCAAAACTGTTTGTCTTTAATTTTATTTTGTCAAAGATGTTACCAAGTTGCCCCAGCTGTCTGCAACATGAGATCCTCCTGCCTCAGTTTTCTGAGTAGCAGCTGTCATGGTTTAGATCTGGGGTGCACTGCAAAAGCTTCATGTGTTCAGAGGTAGGGCTTCTGGAGGGTGATTGGGTCACAGCAGCGTTACAGGACTTGGTTCACCTGGGAGCAACTTCGAAAGCTGTGGCTCCCTCCTCAGCCCTGTTGCTCTCTGCTTTCAAACCTGCATGGCTGGCGTGGCTTTCCTCTGCTAGGCCCTTCTGTTAGGCTATTTCTGCCCTGTAGCTAACTAACCAGCAACTCAACCTTGAACTGGATAAGCCTCTGCTCCTTTGCTTTGTGGGCATCAGGTAACATGAAAATGACTGAGACAGTGGGTAAAAAAAACAACTTCTTTGTAATTAATTTTAAACTTGCATAGAAGTCTTGGAATGAAGAGAATGAGTACAACAGGACCTGCTTCCAGTGTCTTCTTTCTGATAAAACCATGCCTAATGCACTGACTGCCGTTCCTGCCTCTCTAGCCCAAGCAAGCAGAAGATCTGTCTTCCTCAGCCCTTGCCATGTGCGTTGTGCCTGTCACATGGGACAGATAAAAGGGTGGGGAGCCCTGCAGGTGCTTTGCGCTCCTGACCTGTGGCAGTGGGGCTTGGCCTTGCTGCTGGTCCTCTGGGCACGGCTGTGTGGACTCCACTCCATCCGCTCTGCGCTGCTGTGCTGGTGGGCGCCCTCCTCTTCCCTGCCACAGAAGAGAAGTGGCAGATGACAAGAGGCATCAAAGGCCTTCATGTTACTCAGTGCCCCTGCTTCAACCTTTCACCTCTGCCTTCCATGTGGGCTCCCAGAACTACTGGACAAAGCTTTTGAAAGTTTCCTTCTCTCCTTTGTACTTGCCCTGTGTTCTGCTGGAAATGAGTGGAGACCCTCCCATTTTCTAGTGGTTTTGATCACATTACGGGCCGTTGAGAAACTCCAGCCTCTCGGGTTGTGCCACGCTGTTAGCTCGCTTCACTGAAGTCGGTGTTCAGAGCAGAGCATGATGGTGTCACTTTGTCATCGTTGTTTCCATGCAGCCAGAGCCTTTCATCCAGACAATGTGGGTGCCTCTCACAGATTCTCTCGTTCTGCAGCCAGCAGAAGAGCTTTTGTGTTTGCTGGGGTTGCTTCTGTGACCCATCGTGTGCCTTGTTTCTGTGCCTGTCAGACCTTCCTGCATGGCTGCAGTTACCTTTTGCATTCGTTCTTCTCTGTACACATTTACTCCTTTGTGATTATCCAGGCAATCTCTGCCCTGCTGGTGTGGCCTGACTCCCTGCCTGTGTTAAAGTGCCTGGGACATTGTTCTTACAGTACCTTCTGAAAGTGAGCACTGATTCACTTCTCCACCTCTGCCTGCTGTTGCTCTTTTCACTGGGTTTTTGTTTCTCAGTTTCTAAGTTCCTGCTGACTTCCTGCAACTGTGGATTCCTGAAGCAATTAAAGACAGCTCTGTCAAGGACAGTCTCTTTCCAGTTTCCGCCATGGTCAGCCAATGTGTAATACTGGCTCAGACTTGAGCACAAGAGAGAGCAAGGCTTCTGCACCGTCACTCAGCTGCCCTTGGGGTGAGATACTCCTGTGTTGTCCTGCTGCCTGCAGCCTATTTAATGGCATCTTTGGTCTCTGCCTAGCAGATGCTGTTAATCCCTCAGTCCGTCTCCTTCATTTATGACAGCCAGACATATCCAGTCACTGCAAATACCCCTGGCTGAGCTCTAGGACAGTCTTTGCTCTCAGGGAGTTTGGAGCTGTGATGAGTTGTTATGGACTATGCCCAGTACAGAGACTGCCACACAGCAGACACTCCATGCTTTTTGTTGTTGTTGTTGAATTGTGTTCACCATCAGCTGATAGTTGCTAATATATGTTGTTTCACAGTGAGCCTGTGAAAGAAAGGCAGTATACATCATCCATATTCATCTCCATACAGGTGGCCCTTAGCAGAGTACATGGCTTGAAATAAATATTCAGAATATGTCCATCAGGAAACCTCTGAATTAAAAGAAAGGATAAAAAGCTTAAATGAAAATGACTATTTTAGGTTTATTGATTAATCAAAGATTTAAGTGTGTTCCACCAGCATGGGCTAGACCAGGAAGGATGATATGGAACAATAGATGAGATGGATAAAGAAGAAATCAGCAAGAATCCTTATGAGCCAGGAAGGTATAGATTCTACTTCTCAGGCCTGATCAGCGCCTCCCCAGATGGCTCGGTTGGCTTTGCAGTTTTTAAAAAGCCAGATTGTACAGCTGTGGTTGGCATCCTTATTAAACAGGTTGGTCAAAGTACTCCTGAACAGTGTAGTTATAGTAGATTGGAGTGACATCGGGCAGAGAGGGAGCTCTCAGGAGACAGCCTGCTGAAGCACATATTTATCAGGGCCCCAGAAGGGAGGCCGAGGGTGCACTTCACCCCCTACTAAAGAAGTCCCATAAAACACAAAAACCAGACTTATTCAGGGGTTTCACCTGACAGAACGACACAGAAAACAATATGGTGAAGATGGGAGACTTAACCAAGGTCTCTCCTCACCCTCAGAACTAAGAACGTTAAAATCCCTTCCGTGGAGGTATTATTTTCCCTACTTAAAAGGCAGGTGCTATATTGGATAGTTCTGTGTAGGCCCCTGTAGTCCAAACGATAGGGAGGCTGAGACAGGAGGATTGCTTAAGTCATGAGTTAGTCTATAGCCTGAGCCACTTTAGGGAGATTTCTTCTAAAAAACAACAACAAAAAATAAAAAAAGAAAGAAAGAAAGAAAGAAAGAAAGAAAGAAAGAAAGAAAGAAAGAAAGAAAGAAAGAAAGAAAAGAAAGAAAAGAAAGAAAAGAAAGAAAAGAAAGAAAGAAAGAAAGAAAAGAAAAGAAAAGAAAAGAAAAGAAAAGAAAAGAAAAGGAACAACAGCAACCACAACAAAAAACCACATGAAACTTGGAATCATAAGCTCGAGTACAACCTAAGCTCCTCCTTTTATTAGCTGTGTGATCTGGGATTAATATAACCTCTCTGAACTTAAAGGTGCTGCCATGAAAAATAGAATAATAATGCTTCTTAAGGATGTTGTAAAGTTTAGTAGAAATCAGATACTGTTTCTTACACCATTTTCCTTAGTTCCCAGCATATCAACTTAGTGCTAATAGTTATAATATTAGATACCAAATCCATTAAAACCTTTTGTTTCCCCCCAGTGCAGGGGATGGAGCTCAGGATCTTAAGCTCGCCAGGCAGATGTTCTGCCACTGAGTCACAGCCCACCTGAAGACGTGTTCTTTATTCCAGTGTTTAGGGACAGTGTTCCACAGACATGGGTGGAGACCGAGCTCTGGCCGGAGGGTTCACGTCCTGCGTGGTGTGGCTGAAGTCAGGCTGTGCCCGGGCTCCCTCCGCTGTTCCCTCCGCCTCACCTTCTGTGGTCCAGCCACATTCCTGCATCCCTTCGCCTGTAATGGCTCATCCTTTTCCAGCCAGAGCTAACACATTCTTCACAAGTAATCATGATCGCTCAGGTGTAGAGACGTCACGACTTCAGGAGACATGTTTTCTCTGTGACAAATCCATTTACTTTCAAAGCAAAGCAATGAAGAATGTGAACAACTTGATTTTGTCACCACAAGTGCTCTATACAAGTCAAGGTGGAAGATCTAGGATCAATATGACTAATGGATCCCAGGTCCAAGTGATGGAGTCAGCAAAAAGGATAAATGATTGCTTCCCCGCTGCCTCTCAGATGGTGATTTCTTCTTACTGTCTGATCTGATAGCCATCCCGTGTCCCCAGGGTAGCTGTCAGTCCAATCACAAGCCAAGCCTAGGAAGCACTTGGTCAATACATCCAGTGTGTCAAGCTCTGAGTCATTTTTATGTTTGTTTATTCGCCTTATTACTTTCCTTGGCTGAGTAAAATCTCTATTACTCTGGGCTCAGGAACAGAGAATGTGCTAGGAACACCCGAGGCATACATTTTATTTTATTTTTATTATTTTTTGTGATAACTTCATTATTCCCTTATGCCAGAGTTTTTGCCAAACTTGTTTTTTTTTTTTTTTGGTCCCTTCTTCTTTCTCCAGTACCCTCTGTTTAGCCTCTCCATTTATTTATTCTAGCTACACAGAAGTGAGCTCATGCCATTACTTGGCCTTTTTTCCTTCAGTGCAGTGAATAGCTCCCAGACTTTTGGGTTTCACAGTCTAGGAAAATCATTTCTGTCTCCTTCTTAAAAGAAGGATTGGCCAAGTGTTGCCAAACTATTATTTTTTTTTCAGGAAAGTATATAAAGATATTGTAGCATCTATTTTCCACAACCATTATTTCATTTAGAATGGAACACTCAATAACAACATATCAGAATTACAAATTTAAGATAAATATGGCCTTTATAAGTTTATTACATTGTCCCCTTTTCCTGTCTACAAAGCCAGAAAAGTCATCCTAGATCAGGTATGCCATGGATGAGTGACACGCAGCGTCAGGTTTACAGATCTGCCATGGTCACTCATGTATATGACAGTGGATTAGCAAGAAGAATAGTGTTGCCTGGTGTCTGAATCAAAAGCAGCAATCCTGCATTCTTTAGTTAATTCCTACACACAATCCTAATTTTCATAAATAGCTCTTCTTATATTTTGTTTGTGCATTTTGCAATGAAATCAGTACTTTCCCAGAAGAGAAATTATTTTCCATTTTCATCTAAAGCTGCAGTAGTAACTATAAGGTAGCAGAACATACGTACATGTCCCGTAGAACATGCAGGGGGCCCATCCACATGCCAGACCTTGCGGTAAGCCCTAGTGTTGTTCATGGTGGCTCCGAGACCTCTGGTACTTCTTGTGGTTTTGGATTTGGTCTGCACATGCAAGCCCTACAGCTCTGTGGGTTGATGACTTCAAACAGGTTCTCCTCTAAGCTGGTTTGTTCATATATAGGAACTAAAACGATGACAGAGCCTTATCTGTGGATTGCTCCTTTAGTGACAGGTAGTGCATGTTGTACTACTTAGTATGTCATCTCACTGTGCTCCCTCTTTTCATCTGTAGTTTTTAGGAAAAAATCTAAACAGACATCTCAAAATCATTCCCGGAATCTCTCTAAATTAACAAATTGCTATGTCTTCGCCCCCTCCACAGTGAGCCAGCTGTATTGAATCACATTCCATATGTGTAGTTGACTACATAAACCTCCTTGTTAATTTATTCTTTAAAAGTGGGCCTTTTCAGTTGCAGGAATGTTAATTATTATTTATCACTCCTTAATTATTGTAATCTACTGCGTGCTTATTTTCAGCGTGCATATGCACGAGCTTATGTGTGTGTGTTTTAAACCGGCAGTTTGCCACTCCAGCCGTCTCGGCTAACCTTTTATCTCTCTGCCATTGCTGCCATTCCATTTTGGGCTCTGACAGGGTATTCCACAGTGGTGAGCTGTACAGCTGCTTTACTGAAAAACATAAACTTCTCTTGAGTTTTGAGTGTTCTGTAGAGGTTGGTATAGTATAAAATGCCTTTAAAACTATCACTTGAAAAAAATGTTAGAAATGTGCCTTGTAGGTCCTCTTTTATCAAATGTTTAACACAGAGTTTGGCATTTTAATGGGCTCCCCTCGATGTTCTGGTGGGGATCTACATAAAGTCTGAAGGTTTATTTACTACTGTAACTTTTAATGGAAATGTAAAATAATTTCTCTTCTGGGCAGTGCTGATTTCATTGGGCACACATCCACGAAATGTGAAAATCACGTAAAATGCAAAGTTGCAAGTATCACTAAAGCAGGGAAAGCCACTGCCACACATTTCAGATGGGCCAGTGTATTTATGGTTCTTGTACACATACTGTAAAATGTAATGTGGCGAGATTGCTATATTGTAATAAAACAATGTGCTGCTTGCTGAAGAAAAAAGAGGCTGGTGACTTATTGCAGTCATTGTACCTTGTTTCCTGTTATTGAAAATGGAGTATGATTATTAAATGCGTGCGGTGTGCATTTTACACACTTATAGATCTTGGTTTTTATGTGTGCCCTGGATATCAATATTTGCTTTACTTTTAAGGAACATTAGTTACAAATAAAATAAGTGTGCTTCATTTTTCATTTAAGAGACAACAACTTCAGTGCTGAAGTCAGATGGCAGTATATGTCTCAATGACTATTGATCTGAAAACCCTGTTGAAAGTAAGCAGCACCGGTTTTGCAATAAGCAAACACAGGAGCTGCTGCTACTGCATGCAACCCGTGAAACTGAGTGGAGTAGCAATAAATAGCAGTTTAATTAAATTGCTACTTGGCAGATAGCAGGGCTGTCTTTCATCTGTGGTTTAGAACCGGTGGGGTCTTTTTTCCCTCATGATGTGTATCTGGCATTCTCATTAATGCTAATGGGAACTGTCCCCAGTAAAGGGGCTACTGGCCTCATGTTCCATTGTGTCTGCAAAATGCCACATGCATTTTTTCTCCCTGGGGCTATTCAGAGTTGTGTTTTAAATGCAAAGAAAGAGATCTAGATGTCTGAGAAAGTTTCAATGTATAAAATCTGTATGTATTTTCAAAATACCCTGCAAATGCTAAATAATCATATCTTAGAAACTCATGAAAATATCCAACTACGTTTTGTGTAGGACTTAGTTGCAAATTGCAATTATAACTAAAAGATTAAAATATAGCCTCCCCTTAGAATTTAACTCTCTGATTAGCTATATGCATATATGTGATTATGGTGCTTGGTAAGCCATGGAAACCAGGCTGCTAGGCTAGAAATGAATGAAAATGATTAATTAGATTCTGTAAGGTGTTGCGTTTATAGCAGGGCACACATAGCCTTCAGCTCATTTGGGTTCAAAGATGTCTGCAAGACGCAAGTGCTTGAAAATGATTAAAGCAAAGCTAGCAAGGTACAATTTCCAGCTGCTGTGTTGCTTTTACTTTCCCTGGAGCACAGGCTGGGAATATATATTATCTAGGCATCCTCAGTGCTCTAGCAAAAGAGATCTTTCATTATTTCTTTGTATGAGTTCAAACATTTCTGGATAATAGTATCAAGCAAACTACATATACATGCATGGCCCAAGTCTATATATGAAGAAATCTTGCTAATTTATAATTACTTATGTTTCCTCCCAGACAGCTGATCTCTTGGTACTGGAGAGAGATTCATTTATTAAAGAATATATATGGGCTGGCTCTGATGCTACCATTAATGTGGGAGGGAGTTCTTGCCCCAGAGAGGAAATGTTTCTCTAACACATACTTTGGTGAACACTCAGTTTCATAACTGTGTGTGTACTAACTTCACATCCAGAGAAACTGATTCTACCAGCCTTCATCTGCTAAGAAATAGACAAAAAGACATCAAGTTCATCATCTTGCTAAATTAAGGAACAGTGATTTTTTTTTTTTAAATGGAGACCTGAAACCAGTGAGGAATAGCTCTCCATGAGATTTATCATATTTTGCCTCTTCTCATTCTTATCAGCTACATACATACCTTCTGGAGTAAAACCCAGTGGCCTTTAAGGTAGAGGTTCCCTTCCAAACAATAACCTTCAGGCAGAGCCACCTGGCTTAATTAATCTGGTAATGTCTGCCTTAATTTGTTTGATTCATCCTCTTGCAGTAACAAAGGAACAAGGGGCTGTTCATTTTTAGCACACTCAAGGCATTTTTATTGTATTAATTTGTCACCATTCCCTTTCTAGCAGTCATGCAGTCATTTACCCTGGTAAATAATTTACCGCATGTGCATGCTCTGTGTCTGAGAATGCAGAATTTGCACTTGGCAAAACTCAGCCATTTCAGTTTCAAATATGCACCAGTGTAGAAAATTCCACACGCCATTCTTCGGCTCAAAGTATAATTAATACTTTTGTTTAAAATTTTTTTAAAAATCTGGTTTTTCACTCACTTTTTTTCAGGAAGTGAAACTTGGTCTGTTTGTGACAAATAATGCCAAGTGGCATGGGCTTTAAGATGACATCATTGTAAGAATATTTTTTCATTTAACACTTTTTAAAAGTTATTTTTAATTTTAGAAACTCAGCCACTAAACAAAGTCCTTGTCTGAAGGTATTAATGGGGAAAATATGTGTGTATGTGTTTAGCAATGGAGAAATAGGTACTAGGTCTACTTTTTCTACTCAATATTTTTGCCTTTCCTTTTCCATATTATTGAACCTTAAAACTTTGCTACTCAGTAAACAATTGACTTTTAAAAAGTACTCAGAAATTCACATTGCCTGAATTGATTAAGTATTTGATTACCAGGCACCACTTCACCCTAAATAAATTTCATAGCAGTTAGGTTTACGGAGGGATTTGGACACGGTCTGTTCTAGCTTGATGTAGCAGACATATTCTTGATGCTGTAATAGTGGAGATTTCCTGCAATGTAACCCTTCTAGAATAGTTTTCTCTTTTTATTCAGTTACTCATATAGAACATCTTTTAAAAAAAACAGTGAACTTCTTACTTGAAAGGAAGTATTTCATGGATATTTACATGTGAAAAGAGCTTTATTTTGATCACTTACTCTGTTCTGAAACTGATTAATTCAATGAAGTAAATTCAATAAATTGTTTCTTGGGCAACAGATGAACTCTGAGATTTTTATATTGAGCTTTATCTTTTTATAGGAAATGTTATAATATGATGATATTAATGTTATTATGGTAGCAGAATTAGTTGGCAGAGATTGTATTTCGGCTACTTGGACCTTATACAAACCATCACTTATCCACTGATACGCAACATTTTTGTTTTACTTGCTTAAAATTGCTTGGTGTGTCAGGGATTATCAGGGATTATTAGGTACTCATTTAAATGCTGAGCAGTCTGATCTCAGGAAATAAGACATACTCAAAGGATAGTATACTATATCTCTGATATTTACTCAATTGCCCACACTTGCTCTACCTTGAGTACAGGAAAAGACCAAGTTGAATCTTGTTAGCACCTCAACAGCAGTAGGGTCCTTCTTTGTTTTTGTTGTTTCTGCACAATGTCAAGCCAGGAGTCTCATCGCAATGAAATATGTTTGTCAGTGCCATCTCTTTCTGGGGTCTTCGTTGCAAATTCTTGTCTTGGCCCATGGTGAATATACCCATTATATATCATAAACTTGTACTTATAAAAGAAATTCTTGTCTTAGGCAATTCCTAGTGTCGTAGTCTGGGTTTGTAAGGAAGTAGATTTAATACAAGACACATATTTATAGGATTATTTTACAATATTCATCCCAAAAAATCAAATGCAGAAGAATGAAAGAGATTTGTCCACATGTTAGTGACCCAAAAAACCCAGCTGAGGTCCTGAATCCCATGGCAATGTACTGCAGAGGTCCAGCTAAAGACCTAGAGCCCAGGACAGTGCTCCCCCCAGTCCTAATGGAGGGCTGGAGCTCATGACAGTGTCTAGGTAAGTCTGTATCAAGGTTCTGCACTGGTTTGCCCAAAGGTCAGTGGTGCAAGCTAGAAAGTCTGTGCCAGTGGGCTGAAGGATCTGTGCCAGCAGGCTGAGGGATCTGCACTGCAGCTGGGAAGTAATACTTAAGACAAACATGAAGACCAGAGTTCACTCAAAGAGAACAGCAGCCATACCCAGTGGCAGCAAGGACGTGACTTCACCAAGGAGGAGAACAGCTGAGTTCACGTCGGGAAAACCATTTGTGGCAAGCTTCCACAGCAGAATCGGCAGCACCCCATCTTCCTGTCTCTTTCTTCTTTTATGCCTTCAGCAACATCCTCATGTGGGCCTGGCACACCCAGCACCGTGCTGATTCAGTTCAGCTGGGAGTTTCAAACTGACCATTCATTAGTCCACCATACCCAGGATTTACTCAAGACGTTTGAGACTCATAATATCTAATCCTCTCTCGGTCTCGCTTCTATCTGTCTCTCTTCCCCATTCTCTCTCTCACTCCCCCCTCTCTCCCCTCCCCCATATATACTCACACCCCTACTGACTTAGTGATTCCTGAGGGTGGAATAACTAGCTAAATATTCCCCCATTTTCCCCATCTAATGTGGAGACCATGCTAAGGTGCTCCCCAAGCTATTAGCTCAGAGCCAGAATATTGCAAACTTCACTCTGACCTCAGTCTGTGGCTCCAAGGAGTTGGTGTAGTACTGTAGCATCTCTGGGCACAGCAATCTGTGCCCTGTCTGAGGAAACACAGAATGTTCCAGATGAAAGGAGTCTTTCCTGTGGCCTGGCCGTCGCAGTTTTGGGCAATGGAATGAGTCCACAGAAGGCCTGAGCTTTGGCCCAACGGGCGTGACTTGTTGGACACAGCCGACTCCTAGCCAGTCGCTCTTCCTGCTGTACCTGCGCTGCCAGTGCCCCCACTGTCCACTGTCAGGAAGTGGTTGACCCAGTTCTCTCACATCATATGTGTCAAGCCCCATTTGTCTTTGTCACTGTAGCACATGAAGAGACAAGAGGAATTAGAGTTTATTGAAGCAGAAAAATGCCTAAGATGTTCACTCCTGCAGCAAGTGGTCTGCGCAGAATAGACAGAGAATTTATTCCAACCCAGCTCAAAGCTTTTATGCAATAGATGTGGCTTCCCTGGAACTCAGTTTCCTGTCTGCAGTGAAAGGATATTGACCATGGTGAGCCTTAGGCCTGGCACAGGCTTATTTTACAGGAATTATTGGCGGGTGTGATGGAGCCTTGCACTGTGTATCACACAGTTCTTGCCCTTATTTAGAAGCCAGTCCACTTTAACATACTTTCTCTTACTTATTTCTATAGTGAGTATGATTTTATGTTATTCAGAAAAAAAACTCTCTGCATCATTTATCTAAATTCCAGATAACAAAATGGGTTTGAAACTACTGTCCACATAGACATGTGCACTCCATGTATGTCCTACTCATGTCTTACATTGCTCACTGCCCATCAAGCTGCTAAAAGCTCTGCTGTCTTTCCCAGCTCAAGCATAGAATCCACTGCCTATCCATGGAGCAATCTATCACCTCACACTTGAGACCAGGAATGAGCTGCAGATGTCTATGGATATAACAGGGAATCAGCATCAAACTTATAACCCTGCTGTCATCAGGTCTGTGTTCCTGTGGGCCAGAAGAGTTTCCACTCTTCTTTGCATGGAAGTTCATGTGTCTTTTCTACTAAATGCATTCTTGCTAAGGAAGGAGTGAGAAAAGTCCTGCTGTGTTTGGAAAATACATCTCTACCAAGACCTGGATCTGAAAGATGAGCTCATTCTATCTGATGCCATTGAAATCTCTTGTGACCACGTTGATTACCATGGTTAGGAATGCTGAGGAAGGGGGCCTGGAATTCCTGAAGCTTGAGTTTTATGTGACCTCAAATTTTTCTGATAATCCCCTGGTCCATGTCACCTCTTTTCTAAAATATTCAGCCAGCCCAGACCTCACCCCAGTGCTGCTGTAGCTATATTCAGGAGTAAGGGGGAAAGCGATATTCTCTAACATCACATCCTTGACCCCAGGTCTTGCTCCTGTACTCCCTCTCTTGTCCACCAAAAGAAAATGCACATGGTCCATCCAAAGTCAGTCCTCAGCTTTACTCTGGGCACCCAGATTTGCACAGATACTGTGTTTTTTCTCTCCTGTTTTCCTTAAAGACTAGAGAGTCTCAGGCATGGATAAAGGTACTGACTCACAAGTGTGTGTATGGTTTAGCATTTTCTGGTTGCCATCTCTGCTTCTCAGCTATGGACTGGTTTCTTTGGAGCCCCCTTTCTTAATCCAAACTGCTCTTGACATCCCACATATTTGTAACAAGCCTGTTCATGAATTATTGTTTTCTGAGTTCTGACTTTAATGATCAGCTCCGTATAGAAGAGAAGCTGGCTCTCGGATGCTGACTTTTATTTTGTATAATCTAGGTCCCAGCTTTAGTCATCCTTTGGTATTTGAAAGGGATTATTTTTCTAGGGTTATCAAAGTCCTAGAATGCTCAGTTCTCTTATATAAAATGTTGTCATTTTTGTATATAATCTATGCACATCCTTCCCTTTATTTTAAATCTCTGTCAGTCATGAGTAATACCCAATACAGTGTAAATGCTTGTTATGTATTTTAGGGAATAATGACAAAAGTATCTGTATATGTTCATTGCATGTTGTTTGAATTTTTTTTTTCATATTGAACACAATTGACTGAATCCATAGATGCTGAGCTCACAAACAGAGAGGGTCAATTTGAATTCTCTCCAGGCCAGCATACTAAGGTCTCCTCCATCAGGCTGATCCCCTCTCTCCAGGGGTAGCACAGTACAGGTCACAACCTTGTCCCCCACAGCACTCAGTTCCCAGTGGCATTCTCTGCTTCCACAGAATAGGGCTGCATTTGTGAAATCTGAGTTTATGCCTGCATGGTACTTACCTAAATCAGTTGTATATTTTTCCATAGTCAAAGAAGAGAAAGGGAAGTAAGACTGATTAGTATGTGATATGTATATGTGCCAGTTCCCCAAGATGGATGCATTGCAAGCATAGACTAATTAAATCATGATGTATTGCAAACATATACTAATTAATAAGAAAGTATTAAATAAATCTAAAAATATTCTGAATAGAAATAGTACACATAAGTAAATAATAGGCTAACTATTCACTTGGTATTGTTCCCTCATATCCCATCATTTTCTCATCCACAGAGACCATTTCTGCACCACAGCCAATGATTTCAGGGCTACCTATACTTTCTACACCAGTGATGGTGAAGCTTTCAATGATATCAGACAGCCGGCTGTGTGCCCAAGGTTCGCCACCACTGTTCTAGGATAATACTAAACAATTTCTTTTAGCCTCTTTGTTCTCCAAGATGAAAATCCTTCAGTTCTTGGATTCAGGCATAACTTACACTATAAATGATCAAAATGACTAGGCCTGCAGTTTCTAAAATCAGACAAAAACTTCCAGTCCCATGGGGCCCCAGAGCAGTGGAGCCAGTCAAGGAGATGGTATCTGGACCTGGCAGGGTATTAGGCAGAAAGGACCTTGCCCTCTAAGCCCAGTCAGCCCAGAGAGGCCACCTAAAAGGTAGAAACCAGGGAAGGGGAGCCTGACAGGGCATCTACTGAAACTTATAGAGGAGAATACAGACTTGGTAATCAAAACAAACCCAGAAACACGTGGCATTTGACTTCAACTCTGCCACTCATTGAACTTAAGGTTTCTGATACTCTATCCTGATTATATCTCCCTGGGTGGTTCTTAAAATGTAAAATCATGATTCTTTATCAATCACTGTGTAAATTCCTAAGAGACATAGAAGCGTTGGCCATCAGTTTGTGCCATATACTGGAGTGTTTTCTCCAAACAACATGGTTTCCATTCAATCAAAGCAACTGAACGTGGCAGTTGTTTTCCTAGAATAGCAGGAAGCCTGCACATTTTTAGTCTGTGTTAAACTGTAAACAGCGGCAATACACAAAGGAGAAGCAAAGGTTACAGGCAAAAACACTGGAAGCAAAACACATTAATGCCAGCACTCAAAGGAAGATTTTCATCTTGAAGTGCAAGCTCTGACTGCCTAGCTCTTCTTAGAGCTCTGTGGACTCATTTCCTGGGCCTATGGTGACCTAAATGGATCTATTTGATAGAATTAGGAACATTTACAAGAATTATCCTGAGTTCCCAGGTACAGAGAGACAAGTTAGTTATGTAGCTTTGAAAGGTTAAAGATCTTGATGCAAGGGAAGAATCAGATAATGCGTCAGCACCTATTGATTTTAAAGTGCTTTTTGTGCAATTATGAACTAAATGAGGGAACAATACTTATGGTTGTTTTTCTCCTACTAAATTTCTCTACAAAGTTACACGAATCAGGTACTAATTTCTTAGCGGAATCCACTGTTTTTCTCTCTCCATTCTACACCTTAATCTACAACCTATTTGGGGGAGACTCTTGACTCTGATTAGCATCCTCTCCTGATCCTCCTCCTTGTTTCTGGTGTCAGTTTGAGCATCTCACCTGGGCATTACCTTTTTGGGTATGATGATAGAATGATACCTCTGTGGCTGTCACCCAGCATACCCACAGATGACAAAAATTTTAACTTTGCAGAAGGTACACATTTCATCTTATCCCATTAACTTGTTTGTTCTCTTTTCCTGCCAC
Organism: Hydrochoerus hydrochaeris; assembly: GCA_004027455.1. NCBI lineage: Eukaryota > Metazoa > Chordata > Mammalia > Rodentia > Hydrochaeridae > Hydrochoerus > Hydrochoerus hydrochaeris. The sequence continues at coordinate 318,313 of PVLA01001054.1, forward strand.
TCCTCCAGTGTCTCTTCCCTGTCCAGGAAACTGGCTCCAGCTCTGAGGCGGTTCAGCTCTTAATAAGAATTAGAGCTGAAGCTATAATAACTCATTGCCTTGCCTTCTTGGAAGCCATGATAATGCTCCTTAGTCGTAAGAAATCATTTTAACAACACTGACTGGTGGCAGTTCATTGATGAAGGCTATGAGAAGCCTGCTATAAGTAGCACCGGATACATGTAGCAACGGATTCTTGTGTGTGGCATTTATTTGTTTGTAATTTATACCCCGTCTACTTTCACAAAAGGATTTGAGCTGGCAAGCAATAAAAGACACGTAGACAATAAGGTTGTTATGTATGTAGGGATGGAAGATCAAAAATGATATGGAGAAGAGAGAGGAAAAGAGTTATGTCTGTGGTTCCCTCTCATCAAAGCAGTAGAAAGTTGCATTGCAGCCTGTCCTGTCTCAGGCTCACTGAGGTGTGACAGAGAGGAGACGTGCAGTCCATCCTTCACAGGACTCTTGAGTGACTGAGATTGCGGTGGACATGGGGAAAGAAAACATATTTAGAAAGAAGAAAGCAATTTGGAAGGTCTTGTTTTTGGCAGAGAGATGGTGAAGTAAGCGAAAACTACGGTGCGATTACATTTTACTAATCCGTTAGATCTCTGATTACCTCTTACCCAATCCTATATTTCACATGCCTAGGATTATGCAGGAGCTATTGATTTCTTCTAGACTCATTTGTGTAAATCAATTTCATAGCAAGAAAGAAAAAAGCAAACCAAGCTAACAGTGGGTTTTGTGCCTGTCAGTAATTGTTTTTAGTAACTGCTCACGTGTCACAAAGGAGATGGCGAATGTCATACAGTGAAAGAAGGGAAGGAAAGCTCCTTTTAAATTAACTCGTGTTGTCTCAACCGCAGCACAAATGACAGTAATGGTGGTGGCCCAGTAATGCTTTTAGAGGGCCTATCCTGTGAGCTGGAGGGTATTGGGTAGTCTCCCTGGGCTCTGCTCTCTCAAACCCTCTCCCTCCCCAAGCTATGCCAATTACAAGTTGGCATGGCCCTGAGAGTGGGAGCAGCAGCACCCCCAGTGTGACCACTGCTTTAGGTGGAATTTGAGAAGCTACCCCTGTGTACATGGCATCCCAGAGCTGGTGACACCACAGAATCCTCCCAGCTCGTGCGTCCCCCAATGGGAAAGAGCCTGATATTGCAGGGCCCTCAGAGCTCCAGCAGCACGTTCCTCCCTTCCCTTCTCACACGAACTTTGCCTTTTTTGCCTTTGCAAACACTTGGACTAATCTGGCTGCATTGCTGTTCACCCAGTACATCCGCGTGGCCGCAGGACCCTTCCCAGCGATCTTCCTCTTTCCTGACAGTGGTTAAATCAAAAGTCAGTTTTACAAGCTCCGTTATCCTGTGAGACCTAACCTTCGTGTCTGCTCCTGTCATCTTTCTGACTTCCTCTGAAGAACTCTAATAAACCCTTTCTAATTCAGCTGGAAAGGAAGAAATAAATGAAATCTAGAAAATAGACTTTCACTAGGATCATCAGAGTACAGAGTGCAAATAATTGCTATCACTTCTCCAACTCTAAGTCCCATCACTGGTTTCCTAAAGTGGCTCCTAATCATTAGCACCTACTAGCTACATGTCTACTTTGTAAATGGATTTGGAGCCTTGAATGTGTTTACACCTTTTGTATTCTTTTATATTCACATCTCTGTAACTGGTTATAAGCAAGCATACTTTAGTTCAGGGCCAGTCATCACAGTAGTCAAAAATAATATTCATATTTAATTGTCTGATGGCAGCTGAACTTCCTAGGTGCATAGAATAAACAAACTTGGCTCTCTAGCTGAAATCTACAACTCTCTCTTGTGGAGTAGCCTTGTGATCTTTATCACACATCTGTCAAATTGAGAGAGAGCTGGTGGTAATAGGCCCATTTTAGAGATGGATGGAGCCTTGGCTTCATTGACCTGGGGTTGTCTAGGATTAGATTGTATCATGTATTAAACAATGATGACAAATAAACACATCGTGAAAATATCTTAACGAGAAAAGAATTCAGCCTACTCTGTTGGCACTGGCTTCTCTTGGTGCTAACTGGAAATTTTTCACATGTTTATGTGAAAGCAGGAATTAACAATATGTGCTTCATTCTCAAGAAGAGGGCTGCCACAATCTTGTCTTGGAATGAGGGTGCCTTCAAGAGACATATAGGCACTAAAAAGCTGCTTTTCGAGCCTTGAGTTTTGCTGCCTCTACGTTAAAGTCCCTGTGTGCCAGCCTAGGGACAACGCCGCAGACCAGATTGGCCTGTTGCACTTCTGATTCCAGAGCAGCTGTCACCCTCATCCCTTGCCACAAAGCAGCTATCTCAAAGAATGTTCTGTGCATCTAATAAGGGCAGAAAGGAAGCAATGAAAAATGCCCGGCATGTCCCTCCACAGAAACACTGCTTCATATATTTTTATTTCAACAGCTGCTTTCGTACCAATTAAATGCTTTTATATGTTTTACAACTTTTAAGAAAAATAATTATTTAGAAATATCTGTTTTCCTATTTCACAGTGGCAAATGAAGACATTCCACCTACATTTCCTTCACACAGGTTTTTGGGAACAGATAGCTGTCTCATAGTTATTAAATCATAATGCCTAGTAGTTTAAATTTTGTACTTTCAGAAAGATGGTAGTGGGAATCAAAACTGGAACTGTGTATCTGCAGCACACTTTTATAGGTCAAGAAATTATTCCCCGAACAAGAGTTCAACATTTGTAACAGCATCTTGGACTAATAAAGATGCAATTCCACTAAATAAATAACAAGAAGAATGATACTATTTGCATCTTCTTCTTTATTTTTATGTGTGGCTATCCTTAATAAGATAAGTATTAAAATTTAATTCATCCTGACAGCCACAATATAAAAAGTAGGCCGAAAAACAGATCTAAGATACACACTCATTAGATAATATCAAAACATAGTTAAGACTTTGGTAAAATCAATCAAAGGCAGATCAGTTCTGCCTACTTCAGTTCACTTTGTTTTTCTAACATTCATTTGATGTGTCCTGTTGACCTGTTTCAAAAGCAGTGCAGATCCAGTGATAAATATCTTTCTCCCACATTTTATTGTATACTCGTAGCAAACCTCAAGTATGAGGGAAATAAAAAATTTTCAACCATTCATTGAATCCAATGGTTGGGAGAAATAAATGGAATTCTAAGGACCATGGCAAAGGAGTTCTCTGGACCATGGCTAAGCAAAGCCCTGCGTGCAGGTCAGAGAGCAAACAGCCTTGACTGGAAATGAAAGGTAGGAAGAATCAGAAGCGAGGTCCCCAAGAGGAAAGTGGAAGTGCTAGTGACTTCATGCACTGACTCATAGCAACAGATTCACTGTTCTTTTGACGGTTTGAGAGAAAATTTTCCTTTGCCAAAAAATTCATACAATTAATAACTATAGGAAAGTAATCATGACCAACTAAATAATTTAAATATTATTAATGCTAAGTAGTGATAACAGTAAAATTTGAGTATTTCATCAGGTGTGTAATATACTAGCAGGAAGATAATGGGAAAATGTGTTACTAGAGTGTGCACTGGTATTAACTCCTCATCCTCAATTTGGAAAGAAGATTACTGAAATCCAAAATTCAAGTAATTGCTGTAAGAATATATTATTTTTTAAATATTAACAAGGTCTAGGGATCTGGCTCAGCAGTATAAATGCCTGCTTGACAAGCGCAAGGTCAGGAGTTCAATTCCCTGTACCTAAATAAAATAAAATAAAATAAAATATTAACAAATTCTGGAAGACAAAATTCAAAAGTAGGAAGAAATAAGGAAGGGAACGATTCATTTTCACTATGTCATATAAAATCTTTTTACTTTTAAAGTTATATAATAGTTATGATTTCTTTATTCAAATAATATTTCAAATATCTCCTATGGATTATAATCATTTTTTTTAAATGTAAGGTGGAAACCAATTTTACTCCTATTTAGTATAGTTCTGGAAACTAGCCAGAGCAATTGGACAAGAGGAAGAAATAAAAAGAATGAAGATAAAAAAGAAAAAAGTTAAATTATCATTATTTGCAAGTAACAAGATATTCTGCATAGAATACCCTAAAAACTCCACTAAAAGAATTCTAGATTTAATCACTAGATTCTGTAGCATAGCTGGATACAAAGCCAACACTCAAAAATCAATAGCGTTCCTATAAACAAATAACAAATTCCTGTGAGACAAGTTAGGGAAACTGTACCTTTCATAATAGCACTGAAAAAGAAAAATGAAATACTTAAGAATCAATCTAACAAAGGAAATAGAAGATCTCCACATTGAAAAGTACAGTACCCTGAAAAAGGCAATCAAAGAGGATATCAGAGAATAGATATCCCTTGCTCTTGAGTAGGAAGAACCAACATAGTAAAATGTAATAAAATGACCATACTTCCACAATTGTTATACAGATTTAGTGCAATCCCAGTCAAAACCATTAGCACACCTCAAAGAACTAGAGAAAACATTCTTCAAATTGATTTGTAAGCAGAAGAGACCTAGAATAGCAAAAACAATTCTGGCTAACAAAGTCAAGTCAGGAGGCATCATAATCCCTGACTTTAAATTATATTACAGAGCAACTGACGACAAAAACAGCAGAGTACTGCAAAAAAAAAAAAAAAATAGACCTGAGAATTAATGGGACAGAGTAGAATATGTAGGAAAAAAAAAACAAAAAAAAAACTCCAGACCCTTATCTTTGACAAAGGGACTAAACATTTCACCGGAAGAAAGATAGCATCTTTAATAAATGGTATTGGAAAAATTGGCTTTCCACTTGCTAAAGACAAATTAGACCCACATCTATCACCATGCACGAAACTAAAAATGGATCAAAGATGTAAACATTAAAATGGAAACGCTAACCTGTTGGAAGAGAGAATAGGTAGAACTCTTAAAGACATAGGTGTAGGCAAACATTTCACAAACAAAACCCTGACGATATGGGAAATACTACAAAGAATCAACTGAGCTCTCATCTTATTAAAAAGCTTTTGCACAGCAAAAGAAACCAAAAAAGTCTAACCCACAGGGTGGGGAAAAAATCTTAGCCTCCTATTTTCTTCTTCCCAAATTCCTTTGTTACTCAAAGTGAAGATTTCGTTCACTGCATTGAGCCCTGAATGTCCTTATAATCTGTCCAGTTAGCTGTCCCATTAGGTGGTGAACACACAGAATCCCTTAAGAGCTAATGTGCCCCCAAACAGTGTAACTCAGTATTAGCATGTGACTAAAACTTCTTTTTGTTTCCTGGTAATGATTTTCCTTGAACTGGGAATCCACGAGTAGCTGAAACTTAGAGTTTGGGGTTTGCTCTGTAGGGCATGACTTAGAACTGTCACAGGGTCCGCACGGGAGCCGGAAGCTGTGATATGAGAAGTCATGGCCAGCTCCCTTGTTACAGGTCTGCCACAAGAAAGGTAACTGGGAAGGACATTGCCAATGATGGTCAAGTAAAAGTGTTCGTGCTGATTCCAAATAATTAAATCTTTGAAAATCTAAAGTTCCTGAAAACTTAAATCTGCTTTCCCTACTTGTAATCTTAAAGTATCATGTCTTTTGAATTCTGATCTGTTTAGCAGCTCTTTTTTAATAGACTATAAATTTTAGGATATGTTCAAGTTTGTCTATAAAGGCAAGAAATACTTCCATGAAATACAGTAGATTGTTTTAGGAAGAAAATTGTTAGGGTTTCTTTAGTTATTTCAGCAAAATCTCTGTGCTTCTCTCTACTCTGCTTGCTCTCCTTCCTGTTACTCTAGTCCTTCTCCTCCTTTAAATGGAGCTTTAAGTCTCTGGAACATGACATTTCTCCAGGGTTCTTTCCACCTGTAAAATAGCTTTTTAAGAGAAATGAAGCTGGATTATATTTGGACCCAATCAAATTCTAGAACTATAAGATAGTTAATAGAGACAGTCACAAAATACTGTGTAGGTTAGAGCTTAGAAAGTATCTCCCAATTCTGAAAGTTGCATAGCTCTGAACATGAATGACGCGCAGAATTTTTCTCATTAATATATATCTATGCCATAAAGGTAGATCTATTAAGCAGTCTCTTGCATTTGCCAAAAGCTTCTCATCAATTGACTTCTTTTTCAGCTTTAAGCCAGCGGAACTGTGGCTGAATGTTACACCTCAGTGATAAACAGGGGCAAAAGGAGTCTAGTGAGAAACTGGAGGTCACTGGAATGGAGGGAATGGTCAGATCTTTGCTAACTATTTCGGTCAGTGGCCTGCAAGGGCATAATTATCTTTCCCTTGGTGGGAACACATATGGTCTTGACTTTAGAGGCAGTGTTAAACTTCATTAGAGATTGAGTCATATGCCACAATGTTGAATATTTTATGACAGCCGTCAAAACTGACTATGATAACCGTATAGTCCTAAAATACCAAGTGATTCCCATTCCACATCATCTCAAAGAAAGGAAAGGAGAAAGTGGGACTCAGACCTGTGGGCTCAGTTCCAGAGCTTGTGCAGAAACTCTGCTCTGTCACGGTGTGCTGGAAAAGTGGGAATGCAGGTCAGCTAAGTAGAAACACCTTGAAAAACACACTATTTCAAACTTCAGGGTCACAGATCTCAATTTCAGGGTTCGGCTTCAGATTTTTATAATCTATATACAAAGGGCTGCCACAGTTCTTCGGGGCTCTGTTCTCCAAGGTCTTTACTAAGGAGCGTGTGAGCGCCATCTCATGGCTAAACACCCTGCAAACTTACTAAACACACCAATAGCCATGCGTAAGAAGGAGCAGTCCCAGTAGCGCTGTGGGGCCCAGTTCTGTTGGTTCCCCTGTGAAAGTCTGAGATTTCATAGTTTACCCTGTTCACTGAACTCAGGAATCAGTTCTGCTCTGGACAGGGCGCTGATCTGAATCCTACAGTTTGTTTTACATTGGCTGATCTATAAAAAGGGCAAACCTTAAAGCAATACCTTCTCACTAATGTGAACGGGGTTCAGTAGAGCATCACTGCCTCACACCTAGGTTCCTGCTATTGAATCAGCAGTGAGGCCTGGGTGTTAATGAGGGGCATGGGTGTCAGAGTCTTTACATTTTCTCCTTGCCTGTGTTGTACTAATAGTATGTTTGGTACCATCTTGCTTGGATTTTCAAGTATCCTAGTATAAAAGTAACACGAACAAGGTGAAAGAGTATTTTTAGAGATTTTCTGCTTCTGTAGTACTCAAATTTAGACATTTGGACAAACCAAAGTTGTGCCTCTAGATGTGGACTTAGGCTTTAACTACTAGGTTTTTATCTCTGCTGATGAACTAAACAGCCACTGCTTAACAGAGATTTTTGTGAGCCCTGCTAACTTCAAATCAGTTCAGAATACATGTCAAATTAATCAGGAGAGGAAGCATTTCCACAGATTTCTCTCCTACTTGGTTCCTGGCTAATCTGAGGGCATTTGCTAAATTTAATTAGTACATAGTCCAAAGATTACTGGAAAGTGCTGTTTTTTTGGCAGGTACAGATTTAATTTTAATGAGATATTAAGCACACCTATAAGACATTTTAATGATGCACTAAGCACACTGAAGATACATGTTTGCAATAATTTCAAAATGCTTTCTTTCCCTTACCTTTAGCCACACAAATTGTTTTTCCTGTCCCACTTCAATCGGATAAAGTTTGCATCCTTTATTGAACAGGGTTAATGCCCACTGAGGGGTTAAACTTCTAAGCCTTAGGAACACTGCAGAACACATGTGTGGCAAAAAGAACAATATATCTTCTTATCATCCTCTTGTCTAGAGGAATTCTTAGTTTCCATAATTCAGAGTTTCTAAGCCTCAGCAATATTGACCTTTGGGGCTAGATTTGTTATGGGGAGGCTGGACTGTACATGCAGATTTTAGTAGCATTCCTGGCCTCTGGAAATTAGGAAACACACTTTACAGTTGTGACAAGCAAAAATGTCTCCAGGGCTTGCCAAACTTCTCCTGAAATTTAAAATCACATCTCCATTGATATTAAGGAAAAAAAAACAAAACAAACAAACAAACCTTGGTTCCACCCTCTACTGTTCTCTTTACTGCAGCTCATCTTTCAAAAAACATTAATCTGTAATTGAGATTTCAGAATCAGATTGGTCCTTCCATGACTTTAGAATTGCCCAGTGGTCTTGTCCTCAAATGTTTTCATCCTAATTGTTTCTAAAGAGAATGGAGCATAGAATGACACATGGAGGAGTTGTTTCATCACTAGAATTAAGCTCTATTAGCATTAGTACAAATATAATAAAGAATAAAACTCTGATCTTCATCATGCTAATGGCCCAAGACCTTCATCCTTCCCTAAACTTAAATGAATCCCCTCATTTCCTGTAATATTTACAAGATCCAAGGGAGAATAGAGCTGCTGATGAGACTGAACTCTGCTGTTTCTCTCCAGCTTTCTGTGTCCGTCCCATACCCAGCTTCACTATAAACTTTTCAAATTTGTCCTTTAAAAATGATAAATTTTATTTTTTCTTGGACTTTGGAAATTGCTACCAAATACTCAAAAATCCAGACTCTGCATTGTTGAAATTTAGGTTGATACAGAGTTAGGGTTTTTAATCTGATCCTTTAAAGAAAGAGTAAAGAGAGAGGCTTGAAATATAATTAGTCGACAGGGAAATGGAAAAGAGGAATTCCCATGGGGAGTAGCAGCTATGCTTATGGCCATGCTTGGCACATATAAAAGAAAGCCACAATTTCTCATTAACATAGCTGATGTCACTAATGTATCAGCAGGGGACCAAATATATTGTCTTCAATGTAGCTATGTTGATTTGTACGAATTCAGCATCTTCCCTCCTCCCCAGGTAATTATAAGCTACTGAGAATTCCGGTTATTGTAAGCTCAGTTTCTGAGTCCACACCTGAATACCATTCCAGGGAGTTTTAAAGATCTCAGGGTTAATTATATCACACTGAAAGTAACTGAGCACTGAGAGTGTTTACTTTGGCCAGTCATGGTTACACATACCTATAATCCCAGCACTCTGCAAATGGATGAGGCAGAACAATCTCAAATTTGAGCCCCAGTCTGGGAAATGGACTGACTTAGCAAGACCCTTTGTCAGTTAAAACAGAAACTAAAAAGAGATGGGAATGTAGCTCAGCCTCTGTCATCTGTGTTGCTTTCCCCAGACTGGGACAGGGAATTCGTTCTGCACTCCTCATGGATATTTTTCTCTGCCTTTTACAGCACTATGTCTGCCATCATGGATAAAATGCATCCTAGATTATACTCCGGGAACCCATACCATTTTCCCCCTCTAAGTGAAAATTTTCTGTTCATCACATTTGTGCTACACTGGTATAGTGAACATTTGAAATCATTGAAAGAGTGAAATGTTTTGTATCTGGAAAATCCACTGACATAGTTATGTACCAGCCAGGGAGATGTGGAGCAGTTGGTCACCAGTGGAATTCCATGGTTGATTCTTTTCAGTGAAGCTGACATAAATAGTATGTGTAGAGGCTGTAAACAAAGGTATTTTTTTTCTTTGTTCTCTCAACCTGATTTGAGTAATCTAAGAATCCTGGCAAAGAGACTTCAGGCAGGGTAGTTGCAATGGCCAGTTGCCGAGTTTAATGGTTCTCATGCAAGAGTTCATACACGTGTTTTGCAAGCTGCCCATCTACCCCACTCTTTTTTTCTATGCAGGTCTGACTTTTCTAACATAGTATAGTTGCTCTTTCAGGCACCTTGGAGCCCTAGGACAAACAGTCCTGAACTAGATATATAGAAGAATTTCCTCTGAATGGGTGACAGAGCCCTTATTTGGGCTTAATTTACTATTATTGAGGAAGCTGAAGCAGCAGTCTGGTGTCTGTAATTAATCAATTATCGAATCTATGAACATGCACTGTGTCCTTTTAGGAACACAGTGGTTTGCAGTTTCAGCCTCCAGATGCCTCTTTTTAACAGAATCATGAGGAAAATAGGGAAAATGCATGCAAAATGTAAGATTTCTTGAATCCACATGGAACGTTTCTGTTAAGATTTGTACTTTCAAGAGAATTTCTACTTGTTTCTAATCTTCCTCTCTCTTGTTCAGCATCTGTCATCTGAGTATATTTTCCAGATAACCCTTGCAGTGACACTGGTTGAGGATCTTTGAACTGAGATGCTTCTAAGTAAATATGGGTGCTTTTCTGAATCTTCAAAATACCAAGAAAGTGGATGATGATGTTTCTCTTGGCTCTTTTTTAAAAATTTCCCTTCTCCTTGCCTTTCCCTCCCTTCTCCTCCATTTCCTCTATCCCATTTTTCATTCTTATTGATATTATTGTTAGCTCATGTTATGGCTTATAATGTTTGCATGAATAAAGGTTATTAGGTTCTTGTATGTGGCAAATCTTTATTCTACTTATTTTCCCTTCCCCTCCTCCTTGACCCTCACCCTTTTTTCCCTTGGATGACTCCCCTATTGTGAGAGATCAATCTTTCTATCCCCTTGTATCCATCCTTTATTATTCTCTTTGATATCTGACAGTAATGTTCTGAGGGGAACTTTTCAGTGACAACATTGTAGTTCTTAATAATCAATATTTTATATGTGCATATATCTCTCCCTATGCTCCATATGAACACATATGTACTTGTAGATGAGTGGTATATGTACAGAATAATAAGAGATGATGGCGACCCCAAAGTTATAACAGGGTTTATCCCTGAGAGAGAACCATTGATGATTATTACTTGTTTTTGTTTTCCATGTGTTTCACAATCAACATTATCAGTGAGAAAGAGCAGTATTAATATTCAAGGAATAAATGATTTGGGAAATATATTTAACATAAAAGTATAAATGTGTATTTGCTTAGGTGGAAACGAAATGTTGCTATTAATGTAATGCATTTGTCTGGCATAACAGACCCAATGCTCGCTTGCTTGTAGTTAGTATTCAAGCAGCCACACCATCTAAATGTAACACATTTGTTAGCCAATAATTGTATTTCTTCAAACATAGATGCAGCACGGAGCTCAGGCATGTATTCCCAGTGCAAATAAAGAGATGATTCATTAGCAGGTCTTGATGTTTCTGTTTTAGTTCACCTGCATCTTCTACACAAACAAAAATGCTCTTATGACAGTAACTATATCAAAAGAAAATGTCTTGCATCTGAGCCTTCCTGGTAAGTGATAACTCTGAACATAATCACATATTGGCTCTGTTACTTTTATATACAGTGTAGAAATATTCAAGTTGCTGCCGTAATCAAGAACAAGGCAGCAGTGAAAAACAATTTATTTCTTCAGGCCATAGTACATTTATCAAGATGTTTTGTTATCATTAAAAATCTGGGTTTTGAGTTCCCGTGTGTGTGTGTATGAGGGTAGTTGTGTGTTTTTCTACAGATAAATGTCTTTAGGAGCCTTCATTTTGTAGCATTATATGTATTTCTTAATTTTATTCAGTTTTATAATACTGAGGCCTCATATTAGGGAATAGAAACTGTGTGAAGAGGAGTTCATTGATTTATGGTATTAGTTTTCTGTGATTATTGCCCAGATTCTAATCTCTGAAATGAATGCTCCAGAGACAAATGTTATCTTAATAGATTATATAAAAATACAATCACCCAAATCCTTATCTACAGTTGTCCTTTGTAAGGTTTATCCATTGGCAGTATGCAGGCATTTCCTGGTGAACTATAGATAAGGATGAACCAAAAATAAGTGTAGACAATGGTATTGGACTTCTTTTACTTTTTGATGTAGATTAGAGAAATCTGCCTACATGGTATTGTAGAAAGGAATAATGGGTGTTTCTCTACATCTTCACTTCCCACTTTAGCAAGATAAAACAGTATTCCAAAGACAACTCTGGTAATTTGCTGGTTTCAGACCTATAGCCAGTGGTACACCTGTGGCCACCTGCATTGGGCTGTTTACTATCATTGAAAGCTCTAAAGGGTTTGGAATCACTGCCATAGACTATAGCCAGACAATGCAGAGTTGCAGCATTAGTCAGATCATTTATTTCCTTCCAGGAAAATAACAGAAGCCAACTTGTCCCTATCTGGTACATCACCCAACAGGGTGCCACACAGACCTCCTGAGCAATCTAGAGCCTTTCAGCTAGCAGTGTCTCAGAGTGCAGCCTCTGCAGGAGTTAAAGAATGAGGGGGCATTCCAATTAAAACAGAAAACAATAAAAAGCAAGGAACTCTTCTTTATAGAATGTCGTCCTTCATTACCCATTTTAACTCACCTTTAAAGTATGATATTACGTTGTAACCTTGTGTCCTGAATCTAAAACCCAAATTCTTACCTTCCTGTAAGATTCAGCTTATGATTGTTACCACCATTAAAAAGTGCAGCAGAGGTACCTGAGCTCACAACATCCTCTGGCCTGAGCTCCCAAAGGCATTTCATATCCTTAGCCCCTTCTGAAGTCAGTAGTGAGAGGGATTGTAGAAAACAAGAGTTAAGATGTTCACTCTTGGCAGGACGCAAGTCAGGACCTGATGATGTAGTCATATCATGGACAGGTGGAGTCTGTTATGCTTTAGCATGATATTGCACCAAGGAAGGCTCCTGGACACACTAACTATTCCCTCTGCAGTGAGGAGATTTTAATCTGAGATATGCAACGCTGATGTGTAGGCATCTATGAAAAGTACAAGTACCCTATGGGTCTAGCAAGTCAACAGAATATCAAGAGTAAAATTAATCAGGAGGAGATGATATTCTATGTTTATCATGAAGAAGATATAGCTTGTTGTTGAATTTTTACATTCTGAGAGCAAGAGAAAAAGTAAAAGAACTGGGTCACATTTTCACAATCACCTGTGTAAGTTACAGTTTGAGACTTGTTGGAAGAAGGTCTTTCTAAAATGGCTGACGTTTCTCAAAATAATGTTTAAAGGAACTATTTTATTGAGTAGCCAAGGGAATTTCAGACTTTCAGATCAGATCATCAAGGCTGAAATTAAGAAAAGTAAGCATTTAACCCATATGGGAGAAATACTTCCATGGCAACAGGAATTTAGAGGATGGAGTGGTTGATGCTCGGACGCGGTGATGGAGTCTCTGCTCCACCGCTGGCCTGCTGTGTGTCTTTTGGGAGTCTCAGCCCTCCTCTTCACTCCTCCTCTCTGAAGGATATTAACTTACCGTGGGTGTCAGGAGCCTGCTCAGTCCTCGAGAAGCAGTTTTAGAGATCATAGTGAAATTATCTCACTCTTTTTTTTTTTTCCTTTTAAATGATCACTTACCAGAATACAGAATGAAAACACTGTAGAATAGGACTGCTATCCTTGGACAGAGAATGAGGTGAGCAGTTATGGCCAAGCCAGGAGGCTGGAATTTACACTGCTACTGCTGATGATCACTGTGAGTCATAGTAACTTTCAGTGAGGAGGAGACACCTCACTAAGAGTGTTCCTCTGTCCCTTTAAGTCCCTTCAGAGTTCTGTAGAGGTCTTAATTGGCTAAGAGTCTTTTGGCTTTATGGTCATGTGACAAGATCTGGTCATAGACAGTCCCTTACATATCTTTGGGGGATAGTGGGATATTCATGTGATCTGGTGTCCAAACCCACACCCCTGTTTTATTACACAATACAGCTGAGTCAGGGTGGTTTTCAGGAGATGGCCTTAGGCAGGGAGCAAACATAAGTAGCATTTCCTTCTCTGGTCATTGTTTCTTGTTTGTTTTTGTTTTTGTTTTTGGTACTGGGCATTGAACTGAAGACCTTGCAGTTGCCAGATAGGCACTTTCACCACTGAGCTAAATCCCTGGGCCCTTCTCTGGTTATTTCATACAGCCATACCTGAGTATTACAGGACTTCAGCAATAGATAGAATTTAGAGTCCACCCTGCTGGATATCCTTCCTTTTGATCAGAGAAAACAGGTGGAAAAGTGTTACAAATTACTTGAAATCTCACAACAATATGTAATTCCTAGGCTACTATACTAACTGAAGCTAACCATTAATACTGTGGAAAAACATACCAAGTTCTGCCAGAAAAACAAAAGAAAACAAAGTTTTTTTTTCCTCGAGAAATTGATTGTGGATGCCAATGTAAATGTACAGAAAAGTCTTATTAGTAAAGAATAACTAAAAATCCTGGATGAAATATCCAAACCTTTTAGAACCATGACTAGGTCAGCAATGAAGTAAGACCCTCACCTCTCTAGGAGTTCTCTGGGAAAGCAGCTTACAAGCAGGTGTTTTGCACTAGGACAGCATCCAGTGTGGAGGCTGGTGCATCCTGAAACACAGGACAAGGGACAGAGCATGACCCCCAGGAGGGCAGGAGCTCAGAGAGACCCCTGCATAAGCAGTTACCAATGAAGGGTAGTAACTCACGGAAAATGATCTAGAAAAAGCTTGGCAGATCACTTGGGATGATCCAGAGGAGCTGACAAACTCCATCACTCACACACAGTTCACCATGTGAGGAGTTAGTGCCTCTACTCACTTGATGGCTACAGTAATGAGAGGGACGAAGAGGCTCCCTATACAGAGGGAGCTTTGATGGCCTGCCCACCACTTAGTTCTGCTCTGAGGTCCGGCCCAGGCATGGGCCTGGGCTGGGGAAATGCTGCATTGAACTACTGAACGCATGAGAGCATTGAACAGAAACTAGTGGCATGTATAATATATTTGTTTCTGAAATTCAACTATTTGGTTTTTTCTTTACCATAATAATAATATTCCAGAGCATTCTACCAACCTGCTTCATGGAGGAAATTTTTTTTTAGGGTTTATTGGATTATAACTTGCTTAACAGGGTTCTCAAAAATACTCAAGATATCATTTTCTCTATAATTAAGTTTTTCATAGTCATCTGGTTTTAGCCAATTAGCACATGGATATTAGGCAAAAACATTGTCATCTCCCCTCATTGAGATTAAAGTTTCCTGGTTAAATAACAAGCATTCATATACATTGTCTCTCAGTTGGTGACATTGGGTGTCTGCCCATTTTCTAGAGTATTTAATTGGTGTCTGAGGAGTAATATGTAACGATAATGAAATTTATAACTATCTCTTTGCCTCCTTTTATATTTTAGCTGCTCTATTAGAGTCACATTGATCATTTCTGCATTTGTTCATAAGGAAAAGCAATATGGTCATCATCTTAATAATTAAAATTTTATAATACACATAGGTAGCTATTAAAGATCCCTGGAGATAGATTTTATTCCTTTAAGGAGTTCCCAATTTAGTTCAGAAAATGGGATTTATGAAAAGTATTTAATAATGAAAGATATAAAGCATTGGGTCCCAAATCTGGGGTGTAGACAATAAGTGTTTTAGAAATTTTGAAAAAGAAGGTAAAATAGACAAATAAATAATTAGGAAGACAGTCCTTTGGACAGTATGGTATGAGCAAGGGAACCCAAGATACCAACAGCCAGATTTAGTAAGCAGTTACAATGTGCAGGCTTTGTATAAAACTCACTAGTGCTGCTAGATGTCACTTTATGTTCTTAACTGGAATAGCATAAAGCTGGCCCAAACTTTAGTCATATAACTTTAGTCATGTAAAACCTGAGTTCACGTGGGCTGGTTCTCAAGCTGGGCACTGCTGATCCTGAACTTCTGTTTGTTCAGCAGAGGGCCTCATACCATTTGCTTGTGTGATTCAAGCAGAAGTCTCCTCCTGCAAGGGACCTCCTTCTGAGGACAGAAGGCATCTGGCTCGCATTTGTGCCCCAGCCATGTGCCACTTAGCTAAAGTGTCACACGCCTCCCCTGCTCAGAACATGACCTGCTTTGCTCTTGGCCTTTGCGATTGCTGCATGATAGCTTCAGTGCAAGCAGCATGTTTACCAGGGTGCACCTCATCCCATTGCCTCCAGCCAGCATAAGCAAGCAGAGCTCTGAGGTCCCCTGAATTTTGCTGTGAAGGTGACAGTTCATGGAAAGAGGATTCTAGCGTAGAAAGCAAAAATTTAAGTGCTTCGAGTAGGACCCCCTCCCTCATGGGAACAGCATTAAGCACTGACTACTTCTCATTCCTTCCCTCCTCAACAAGCCTCACTTGCTGCCTTTTCTGGTTCTGGCTGCCAGGTCTCAGCTCCGTCACAGATGGAGCCACTTCCTGGGAGCCTCTGTAAAGCAGGCCTAGTCCCACTCAGCAACTGCACCTCTCTGCATAGGGTTGAAGCCTAAGCCAAACTCGCCCTCCTTTTACTCGGCAACGCCAGGACATAAATATCAACAGTAGGACATTATCCAGAGTCTGCATTGTTCACTTAGAGCTCACACAGGAAAGGAGGTGCATACTTTTTGGTGAAACTGGGTGCTGTAATTGTCAGTCTTCATAAAGATGTGAATCTCACTTCTGCTCACTCTCTGTCTTCCAGCAAGTTTTGTTATTATTGTTGTTACTGAGATGTAATCTTGCTATGTTGCCTAATCTCAAACTACAGTACTGAGGAATCCTTATGCCTCAGCCTCACAAGTAGCTTGGGTTATAAGTTTGCCACCATTTCCAGATTTTTACTGTTTAAAAAAATAATAAACACATCCTTTGCAAAATAAGTATCAATTTTCAGATGCAAAAGTTTGGAACTATGTTTATCACTGTATCACATTAATAAACATGTTTTAAAATAAAAGAATCATTTTCTGTATCATGACCATTTCAGTCTATACAAAAACCTTAGTAGAAGTTTGAAGTTTCTGGGAATTATTTTTTGTTGTTTTTAGTTTATTTGTTTTTGAAACCATAGTGCTGATCAGCTTACTGGAGACAATGTGTATTTATACTAATCTCCATTTGCATTAAGTGGGGTGGGGGATTTGAAGTTGTGGGGTCCACATAACCCAGAAACATGAGGAGCTAAGCTCCAGTTATGAGTTATCACTTATGAGTGTCACCAGAACTCTGTATGATATGGTATCACTTTTCTGTAATGCTTTAATATGAGCAGGTCACCTACAACTATAGATAGCAGTGAGTTTTTCATCTTTAAAGAATTATTGGATCAACTAGGCACACAATTACTACTTCGCAAGTAAAATGAAAATTTAAATGAGGCTTGGAAAAATCTGCCTGCAACAAGAGAAAGATTTTAAATGAGTTGCCCTATAATGTGTTACCACCACAAACATGACTGACTCTATGCATGTGATGTGGAGATCCATCCTAATATTACATGTAAGCTAACAAATGAAGTTTCTAATATCTTCCTGGCCTTTAACAAAATTCATATCTTCTTAGGTTAATTTCATTTCTCTTTGGAGTTGAAACATTTCTTAGATGACTTCAATAGACTAATGATCCTTTTAATTATCAAAATGTTAAAAAATACAGAAATAGATTCCTTCTGCCTATATAAAATTATTAGTCTTAAATTTTAAAAATTAATATAAGTATTACATCAGCAGGTTCATATTTGAGGGCATGATGTCTATTCGTTATAGGTAGGTAAAGTGATCTTTGAGAATGACTAATGAGTGACAGGTTTTAGTGCATCTGATTGCACAAAGATTAGAAGTCAGCTGCATAGTCCATGTGACAGGAGAAATCAAGAGTGAGACTGAGAGGTGGAGCTGCATGGCAGCATTTCTGAATGGCTGAAACCATGCTGTTATGCTATGCACTTTTATCATATTTTGTTGCCATTTTTTTTTCCTTCTTGGGACCTATAAATAGAAGTAGAAACTGATTTATGAGTTGAGAGTCATTGCAGAGTGTCAGACTTCTATAATGAGATTATATATTAAATCTAATGAAGGAAAAATATGCTTACCCAAACCAAATGACAGCACCATGATTAAACGACTCTAGATCTCTGGATGGATTTGTTTAGGTAATACAGCAGGTAAAGTGACCTCCTCTTTGTTTGGCTTTGTGATCAATTCCGTGAAATGAAGATTTATGCCTTTTATTATTCCAATGACACAGCAATATGATCATAGATGCCAACATGAGCAGAATGGAGCTAGCAGACCCAGGGCTGTGTTGTGAAGTTTCAGATAATCACTTACATTTTATGGTAGTTGTGACTTGCTCGTGGACTCTGGGTCACACTGCTGTGTTGATTCTTTAACTCAAATCTTCAAGCTCCATTGGTGCAACTGTATGTGTGTCCATGTGCATAAGTATATGTCTGCATGCATATCCAAGGAGGCACGAGTTCACACTACATCTCCAAGGTGACTGCAATGGTATTTATCCCCATTGCAAATGTGCATTTGGTGAAAAGGACTTCTAAATAGCACCTGCACGTGGCCAATGTGCTTGCTGGAATCGTAGAGAGATCATTCTGAAAGGCATTGCTATTAATTGGGCTTTTCCAGCATCAACCCTTCAAAAACTTGATAAATTCACACTATGAATGATCTCTTTTCCCATGATTACCACCACCCATTCTCAGTGATGCAAAAATAAAAGAGCTTTCATCTCATGGGAAATAGTTGGCACAAATGATGGGAACAATTTAGAGGATATTGTTTAAGAAGATTTTGAATACCAAAACTTTGAGCCATTTCTATCTAGCCTTCATTTTCCCATTTTTTTTAGTCTGAAATTCTGCTATTCAAGAATCATGCCATAGAATAAATCTTTTGTTCCAATTAAAAGGCAAATATATAAAATCGATGTCATAGATGCAGTGTCAAAGTGTGATCTTCAGATCCTATATCTATGGGCAGAACATGGTATAAATAGAGTGATAAAAGGTCAGGGGAGAGAGTGAAATGGTGGAATGTTGAAAATAAAAGACGGTTTTATCTACGTGTTTTTGCCTAGAGCTGGCTCTTAAGAAGGGAACCAACAAGTGTCAATTTCTTTTAGTAGCTTCTTCCACTCATTCTTAGTTGTTTTACTGCTATTTTCTTCTTAAATATTCATGCACTTGAGGTCTGTGATCTGTAACGGAGGCTTCATGGTATTTAGTGCTGCCACATACAGATACTTTGAAAAGCAACTCCATTAAAGATCGTTTTCTCCTGGAGCATTCTGTGCTCCATGGTGGTGTTTATCCCCACATTTAGTTGTGATTCCTGTAATGTATGCAGAACCAAAGATCCTGCTTCATCACTCTAATCCTGATGGGAGTTGGTTTATGCTGTAAAACAGAGGAAATGGAAAAGCAGGAAGTCAGAAGGGAGCAGAGTTGCACATGTATAGCAATATGTCTAGATCAAATAATGCCATAAGACTAGTCAACTGGGGAAAAGGTATGGAATTAGATAGATTCCTTCCCCTTGGAGCTATGTATGCATTTACAGGAAACTCTGGCTTACAGCCACCAAACCTAATGCCCAGCTCTCCTAGCTTCTAATGTCTGTATATGTGAAATGAACTTAGAACCATCCACCGTTCTCTTTCTCTGCACAGGCCTAGGTGTATATTCCAAAGTTCTGATCACTAGGAGAGGATCTTAGATAAATATGGACAAGAAAGGAGGTGTCTTATAAATTCTTGTCATTCCTTTTATGTTAAATACTACAAGATACAGTGCTGCCCGTGTGGAGTTGCTGCAAGTGCAGTGTTTATGAGACTGGCATAGTGAGGAACTTGTGGGAAACATAATGGCACACTTGATCTGGTTCCCATTTCTCATGCAGGAGCTAAGGAAATCTGCTTTGGTGAGAAAAGAGAACGTCTAGGATGGTTCTGAATCCAGGTTTTGGTTTGGGCAAGTTGGCTTCAGTGCGTTTTCTTGTTTCCAGTTTCATTTTAGGTTGGTAATCTCAAATGAGATTTTGTAGAAAAAGAGCCTTGGGTAAGCTGGGTTTGCTCTAAAGAAACCATGGAAACAAACAATGACAGTGATCATGATAGTGGCCTATTGTCTGTACATTTACATGTGCAATAATTAGTTTTCTTTCCTGCCATTTTACTGCTTTAGATTCATTGCTCAGGTGAGTTCTTAGTCTTTCTTCTAGTCGATCCTTTGTCACATTGCAGAGCCCATTCCCTACCAAGCAGGGACATCTGAGGAGCCCTGGACCAGTCTGCTTCCCATGCAGGGTACATCAGTCTCTCTGTTGGCCTGGAGCCCAGCTGATATCCAGTTATCTGCCCAGTTCATAACACTTTTCCTGTTTCCTGTAACCACCCTCAGTCACAAGTGAAGTGTGTATTAGTTAATAGACTGAAATGTATCTAGCTACTTAGTTTAGACTTTTCTCACTCTGTAGGTTTCTAGTCTGGGGATTCTAAGTGGACTCCATTAGTGCATCTTGAAAATGTGCTGTCCAAGAGGGTGCATCCACTGATTCTCTGTTTCACGATGCTTCCCTGCAGCTTCTCCAGGGAAGTTCCTTTTCTCCTGGGGGAAAGAGCAAGGGGCTACAAAAGCATTTTCTGCACTTGGGGCCAATGACTGTCATGATCATCTATCCATTGTAGTACGTGTCCTGTGTGAAGTGCATCGGAAGATGCTTTGGTATCGCCTGTATTTAATCATGTCAAAGAAAAAATGAAGTTTTAAAAAATTGTACATAATTGTTTAGACTGATTTAAGTAAAATCCAGCCTATAGCCCATCTGTATTTAGACTTCCAGACTACACTGAAATAGTATGGGCAGGCACAGGGCTTAATTGAAGTTGCAGTGGTTCATAAAGCAGCTGATACCCTCTGGTGACACTGCGTTCCTGCCTGGGTTGGTAGAGGCTACGTGCCAATGCATACATGGAAACACGGGCAGTTGCACTCCACGTATGATTGTGTATGTGTGTTGGGGGGGAGGACTTTAGGAAACTAGTCTTAGTTTAAAGCAAAGTAAACACTTAAAAGGGAAGGAAAAGGATTATGTGGTCCTAAAATGGAAAGCATGTCATCACTAGTCAGTCTACAGTGCTTTTTTGTGTTGAAGAGCTAAGGCCTGCCTTGTATGTTTGTCAAGGCATCATGAAGGGCAGTACTTATCACTGGCTGGTGTGTCCAGATGGGATGGACTTACAGAGCCACTGATGCATGCTGGGTATATTGCTCAAACTAAAGAAAAACAGCCAACCCTCTCCTAGTCTATGGGTGGCCCAAAGCCTGGAAGAAAATGATTATCTGATCTTTTTTAGCAATTCCTGGCCAAGGATCCTTTCTGTCCTTATTCCAATTTATTAAATCCTAAAAACAGATCCAATCAGCTCACCCTATCAGCAGGCCTTAGGTGCTAGACAGATTTATATCATTACGTGCATTTGACTGTTGGAGCCTTTCGGGCTTACAGGAACTGTGATATATTCGCAACAAGCTAAAATTCCACAGGAGATTAAGAAAGACACTTTGTTTTTGGTGATCATGTATAAGTCTGTCTGGCATACTCTGATGCTTGCAGTGAGGGTGGTGTGCAGAGCTATGGGGCTATGTGTAAGTGCAGAGAAGCAAAATAAAGGCAGAAGAGAGAAAGCTTGACAAAATAAGAGGCCAAGTTGAATCAGAATTATTCTTGAGTAAGTGTCCTTATTTCTATCCCAGGTACCATGTACTTTGTCAAATGATTAGAACAATTATTGAGTGGTTGTTTATTTTGATGTGCCCTACTTACATCCAAAAATTTAGATTAAAAGTGGCTTAAAAATACAGGGGGAAAAGCCTCCCACTTTTAAAAAACAACAACAACAACAAAAAACAAGAACATGTCTTATAAGCCGAAAAGAATGCCTGGACACAAATGCAGTGCAGCCACCTGCTAGATGTTGACCTTTCTTACAGTAACTGGCCACAGTTTTATCTTGCATCCAGAGACAATTGATTGCTCTCATCCCGGAATGCTGACATTCTGGATGTGATACTTCTGGTGTCTGCATATTCTGCTTCTATTGACAAAAATACAAAATCAGATATGCTTAAAGGGCAGAGTGGTCTCATCTTAACTCAAGAACGACAAAGTTATTTTGTAGTTTGACCTATAAAATTGTCACCACCATCCTGAAGCTCACAAGCAAACACTGTTATCATGGATGACTCTGCTAATGTGTCCTCGTGTAAAATGTGCTTCCTTCTTAAACCAAAAGTTGGTCACATTTGCTTGGGTGAATGTTCCAGTTGGGTTAAATCTACTTGCCTAAGTCAGTGATCAGTTTTGAGCACATTCCAAAATACCTCAGTGATAAAATTGGTTTTTAAAAGGCATTGGACCTTAAAATGTGGAATCTTTTAAATTGCCTATGCTGGGCACTTTTACATCACACATGTTTGCTAGGGTTTGGCAGTCCTTTCATTTTTAGGAATCAGTACTACCCCTCATGCATGATGTCTTCTCTATCTTAATCACACTGGGCTGTTCAGGACCTCCTCATTTTTCTCCTCCACTGAGCAGTGACTTCCTATCTGGCCTCTAGTGCCTCCTATTCACCATCCTCGGTTGTGCCAGAAGAAAATTTTTTCTAAAGAAAACTCCTATGGTCACTTCTTTGGCAGACATCCTCCAGTGGCTCCTCAGTGACCCAGGGTGGAATTTACACTCTACAAGCACTTGTGGGGTCCACAGTTGCTGTCCTCTGACCTCATCTCTTCAGAAGTATGGACATTGCATCCTGAGTAAAGCCACAGGAGTCTACGCATTCCTGGAGTCTGCAAGCATCTTCCACTAATTTATTGCTTTGCACTTTTACAAAAGGTGTTTTATTTCATTCCATTCAACCTCCCAAGATCCTGTGAGGTACAAGAGAATAGGTGCCATTTTTCTCATTTTACAGAGGTGTAGAACAAGAGGTGTTGATTCCACACTCATTAGGTAAGAGCTACGCTGAATCAAGAGTCAGTAATCTCCTTGTACATTGTAGAATTCATAAATCAACACTATATACCTTTATACTGTAGGACCACATTTTTAACCCTATATTCTTTTGAGCCTTTATGAATTATACCCATTTAATTTTCTGCAGAGTATAGAGTTAATTCTAAAGTTGCTTATACTTTTTTTTACAACTTTGATCATGATTTTCTTTTGTTGAATGGACTGTTAGGGACTGACTCAGTGCACTGAGATAAATCTACAACCAATTTCTCATACAAACAGTAGTTACGCTGAAGTGAGAGTTACAAGGGATTTTATTTCTATAAATACAAGCCTATAAAGAAATAAATAATATAGAAAGGTAGATTTTTTAAGCAAATAAACTGCTAAAATATGTTTGATATATGGGCAATTTTAAAGTCATATAACAATGAAGAATAGAAGTGAAGAGAATTATAAACTAATCTGTACATTGCATAGAAAACAAGTGTCTCCCCTAGTGATATTAATGGAATATTGTAAACTCATTTTAGCACCAAAATTTAAATTAAAAAGGAAGGAGGGGGTTGTGGAGTGGAGGCTGTTGAGAAATCTCATTTTCAGCAAGTTAAAAAAAAAAAAAAAGAATCATGAAGGCAATTTCATTTATTTTTTAAACATTCCCTGTAGTGTTGTGAAGCCCAAACAGCAGCTCTGAGATAGTTCATAAAAACCAGAATGCAAAGAAGAGGAGGATAAACTGGATGGAAACAAATAGGAAACCGTCCAATTTAATTGACCAGGCTGATTAAAACAAGGAACATAACATGCTCCCCAAATGAGAAAATATTGGACATGCAAAGTCACTGCTTTTTAGATATTCTTGGAATATTTGTAATCCGTGAAACTACTTGTTATTTAAACAAAAACAGAAATGAAAAGCTCAATCCGGTTAATAAAATTGCACGGTCAACTGAAGTATGCATGACAGGTAAAAGCAATGTAATTTCACTTAAATTTCCCTCCATGGACATACAGCCTAGAGTTTTGACACCATGGTTCATTGTGTGTGATGTACACTGTGAAGGGTTTTGCAAAAAAGCAGGCAATTGTTTGATATAGCCAGGTAAGTATAGCTGTGAAGATAACATGAGTTGTGGGACAGTCAGTACATTAGCCATCTAGAACTGGGTTGTTTTGTAGCTAATGTATTAGTTTATAAAACAGAACACTATACAATTTAAAATAGTTTATTTACTTTTCAGAGACCAGAAGTAATAAAACTTTTATGTAAAGTTGTGACAATATATGCATCCATTTAATGAAAAAGAAATGTTTTTCTGTTGCTTAGAAATATAATGTAGATTGCAGAAAATATAATAGGGAGACAAAGAGCAATGTAGAAATGTCAGTGCCTTAAAACAACAAATATCAATTTCATGTTCTATTCCCCTCACATCAACTGGATGCTAAGTTTCATAATACTTTTACTATAGTTCTAATGCAACTGGAGCAGTTATTCTAAAAAATTTGTGAGCTGTAATGACCAAGGAAGAAAAACTAAATTCTGGAAGAATGCATAACAAGTAATTAAATACTTTATTCAGTAACTGAGAAGCCACTGGTGACTCATTGGCCAGAACTAGACCCTGCCAAACTGCAAAGGAACCTGGAAACATGCAAACAGAAAGCAAGAAATACTTGGAGAATAGCTCACTCAGGAAATTAGAGCAATCTACAAACCTATAAAAAATTGCAGACACAAAATATGCAAACAACATTTGATCAGTTGTCTTTGGGATACTGAAAAGTATGTATTTGAATCTAGAGATAATAAAAATTCAATTTTGCCATCTTTTTGTGCATTCAATATTGTGTCAAGGAACTTTTTATCATTCTATTAAAATAGAAACACAGCCTTCTTTTTTCTGCTTTTTCTTATTAGCATACTTTTGTAGCACATAAGGATTACATTCTTTGTGGAGAGTTGTACCTGAGAATAACATATCTTCATTCTTTTTTAGTCCTTTTACCTTCTACTCTCTGTGTCTCTGGTCCCCTTCAGTTTGGAAAAGATCTATCTCCCTATTTCCTATTGTCTTTAATCTTTTTATGTTTTAGGTATTTCATATGTGAGAAACCAAGTGATATTTAAACTTGTGTGTCTAATTTAATTCATTTAACATTATGGTTTCAAGGTTTATCTATTTTCCTAGAAGCAACTCAAGTTTATTTTTATTTTTAAATTAATGAAGTTTATTGTAATTTTATATAAATACAGTGATCACATCCATCATCAGGAATTTATACCTGTACGTGAAATGTCTTCTTTTCTTTACCTTTCCCTCCACTGTCCTCAGACTTTCCTTCCCACCTTATTTACAAAAGCATTGTTTCCATTTTCTTTTTACTTCTATGCTCCTTTTTAAACTTTTCCTTCCTTCCTTTCTCCTTCCCTAGTGCCTCTTCCCATTTTAAAATTTTCTTCTTATTTCATTACATCTATTATATATTTTTGTCCTTACTCTTTCAATTTCCCACACCAGACAAACACTGGGATATTTACACATGTATGTCAGATTTATTTCACTGAAGAGTATGGTCTCACGGTACATCCATTTACTGAAAAATGACACGAGTTTATCCTCCTTATGACAAAGTAGTACTCCATTTTTTATTTATATATACATCATGTCTTCTTTATCCATTCATCAGTTGATGGGCATTTGGACTGTTTCTAAGGTTTAGCTATTATAAACTGTGCTGCTATAAGCATGGGTGTGCATGTATCACAAGTAAGATGGTTTTAGTCCTTTCAGAAAGATAAGAAGTAGATGCCTGGGTCAAATGAAACCTCTAGTTTTAGTTTTTTTGACGAGTTTTCACACTGATTTCCAGTGGTTGCACCAATCTACAGGTCCACAAACAGTGCAGAAGTGTTCCTTTTGCTTCTCAGCCCTGCTAACATTTGTTATTGATTGATTGACAATGGCCATTGTTTCTGGAGTGAGATGGAATCTCAGCTTTGTTTTAACTTACATCTCTCCAGTGATCAATGATGGTAAACATTTTTTTATATATATTAATTACCACTTCTACTTCCTCATCTGAGAATTGTCTATTCATTTCACATGCCCATTATTGGATTGAATCTTTAAATTGGGGAGGTATGATTTTGTTTGTGTTCTTTATATATTGCAGATATTAGTCCTTTGTATGAGGAATAGCATGGAAAAATATTTTCCACTCTGGAGTGTCTCTTCACTTTGTTGATGGTTTCTTTTAGTGTGCAAAATCTTCATAATTTGATACTATCCCAGTTGTTGATTTTTTTCTAATATTTTCCATGTAATCAGGATTTTGTTCATAAAGTCTTTTCCTACACCTATGTCTTCAAGGGTTCTCTTTTCCAGCAGTTTAATGCTTTTGTTCCAATATTTGGATCTTTGATCCATTTTTATTTTAGTTTAGTGCTTGATGAGAGACATGGGTCTAGTTTTAGTCCTTGGCTTGTGGAAAGCCGGTTTTACTAGCACCATTTATTAGAGGCTATTTTGTTTCCAGTAATGGTGTCTGGCCCCTTTGTCAAAAACAGTGTGTCTGATTGTGTTTGTAGCTGTGTATGCATCTTTTAATCTTTATATTGGTCTTCCAGTCTGGTGTCTTTTGTTGTTGCTGTAGCTGTTATTTTTTTTATTTTGTTTTGTTTTGTTTATCACTACTGTGCTGTTTTTATCACTTTTAACTCTGTAGTATAATTTTAAATCGGGGATTGTGATGCCTTCCGCCTTGCTTTTGTTGTCCAAAATTGGTTTTGCTATTCTAGGTCTCTTCTGATTCCAAACAAATTTTAGAGTTTTTTCCCCCAAATCATGTGAGATATGCTACTGGCATTTTAATCAGGATTGCATTAAATCTATAGAACGATTTTGGCAGTGTGCACATTTTCTCTATGTTCTTTCTTCCTACCCAAAAGCAAGAGCTAGCTTTCCATTTTCTGCTATCCTCTTTGATCTCATTTCTCAAAGTATTGTACTTTTCAAAGTACAGATCTTTTACTTTGTTTGTTAGATAGATTCTGAATTCTTTTTTTTTTCTTTTTTTTTTTTTTAGATGTTATTGTAAAATGTGTAGTTTACTTCATTTCTTTCTCTGAGTTTATTTTTATACAAGACTGGTATTGATTTTCGAGTATTGACTGTATCCAGGTATGTGACTGAATATGGTTATTAAATCTAGAAGTCCTTTGGGGGAGATTTTGGGTTATTCTATGTAGAGTGGCATGTCATCTATAAATAATGATAATATAACTCTGATTCCTATCCTTATTCCTTTTATTTATTTCTTTTGTCTGATTGGTCTAGCTAATGTTTCCAGAGCTATATTGATTAGGACTGGTGACAGTGGACATCATTTTCTTTTTCCTGATTTTAGAGTGAATAATATAAATTTTTGGCTGTTTATTATTATGTTGGCTGTTAGCATGTTATGGATGTATTTTATCAGATTGAGATAAAGAACATCTGTTCCAATTTTCTGTAGAGTCCAGAAATGAGTTCCGGACCTAGCTTTTTTTGAGGGGGAGGTAGTTCATCTTCAATTTCATTGGGTTATTTAGAATTTTTTATCTTTTTAATTTAGCTTGGTAATCCATATTTATATAGGAATCTTTCCATTTCTTCTGTATTCTCTATCTTATTTGAGTACAGATTCTTGAAATAGGTTTTGATGATATTTTGGATCTGTAGGATTTGTAGTGCTTTCATGATTTTCACTGTTCTTTGCATGGATTTGAGTCTTGTATGTCCTTTTTTGATGAGATTGGCTGAGGATTATTACTTTTATTTGAACTTTCAAATAACCAACTGTTTAATTCATTGATTCTTTGTATTGTTTTCTTAATCTCCATTGCACTAGTTTCTACTCTGATGTTTATAATTTCCTCCATTGTATGAACTTTGAGCTTCACTTGTTCTTCCTTTCTAGAAGTTTGAGGTTCAATATTAGGATATTTGAACTCACTCTGTTTCCCTGATATGAGAGTTCAACACTATACATTTTCCTGGTATGACTGTGTTCATTGCGTCCTATAAGTTCCAGTATGTTAACACTGGCTGTATGATTTAATTATAGAAGCTGTCTATTTTCATCTTTAATTTCATAGATGACACATTGGTTGTTCAGGAGGATGTTGCTTAATTTCCATATTTTTAGGTAGATTTTGTGATTTCTTTTGTCAATAATTTCCATTTTCATTGCACTATGATCTAGTAATATACATGGGATAATTTCGATTCCTTTGCATTTACTTAAGCATATTCTATGAACTGTCATGTGGTCTATTTTGGAGAAAGTCCCATGTGCAGCTGAGAAGAATTTGTATTCTGATGTTGTGGAGTGAAATACTCTGTAAATATCTGTTGAGTCTATTTGTTCACAGGTCTCATTGTGTACTGGTATTTCTTTGTTGACTTTTGCCTCTTTTGGATCTATCTGTGACAATGGGGTATCAAGGTCCCCCATTATAATTGTATTAGTACTTATTTCACTTATCATGTCTGTTAATATTCATTTTATATAACTGGTATTATGGTACATTGTGTGTATGTATTTGTGATTCTTATATCTTCATTTTTGGAGCTTTATCTTATCAAGTATATAATGACCTTCTTTGTCTCTGAATCAGTCTTGGCTTGAGGTTCACTTTTCTGCAAATAGAATGACTATCCTTGCTTTTTTCCAGGTTTCTGTCAGATAGAGTACTGTTTTCCATCATTTGACTTTCAGTCTATGAATTTCTTCATGATTTAAGTTTGTTACTTTTATGCAGCATATTGTTGAGTCTTATTTCTTGACCCTTTCTGCCAGTCTAATTTTTTTGAATAGTGAATTGAGACCATTTACATTGATGGTTATAACTGATATATGTTGGCTTATCCTTGACATATTACTTCCATGTTATTGGTTTCCTGTCTTCTCCGTGTGTTTAATTGCTTGCCTTGCCTGCTGTATTCTTTCTATTGGTATTTTGGAGTTTTCATACTCCTTTTCTGTAATATTCTGTGGAAGTGTTTGGAAAGCTAGTTTGTTGGTCATTAGTTTCTTCAGTTTTCATTGATGTGGAAGTATCTTATTTCTCCATTTTTTGTTTTGTTTTGTTTTGTTTTTTGTTATTCTTGTTTTCATGTAACATCAAGGTAGTTTTGCAGGGTATATCAATCTCGGTTGCTGGATCTTTTCTTTCAGGACTTGAAATACTTTAAGCTGTACTTGACTTAATATTTGTGTTGAGAAGTCTGCTGTAATTCTATTGGGCTTCCCTTTATAAGTGGTTTATTTATTTTCTCTAACAGCTTTTAATGTTTCTGAAATCTTGATTATTATATGCCTTGGTGTAGATTTATTTAGGTTATGGCTAACTGGAGTTCTATAGGCCTCATTTACCTGTAAGTCAAATTTTTCTTCCATGCTTGGGAAGTTTTCTCCCATTATGTCTGTGGACAGGTTTTTTGGTATGTTTTTGGTTTTTGGTTTTTTATGTCTTTTGTGCTGTCTGCTGCTTTTTCATTGACTCTAATCTTTTGTTCTTTGCATTATCTTGCAGCTATTGGATTGGTTTTTACATGGTTCATTACTGTTTTAAAGAAATCTTTTCATGATTGCTAATTGCAGTCCTATCTTGTATATCTGATGTTCTGTCTTTGCCTAGGTCTGCACTCATCTACATATAGTTTCAATGGAATTTTTAAATCTCCTGTATGTCTTTGAAATGTTCTGTGGATTCTATTTCCTTCCTGTGTTGTGCACTAATAATTTCCATCATTTTAATCTTTTTAATCTGTGTCTATTCTAGATTCACTGAACAGGTCCTTCTTTATGATGGTCATTTCTTTTTATACCTGAAAGATTATTTCTGATCTGATTTTCCTGGTGGCCTCATTTACCATTTTGTTTAGTTTGGTTGGGTTGGGTTTTTTTCTTCTGCCACTTCCATTTCAGAAAATTCATGTGGGTGGGTTATGTTTTCCTTTATCTTCTTGTCCCCTGGACTTGTTCTTGATGGGCTAGAGGTCTGGGGATGCATTTTCCTTTTGCATCTTGTCATTTTCTATTTTTAAAAAATTTTCATTGGTTTTCTGTGATGATATTTGTAAACTCTTAGTAGGTAGCATCATCACTTGTATTAAAGCTTCCTTATGAAATGTCTATTTTTCAGAGATGTCTTCTAGCTGTAGCTCACTTCTGGCCTTTGTGTCTGTCTCAAGGTTCCGCCTCCCAGGTTATTAGAGATGAGAATGCATTTGGCTAAAAACCCAGTCTTCTGGTACTGGACAGTAGTGATTACGACCCCAGACAATCACAGTATTGTTATACAAGGGAGACGATCTGATTACAGAGTATAGAACACCCTGAAAAAAGTAGTCTAGTCACAGTAACAATACTACCATCAATTACAAACTGACAAATTGTGTAACTATTAATTTGGTACCTTTAACTATAAGAGCAAGATCTGCAGTTATATAACACAATCCAGTATAACCCAGGAATTTATATGCAGTGAGTTTCGCCTTGGTAGAGTGAGTTTATCCTGTTGTTGGGTGGGGAGAATTAAGCGGGATATGGGAAAAAACAAAGATTGATGAAGAGAAATTTAATAAAAGCAAGGCTTAAGGACAAAAGAGGAATAACCAAGCTTTGGGAAACTAGAGGAGAGGACAGGAGAGCAAGAATGAGCAGAAAGCAAAAGATTATCAGAGTGAACCAGAAAGACTAGAAACATTGTTCATTCCAAGAAAATATTAAAAAAATCAAGAAAGTATAGAAAAGCAAAAAAAAAAAAAGTAAATAAGTAAAATAAAACTAATAATAACAATGAAAAGCTAAACAACCAACAAAGAAAAAAGTCAAAAAAAGAAACACAGAGACCAACAAAATCCCTCTGGTGTCCACAGTTCTGTGGCAGTGTCCAAATCAGAGCCCGGATCTGTGCTAGATGACCCCATCAAGTCTGCAGTAGGATCAGTGCTGTATGTGGGGGTCATCTTGGCATCTGCTGTGGTGACTGGGGGCCAGAGTCTTCAGCCAGCAGCTTTCTGGATGTTCCTTGGTGGCCTGCCCTCTTCTCTTTACCCTATGTATCCCCGTGTTGCTCTCCCAGTTGCTGTGGTACCCTCAGACAGAGACAGACTGAGGCTACTCCCTGTCCTATGTACAACTGAGCCCATCCCAGCCTTTGTACACCCACCTATGTTACACTCAGCTAGCTTGTGTCTCTCCTCTTTCATGCTGCTAGGAGCAGAGCTGGGGCAGTGCTCTGGGTTGACTCACTGCCCCTACTGGTATTGCCATAGAGACAGCCCAAGGCTGCTGGAGTCCCACTTCGGACACAGCTTGCCCACTGGGAGCAGGGATGGCGGAGTGCTGACCTCTCACTCTTTGCCCCACCATGGCCAAGGCTGCATAAGTCTCAAATCCCTCTCTCATTCAAGCTTCTGGGAGCAGGGCAGGAGCACTGGTTCTGTTTCACTCACTATCTTCACCTCTGCTGTATAGTTGCTAACCTTGTCACTAGGGGTTCCAGTTAGCCGCTATGGTGGATGACAAAGGAAAAAGAAAACTGGGGAAGGAGCAACTTCCTGCTCGTTCATCCTTGTTTGTGCTGGCGAAATTTGCTGTCAGGCCGCAAGGTCCTCTATCTGTAGGAAGGCAAAAGAAGCAACAGTGTTTATAACCCAGATCTCTCCTGTGTGGCTTGAGCTTCCCATGCTGTTGCAGTCCATCGTTTTTTTGGGGACCTTCTGAAAATGGCAGCTCATGCTCCATATTCAGGCAGAGGTCTTGCAGGAAGCCCTGTGTGCTATTTCTCCGTTTTATAAAGTATTATGCCTATGTTTTATTTGAGCTTCAAGTCTCTTATTTCAAATTGATTTGGGCATAAAGATGTATGTCCCTCTTTTTCTTCCAGTTAGCTATGTTTTTAGTTGATTTTCTTTAACTCCAGTGCACTTGGTCCTCTATTCACCATGTTGAATCTCCTCTTAGTTTATCTTTCTTTATGGCAGAGCAGTACTGCATTGTGAACAAATGCCACACTATTCACATGCTTTTTGATGGTCTCATTGTATTCCATTGAATAAACTTAACAAAAGTGATTTAACCAAGTGAGAGAAATTTAAGTTGTTTCCAGTTACTTTATTTGTATACACAAAGTTGTGATTAAATCTTAGCATAAAATGTATTGCTGGATTTTTGCTAATAATTCTACTGCAACCAGTGTTTTTTTGTATTATATAAATGTTTTTAGTTCTCATGAAAATTGCAAGGTTATTCTCTCACCAAAAGGGAATGAAAACTTGTGTTTGTCTATGCTTTTGCTAATTCTAAATAATTCATTGGTTTCCATTTTCATAGCATAACAATAATGCCTCATTTCATTTACATTATAGGTGAGATTGACTAGCTTTTCACAGGTTAGTTCTCCATTTGTAATTTTTTTCTCTTAAATAATCATTCAAGTACATAGGTCATTTTTCTTTTGGAATGTTAATTTTTTCTTGACTTTTAGAGTGCTTTTTTGTATTAGGAAACTGGTTAATAATCCAGTCAGGACTTACTGGTGCTACATATTGACCTGCATCTGTTCTTATTTAATGTGAAATATAGTCAACATCTGCCTTAACATAGATGTAAAAACATTTTGTCATATTTTGCAAATATCTTAAAACATTTTTCATAATTATCCTTTGTATGTCATCTTTCTTGTACATCGAACCTCAAAATTTTAATCATCAATCTTTTTGACTTATGCAGACAATCTTCCTTCATTCTAATAATAAAAAATTAGTCCCTTGTGCTTCCTTATCTTTTGTGGTTTCACTTACCATACTTCAGCATGCCTAGATTTATGCCTAGATTTGTTTTGCTCTAAGAAATGAGATAGTGACATTATGTTTCAAGAGGCTGCTTGACGTTGGGAAAATTTTAGTGAATATAGTAGTGCCCTCCTCCATTTATTCATGAGAGATAATATCCAAGATCCCTGTAGATGCCCCACAGTATAAATGCAATCAAATCCTCTTTATAAGCAGTGTGATATTGGGGCAGTGGATCTGATAATAAACACAACTACTGAGTAATGGGCAAAAGCATGTACAGCGTGGATACACTGGACAATCAGATGGTTCACATCAGGGCAGGACAGAGCAAGAAGATGAAAAGCTTCATTACATTGCTCAGAAAGGTACATAAAACTTTAGGCATTTATTCCTAAATTTTTCCATTGACTACTTCTGGACTTGTAACTAAAATAGCAGAAAAGGCAAAGCCTCAATGGGATGTAGTGTATTGTATGGAAGAAAAGTGACAGAAAGATAAAGCCTATTGTTACGATCTTCATTAAAATCCATGAAGAATAAACTCCTTTAAGCTATTTTTAATTAGCATACTGTGGAAGGAGCTTCATGTTGAATTGAAGACTGGCATTTACCTGTACTAACTTTTCATTTCAATGGTGATTTGCTGTACTTTAAATGGTATTCCTTTTTAGTTTCCATGACAGTCATTTATGCCTTATTTCTTACCTTTTGATTAGAATGCTATAGCCTTCTTTTTACTAGTCTAAAATAGATGGGCTTGAATTTTCAAAGATGTGTACTAAACTGTTTTTTGTTATTCCATCTTGTACTTTTTGCAAGATATCATGGATATTTAGAACTCTGTCTTTCTTTCAGACAGGGTCTTTCTTTCTCTCATTTCGTTTCTTTTCTTTTCTTTTCTTTTCTTTTCTTTTCTTTTCTTTTCTTTTCTTTTCTTTCTTTCAGACAGGGTTTCACTGTGTGGCCCAGGCTGGCGTTGAACTCGCATCGATCTTCTTGTGGGCAAAGAGGTAGGAGGAGAAAATTCAAAGATAGTCATCATTGCCCATAAAAGCAAGAAGGAATACAGAATAATATGCACTAAATCTAAACTTGGAAGTCATCACTGACCTTACGCAGAGACCACTTAAGTGAATAGATGGGGTGGAAGCCAGATTAAAATCTAGAGATGAGAATGACTATTTAGTGACAAATTCAAGATACATCAGAAGAAGAGGAAAAGAGAGATTTTTTTTTCATTATTTTTTCTCAAGATGGCAGAATTGTGAGCAAGTTTAAATATTTAAGTTTTTGATGTTACTTTTTAAACTATAAAATGCATAAGTAACAGTATCTACTCTACCAAGTAGTATAAGATAAGAAAGAGCCTACAAACTCTGAAATACAGTGGGCCTTCTTTTACTTACCACAGGTTCACTGAGGCTATCATTCTTTGCAATCTTAAAACCATTGTTTGATGTCAAGAAAAGTATATATTTTTGTTTCCCTTATTAATCTGTAATCTTGTATCTCTTTTATATTTATTTTCTATATTGCTAGACACATTCTAATATATATACATATATACACATAAATACATGTATAAATATACATATACACATGCATGTGTGTGTATATATATATATATATATTTCATAGCTAATTTGATGGAACTGCATTCTTGGCACTACAGTTTGGAGACTCAGCCTGCTGCTTCTTTCACAAAACATATTCAACTTCCCCTTGCCCTTTTCAGGTCAGCAATAGTTAACAAGGTTGGTTCTCTTTGAAGCGCAAAGGCAGATGAAAACAGGAGATGTGAATAGCAGTGCTTCTAACTTTGCACACAGCACCACATTTCTGCACAAAGAATTTTTGTCTGCAGCAGGTAATGGCAGGCTTAATCTACTATTCCTAATCAACATTTAAGGAATACAGGAGCTGACATGAATTTCTGTCTAAAATGTAAAGCCCTTTCTGAGCCACTTATGTAACTAAATTATCCTGACATGACCTTAAAGTTTGAATTTGGTTGTTTTGAAGTTGTGTAATTATGTTAAACATGTTATTTTCTTCCAGTGCATATTTTTTCTTCTTTTCATGGTGACTGTGTGTGTGTCACTGGCAGGAAACTTGTAGAAACTATGTAGTAATCAAAAGGATAGAAAATAAATCAATGTGGGACCGTTTAAAAAACAAACACCATTAATTCAGTGGTATCTACCTGGAATACAGATGCATTTTGCAGATGCCATTTTGATAATGATATAAGCTAGTCTCTGATAATTGTCTTCTGTAATTGGAACAAATTTATAGTTATGTTAATTCATTCTTAGCTACCCAATATATGGAAGCTGAGCTAATCCATATCTATCCTTGCATTTCCTTTATAGATCATTACCTGATTAGTCTTTCACTATGGCTGATGGAAATATTTTGTATCTTAACAGATTTGATTTCTCAAATTGTGTGTGCCCGCGTGCGTGTGTGACACATATTTGCATAGCATTACCTAAATGCACATAAACAAGGCTTTTGGCACTTAAAACCAGTTTGTGCATAACCTCTTAGAATCCTGAATGCTTTAATCCTTAGTAAAACAAGAGTACATATCACATCACTTATTAACAAGAGATGGTAAGAAGGAACTGTTCATTATTATTCTCTCGCTACCTCCTTAAAACTTCATCTACTACCTTAGGTAGCAGAGAGGGATGTATGAATAAGGAAACAGTTCTGAGTCCATCTGAAAGTCAATTCTTAGTAGTCTTGTTATAAAGTCACCCCAAAAAAAATAATCCCTTAAGATGAAATAAAACACATTTGGAAGTATCCCCTAAAGGTGCCTTCATCAGAGGTTTTTAAAGCCAAACTGTTTCTCCCCACAAATAATAATGAACAAAGGTAGAATTAGTGAAAAACCAGGTCTATCCCACCATGGAAAGCCCAGGAATAAAACAAATGGCAGACCATACTCTCTCTTTCAATTGTGTATCTCTCCCAGTCTTATATTTGCATTTCATCTGTTTAATGTTCTCCTTTCTCCTGATCATCATTCTTGTGAATGCCTTACATTAAAGAAAACATGTTTCATTCTTCACTCCTGTCGTTAGAGTTTCTGTAAACAGTACATTAGGATGCTTGCTTTCCCAGAGACCATTTCCTTGTCAAAATAGATTTTAAAAAGTGTAACATGAGGCTGCACCTGACTTTCATAACCAAAACAAGAAAGTGGAAGAACAACACTGATCTGATGAGAAATTCACAATGTCAGAACAGTAAGTTCCATGATCAGAACTCAGGCTGCTACAGTTATTCAAGTCTGTCATTTCATTCAACATCCGTGACTGTGATAATTACGTTTCTATCATTTGCCAGGTTCTGCTGTGGTGGCTTCTCAATTAAGCTGAATTTCTGCTTCCTTTTTGTATTGCATAATCAGATAAGTGGAGCTAAATTGAAGAAACTGCAATGTAGGTGGCTTTAAAATCAATCTATACAGCCTAGGAAGAAAAGCAGACGAAAAGGGAAACGTGATAGTACTGTTATAAATAACCTAAAGGGAATATTATCAAGGAGAGAGGGGAGGACAGGTGACATCTAATCTGAAAATGGTGAAGCAAAGTAATGTCCTAAACTAACATTGGAAGATAATATGTTTCATTATGAGTGCAGGAATGTCACTCTAGGTAATAGCTAAGTCCCAGTTAAGATAGATTTGTCAATGTCAAGTCCAATTATGGGAAATTTTAAGGAGCAGCTCTTCATATGGTCATTAAGACCCCTAAGAAAACAGCTAAAGTCTCGCCTCATGGTAGAAAGTATTTGAAGGGTCTTGATACCAGCACTATCATTTCTGATGCATGGAGCTTTGGCAAGTCATCCAAACTGTCAAGTGGGAAACAAGAGGTTTTCTCTGTCTACGTTAAGGTAGTTAGGAGGAACAAACAAAGTAATGCATTGAATAGCAATATGTTAACTTGCAAAAATAAGACAATGAAAAATGTCTTGTGTAGTTACCTTGCCTTTTACTCCTGGTCAAAGACCAGGCACTGTATCGTCATACATGATTTCAGAGGACTGCTTGGTCTTCTCATTTCTATTCATGGCCAAAGCAAAGCAAAGCAAAACAAAACAGAATAAAACACTGGATAATTTTGCATGTGCTAAACAGGGATATATATTACATTTGAGTAATACTTTGGTACCAGAAAAATTCTCATCACTTTCAGGACATTCTGACATGCTAGTATAGTGCAGTAGGAATGTATGCATCAGCTGAAATCTTTCTTTAAATCGTCTCAAGTGAAACAAGGTATTTATTTCCTGATTTCACCTTTGCCCAGATAGTTTTTTTTTCAGTTTTTCCTTTGGAAAAATCATAAATGCCCAAAATATATTTTCAGGTTTGTTTCAATGGAGAAAAATCTCAGTATATCAATGTAATTTTTGCAAAAGTGCTGTAGTTATTCCACTGAAGTCTGGTGAACTATAGGATGACTAAAGACAGTGGTTAAAAGCAAAAATTGGACTAAAACTTGGACTCTGATTCTGACTGTACTGTTAACTGAGTACAACTTCAAGTAAATCTCTGATTCTTTATCTGCCAAATAGGAGTGATAAGCATGGTATCCACTCCTAGAGATGTTTTACAAATTAAATTAATTAATTGGTACAGATAGGTGTTCAAGAAAGTAGATATTACCATTATCAGATTGGAAAACTTTCCATTTGATCAAAATTCACAATGTCATTTATAGTGGACAAGGAGCTCATTGGTTACACCAGCCTCCTGGGGTTGAAATCCAGAAGCTTCCTCTAGGTCTGTGTGACACTATCTTTATTTCTGACTGGCCAACTCTGTCCCCATCTCTGAATCCATGTTTTGGAATATCGCTGCTCCAAAACTAAAATGATACTTCAGCTTTCTCTGTTTTCTAAATGAAATCCAGTCAAACTTGTTTTTGTGTCATGATAATGCTACTGATAACACTACTTTCAAAAGGTGATGTAGAGAATTACCCTGTAGAGAATTACCACACTGTGAATCACTGTCATCTTCCACTACTTCCCTGACTCTACCCCACCTACACCTATATAAAAACCCTGTGTTTCCACCTTGTCCCATCAAAGTTGCCTTTTGATGCCATCTTTGATTGTTCAAAATAAAATTATTTTTATGTACCTAATGCCTTGAATGAATAAATGATTTTCAATAGGAAGCCACATCTTCCCATTATGAACTAATAATAGCTTCCCGAATATGTTTAAAAACATCACTCTTCTAGATAATATTCTCAACACTGTGGCATAAAACAAAAACTAATGCCACCTCTCATGACCCAGTTTTGGCATTGTTGAAATTGACCATGTTTTTAAGGAGCTAGCAAATGAGTAGGGTATATAACCCATGATCACAAGCAAAGAGTAAAAGAATTGTAAAGCTTCAAAGAGTATATACTGAAAGTTCACTTGTAATTTATAAACAACTCCATTTAATATCGAGGCTAGCAAATCCCAAGACAGGGGAAATGGACTTAAGGGACAGAGAATCAGGTAGATGACAGCACAGAACGATCCTCACTGACACTTTCTAAGGGACGTGATTTCCAGGTTGATACTGTCTAAAATCCAAAGGCCAAGGAACTTGGATCCTACCTGGGAAGAAGTGGACCATGAAAATGGCTTTCTTTGCTTACTATGCTGGGTATGCCTTGCTTTTCTGTTTTGTTTTGTCTTTCTATTTCTAAAGGGCTTATTATTCCTGTCATGCATTATTAAGATCAAGAACAGGAGCACGAGAAGTCTGACACATCGTTTGGTAGAAATACTTAGATATAAAGTTTATGTATCCACATACATAGATGTTTTGATGAAAGGTCAGAATAAATAAAATATTATGATCCATGCAAACTATCCATGGGTAAACCTGGTCATGTATAAAATATTTCCAGCAAAGCATCTTCTATCCATCCTTCCTCTGAAGGAAACTCCCTCCCTATCTGATTA
This sequence comes from Hydrochoerus hydrochaeris, assembly GCA_004027455.1. Classification (NCBI taxonomy): domain Eukaryota; kingdom Metazoa; phylum Chordata; class Mammalia; order Rodentia; family Hydrochaeridae; genus Hydrochoerus; species Hydrochoerus hydrochaeris. The sequence continues at coordinate 356,887 of PVLA01001054.1, forward strand.
CACGAAACTGCCTAAAGGTTCATCAGTCACATACCTTCTGTCCTCAGCTAACCAGAATGATTGATCAGGAGCCTGCTATCTGGCATGAAATCAAATTGTCTTTGATGCTCTGTGTTTCCAGATTTGTTTATAAACTGAAAAAAAACCCTACAAATTGCAGACCATCTGCACCTAGCACTATGCTAATGAGCGCAGACACCCTGCAGATCCATCAGCTCATCACCCCTCCGCAGCCAGCTCCTCCACATGTTCCTCACGGGGGTCGCCCCTCTGAACCACGCAAGGGGAAGCCAGGTGAAGAAGTGGTCCTCTGAGGGCTGAATGCCGCCAGTGACCTTCAAAAGCATTTCATTTTTCTGTCAAGGAGATGACCTGTTAGCAAGAGGTTGTTTTGATGAGTGATACAAATGTGGTTAGCCTCAAGGGGTTCAATGTATTGATCCCACAATGCTAATTAGAAAAACTTGGATTGATTTGTTAGGCGCTTAATGGGGGATTTCCAGTGTCAGCAACCTCTTATGAAATAATTTCTGGGCTCTGCCTCCACGTGCCCTCATTAATGCTTGCACACAATTGTGTACAGGTCCAGAAGTTTCCTCATGCTTGTCAGTCACTCCGTGAGGGAGCTGTGAAGTGGCACATTCCACCAGTGAGTTGTGACATTCTCTGATGTCAGGGAAGCTTAGTCGATGGAAAGGAGTTAGCTTCAGGGAAGGACACTGAGTGTCTCTTGGTGATAACCCTCAGTGAGGATCAGGAAGTTGGTACATTATAATTTTTACAGCAAATCTACATCTGGCCCATATCATGTTCACTTTGACCTTCATAAGTTATAGGAGGCGTAACATAAAAATTAAGAATATTACATGAAAAATACATGTCCCTGACTTCCATGGAGATTAGAAACTGGCCCCACTGGGCTGCACTTTCATGTGGTGACAACAGTCAGATTCTGCCCAGCGCCTGGTGTTCTGCTCAAATTTCATGGTCTACATTTTGCCTTCATCACCACTTTCTCCTGATTCCTTGGCTGAGACCAAATGCTCCATAAATTTAAAGACCCACATGATACATTAAAAGCAGGGAAAAGGTTTTTGAGCAAAAATGATTTCATTATCATTTTTCATTGTACTAGGATTACTTTTTTTTTGAAAGGCCCATATCTCTACCTAAAAGTGGAAAAACAAATGGAGACAGCAAGTGCCACATGTTTTAAGAAAAATGAGCATGAGCTCATTCCTCTGTGGAAGCAGAGGACAGTTTCTTGTCTTTAATATGCAGGCAATGCACGCAGCTGTCTTGCACCTAGTGCCACTTCACAAATTTATGTTACTTCCCTGGCCCCCAGGAATGTCTGTGTCTGCAATGGCTGGGAGAGGGGAGACAGATACAGAGAGAGAAACAGAGACAGAGAAAGAGAGACAGAGACAAAGACAGGGAAAGAGACACAAAAAGACAGATGGTTCAGGAGCACTTTCTGAAATCATAATTTTGAAGCCAGTATGACACTGAATAACATAGTGGAATCACGATTCATTTTTCTACAAAGCTTTGTTACCTGGCACACTGCTTTGGCTGCCTTTGCTCTGTCCTGCTCCTCATTTCCCTCCTTCCCACTCCCCTCTTTACCCTTCCGTCTTCATCCTACCAAAAATAATAGGTTATCCCTAATCCTTTCTTTTGATAAATTCTTGGTTTGAATTCTTAGATTATCACAGAAAGATATGATCCATGACAGGTCTAGTATTAATAATAGGCATTGTTATGTTTCAGACTATAAGATGGTAATAAAGAAAAAAATGAAAAAGCAAGGTGGAAATTGTGTAGAGACCTTCTGCTCTAGAAACAGTTGCTGGCCAAGGCCTGTCCAGCAAGCCAAAGGCAAAGTGGATTGGGTGATACCTTTGGAAAAGGCCTTTAGGCAAAGGATGGGCAGTGTTAATGCTCTAAGGTTGGAACTTGCTTTGACTTTTCTAGAACGGGAAGGAAGTCCAGGGTATTGGAGTAGACTGAGCAAGGGGTTACTGAGAGGACATGAGGTGGAAAACACTCAGAAAGCTGGACCGCAGAAGGAATTCCTTAGCCTCAGAAAGACTTTGAGGCCATTAAACAAGGGTTTTTAGCTAGAAAGTAACACAACCCCATCCCTTTGTGAAGAATTAGGTGGAGGGCCAGGAGGAGAAGCAGCAGACAGATTGCTAGTTAGGAAGCTGCTACAGGAATCTGAGAAAGGAAGTAATATTAATGGGTAAAATGCCCTGTGGTCTGTTCTCTCAAAATTGAGAAGAAACCACAAAAGGAAAAGCCTTGTTATTGTGTACATCTGTGACATTTTAAAGTTTCCCTTTTCACTTAGAAAAGTTTCATATTTTTAAATTAATAGGGTACAGTGTTTAGTTTTCTAATTGTAATGTGTTTTCTGTTTCTTGGGAACTATAGTCTGGTATTCAAGCCTTATTTACTGGATAGGTTTTTATCAAGTTACACAAAAGCTTTAGCTATTTGCATTATTTTTACGCATTTATATTACCTAGTATCAATCAGTGTTGTGCAGAAATTAGTGTAGAAATATTTTCCTGCTTTGTTGACTGCATTTGTTTTGTGAATGATTTTTTTTGCTATAAATTTCAACTGAAGCCAAATCTCTGATGACTGTGGCTTTCATTTTCTCTAGGCCACGATTCCTTTAGAAAAGCTTTCTTTGATTTTCAGTGCTGAAACTCTTTTAGGTTCAGTCTCCAAGGCCACTACCTATTGCGTTCTCTCTGGTCATCTACAATCTAAGGGTAGTTTACTAGAAATCAGGGCCAGAATTCCCCCACATTCCACCAGTAGCATGGGAGAAGAGTGGAAAAAGAAAAGAGTGAGGTGGGGATGTACAGGAAGAACCTTAGACACTACAGAATAAAAAAAGAAAGAAAAAAAAAGAAAATAAGGGAATCAACAATCAGAAAAAATACCATTTACACCTGACTTTCAGAATGAGAAGGTACAGCAACCCACACCTACTGTAAGCTGATAAATTTCAGTGCTAGTGTAGGGGTGATGGTGATTTTTATTATGTAGTTCTGCTGTCCTTGCAGGAAACATCTCACTATGAGATTGATGATAGTATTACACTCAACCCTTTTATTTTGGCAAAGACAAGGCTTTGTATTTCTGTATTGCCTGTCAAATGCAAGGTCCAGGAAAGATGGGGCCATCTTGGTTTCCTTTTCTTCACTTTACCCAGCACTAAGAGCCACCTCTGATGGCCAGGAAATGATTGCATACTTTTCAGATGAATAATTGAACAGCTGTGTAAAATGTTAACATAGAATACAGGAGATTTAGTCACGAGCTTTAGTGAATTGTGTTTTAAATAAGTTTTCTTGTCCTGCTTTTGTCCAGCTGTTTGCTGGGCAACATCATTAGTACTGCTCCTCTGGGCTAGGACATGGTAACATCTGTCAGGACTCATGGGATTGGTGGGGAGATCTGTGCCTTCGTTTCATGGTTATGCAGCACTTGCTTTTATAGCTCTTCTTTATGTTCTGGAGTTCTCAGCCTTCTGGACATCCAATGTTATTTTCTTTTCTCAAATAGACCTATGGTAAATTTTGGAGGCAGAGGATATTTGCTCCCTAAACTCTTATTTATTGCAGGGGGAGTCCTTGAGGTAAGCATTAAAGGATCATAATAGGTTTTCTTCTGATAAATATAATTGTGGTAAATTCCCCCAGCACTAATTACCATTATAGCAAATTATACCAAATTGTCATAAAACCACTGTCACTTGTTTATTGGTGATAAGTGAGAATTCTTTAGACTTAAATATGAAGTGAGAGGGGGCATATTGTTCCAAAACAAACTTTCAGTTAGCTATGCTAATGGTGGGCAGGGAACCACAGAATGCCTTTGGTCCTTCTGCTTCTGTGTGTTGTCTTTTTGTAATCACTGTCATCACTTTCTATGATAATTTATCATTTTATGTGTCTGACAAATGACTGTGTTTTGCCTATGTGCTAACTAGACCTACATGGTTATTGTCATTTGAGAAATGCCAGATGTTTCCAAGATGGCCTGAGAGAATGGAGCTACAGCTCAGACACAGAACCAGAGGACACACAGGGAAAGACACAAGTCATGGGAAAGGGATCTGCTTGGTGAAGTAGATGCTTAGGGTGTGAGTTTCCATTTGAGGAAGAATAATCTAAGAGCAAAAGGTTCCCTTCTGTGTCTTTCTTGGGTGTCCAATGAAAGGGAATCTGAGTGTATTAATAATGTTCCTGTTACAGAGACAAAACACCTTAATACCAGAAATTTAGAGGTTTTAAAAATAATTTAATAATATATGATATATCACATTCATCACAGGGAATTTATACCTGTACATGATATATTGTAATTATTTTTTGCCCCTCCTGTCTCCACATTTCAACACCTCTACCCCTGCCCATTTATAAAAGTTGTGTTTCCATTTTTTCCCTTCCATTATCTCTTTTAAAATACTGTTTCCCATACTTTTCCCCTCCCCCCTCCTTTGTTCCCCTTCCCATATGAATAAATTCTTCCTGCTCCCCAATATCTATCCTCCATTGCGCTCCTTATTTATCCTTTAGATTTCTTACTCATGAGAAACAATGTAATCTTTAAATTCATGTGTCTGACTTATCTCACTTAAAATAATGGTCTGGAGAGGCATCCATTCACCTAAAACCATCTCACGTTCTTCTATATCCATTCATATGTTAAAGGGCATATGGTTGTTCCCAAAATTTAGCTATCATAAATTGTGCTGCATACATGTAAATATACTTATATCACTAGCATGATCTTTTTAACTTTTGGGGGGAGATACCTAGGAGGAGAAAAGCTGGGTCAAATAGAACTTCTAATTTTAGTTTTTTGAGTAATCTCCTTAGTAATTTCCATAGTGATTATGGCAATTTGCACTCCCACCAACAATAGAGAAGGGTTCCTTTTCCCCCACAGTCTCACCATTGTTAGTTATTGATTAATTCCTTGATTATAGTCATGCTTTCTGGCACAAAATAGAATCTCTGTGTTGTTTTAATTTCTGTTTCTCTAATGACTCGCATTGTTGGATATTTTCTCATATATTTATTTGCTGTTTGCATGTCTTCACCTGAGAAGTGTCTGTTCATTTCAGATGCCCATTTTTGGATTGGGTATTTAAATTCAGGGGATCTGATTTTTTTTGAGCTATTATATATTCTAGATATTAGTCCTTTGATGAGCAGCAGGTAAAATTTTTCCGCATTGTACATTGTCTCTTCATTCTGTTGGTGATTTTTTTTTTGCTGTGCAAAAGCTTTTTAATTTGATGTGATCCTTGTTGTTGATTCTTTGTAATATTTCCTTGTGCAATCAGGATTTTATTCATAAAGTCTTTGCTTACACTGTGTCTTACCTACTCTATCTTCTGTGAGATTGTTTCTGTCTTAATATTTAGATGTTTGATGTATTTTAGTTTAATGCATGGTGAGAAGTATGGTTCTAGGTTTAATCTTTCACATGCGGAAAGACAGTTTTTCCAGCAGCATTTATTAAAAAGGCTGTCTTCCCTCCAGTGAAGGTTTTAGCCCTAATGAAGGAGAAGTTATTTGGAGTCATGGTTATGGTGGGTTCAGACTATGACTGACTGGCTCTAAAGTAAAACCAGCACAGCCACAAGCATCTAAAAAGTAGAGGCAGCAGGAAGGATTCAGGATCAAGAATACCCCCACCCAGTTCACACCTCCAGGGACCCACCTCCACCTCATTCAGCTAGGAGTCTTCAATGGGTTAATGCACTGAGGAGGATTGCACCTCCGGGATCCAATCACCTTCCAATCCCAGGAGACTTTGGAAGGTTTAGATCTAAACCATAACACTTAGTAAGGGTAGGAGTCAGATGGTAGTGAAAAGAGGAAAATAAGTTCCCTCAAATAAATTAATGAGAAAACAGATTAGAGGTAGGAATGGCCTGTGCTCAGAGGATGTTGAGATGGACTCCTCCAGGAGAGAGGCTGAGCCCTCGGTGTTTCAGGTTTCTAAGCCAGAGTCTGTTGAGGCCTTGGAGGACTAGATAGATGATCATCAAAGAAATAGATCTCTGTATCTGGAGAACCCCACAGTCTGAATTTATTTTGTGTCTGCAATTGTACAACTCTTTATATCTTCTCATAATATAATTAAACTTGTTTAAATGTAAACGTACTGACTTGTAATTTTATCCAAAAATATAATGTCCTCCCAGAATAAAGTATGAGTTTAGCATGTATATTTTTATTCTGAGTTCTATCTTAGACCAGTTATTGAAATATCATCATCATCAGTGTGTCATAATGAAATAAAATGAAATGACCTAATTACAATCATTTTTCTTTCTTCCACTGCATTTTTAGAAAATGGATCAAAGTTAGTAGGATGTTTGTGCTCTTTTCTTACTTTCAGTTTATTAACTTGAGTTTGATTGCAATCAGTCTTACTCAGTAGAAGGAAAAGGAATGTGGAACAAAGAAACAAGTTATGGCTGCTGCACAATGTGTTAGGTACCTCTGTCTCCCACATACCAGAATTACCTTCCACTTCCAGAAAAGACTTGTTGTTGTTGTTGTTTTCTAATCGTTTGTAAATATTCTTTTCTTCTTGCAGGTGGAATGGCTGAAAAATGAGGAGCCCATTGATTCTGAACAAGATGAGAACATTGATACCAGGGCTGACCACAACCTCATCATCAGGCAGGCACGGCTCTCTGACTCTGGGAATTATACCTGCACAGCAGCCAACATAGTGGCCAAGAGGAGAAGCCTGTCAGCCACTGTGGTGGTCTACGGTAAGACCAACCCCGAGGCCACAACTGGGTGGGGAGGGCAGAAGTCAGAGAAGCAGAGAGTGATGTGTTTCATTAAGACGGTCCATGCCTGGAGCTGAAGGGACACAGAGGGTCATCTGCTACAGGGCTCTGTCCTTCCCCCATTTGACAGGCAAGTAAATATCCCTACACTATCAACGCATTTGTGTTCCATCCATCTCGGCCTTCTGTGAGACAGTCAGTGACATTTCCATTTCCTTTCTGTTCTAAAACTAACAAAAGGTTTGTTCATTTTCTCCCATTGTGCTTATATTTGAAAAGCATCAAGGTGAGCAATTTCTGCTTTCCCTCACTCCCAAAGCCAACACCCATGCCCGTCTTCACAGTCCTGCTACCAGTTAGTTCCTCTCCTGGCATAATGAAACCCACCAAAAACAAACACTACTATTTTCTAACTCTCTCAGGTATTATATAAAAGAAATTCCCAGCTTTTTAAGTAAAGGCATTCCCTTTCACAATAGAAGAGCCCTGGGATTTATTTTTGAAGCACTTAAGGTAATAGAAATTCAAATGCTGGTATTTTCTTCTTATACTGTGAATTTTCAAGTGCTGTAGTGTTGTGCTGATGAGTTCTTCTTCTTTTTCATCATTTCCCTGCAAAGCACAATCTCTAGGTCCTCCCTTTTGCAGACAGTAGGTTAAAGGGTAGATGAAATGACACCCCTGCCACCTCGCTACAGAGTAGCCAATGGGGCTCTGAATGATCTTTTCATCCCTGGATGCGCAACTCACAACGCCTGGCACAGTGGCTTGCACATAGTAGGCAATCAGTAAAAACCTCTCTCCTTGTTTTCTCCCCTCCCATTTTTGTCTCTCAGTGAATGGAGGCTGGTCTTCCTGGACAGAGTGGTCAGCCTGCAATGTTCGCTGTGGTAGAGGATGGCAGAAACGTTCCCGGACCTGCACCAACCCAGCTCCTCTCAATGGTGGGGCGTTTTGTGAGGGAATGTCAGTGCAGAAAATAACCTGCACTTCTCTTTGTCCTGGTGAGATATACACAGACTCCCTTCTCCCTTCTGATCCACCAACACTATTAAGCTGGTGTGAAGCAATCACTATAACCTTCCTTTCCAAAGTCACCCTCTTCCCGGGTCTCCAGGTCTCTGTCCAAGGTGCTGATGTTGAGCTCAGTGTAGTAGCGAAAACGTGAAATGACTGCACAAAGTATTAGGGCATAGTTTTTGTTGTTGTTATTTGTTTGTTTGTTTTTTAATATTCAGATGACACTGAACACTTACTAGCCACAAGCCAGATGCTTTGAAGTAATTTTTATCCTGTCAGTGTTTGGCTGGGCTAAGCCACTCCTTCTGTCCTTCAGTTTGTCTGGTTTAGGAAGTGTACTTGTATCATAAATACTAAGCAGCAACTAGGTAAGACATCTTCCAGTGCAAAATAGCAGAAACCAAAAACCCAACCCTTTGCCAGCAGTAGCTTTGTATTTGTTTGTAGTGCAATTGGCAGAGATTGTACACTGTCGCAGCAGTCTGTATTTTACATTTGGCCTGTGCTTGCCTTTCTTTCTGAACAGAAAGAGACTTCATTACCAAATATGCCTTGTATCAGTTCATTTGTTCATCTCTCCCTGGCTTTAACCCAATTTATACAATGAGAAATAGATGAGATGGAAGATGGCTTTCTTTATGGAAAGCATATCCTCCCACTGAGAAATAAATTGATCCTGCATCTCACATGCACTACAGAACATTAACTCCAAGGACACTGGCCTAGAGTCTCAAGTCTTTTAAAGTTTCAAATTTCATCCCTTTTAAAGCTAAGGTGAGGCTCTGACCAGCAGCATATTCATTTTGATTCCCATTCGATAAACATTTATTGAGTGCTTACTATGTGCCAGGTATTGTGCAGGATATTTTTACACATATAATGCCATTTAAGTCTGTGTTGTGAGTTGTTTTACCCTCAGGTAACAGAAATGGTAAAGTGAGGCAATGCAACTTTCCAGAGTTGCTCAGCTGATAAGTTGATAGACCCAAGACAAGGTCTCAGACACTTCGATTCACTAATTTTTATATTATCTTATTCTTTGCAAATTGCTTTAAAAATTGTACTATCTTAACCCAGGCATCGTCAGGCTATTCCTGGAAGGTACTGGGGCAACTGCCCTGAACTGCCCTAATCTCTAGGGTTAATCTTTAATGGAATTAAGTTCAGTTTGTTCATTTCTGCATACCACAGGAATCCATGACCCAAGAAATTCTATTTATGTACATCCTGGCATCTTGGGGTTTGACTGACCTGTTTTAGTTTAATGCTGTCGTTATATTTGCATTTAGTTTTTTTATTATTTGGGTGCTTTTAGGGCTTTAAAATAGTTCACTTTACCCCTTGTTTTACACTGTCAACCCACAAGGCAGCAGCTGATAACCAGTAGTTACTATGCAGACTTTGTCTGCCTATTAAAGATGTACCTGCATCTGGAAGATTAGGAAAAAATAGATGATGACATTATTAGCCAACCCAAATGTACTGGTCATCCAAAAGCATGCCTAAATTCAATACTAAGTCTCATCCCAACATAGCAAGAGAATTGTAGCACTGCTTTTGTGAGGAAAGAAGCCAGGGAGAGAAGCCACTGTATTTTTATTTCCTTGTGGTGGTGTCTTTAAAATCCATGCAGAAAGATAGCAGTGCAGTGGGGTACACCTGGCACCACGCCTGGAGCCCCTCTAATAGCGGCTTCTGTTGTTTCCCTTTGAAGTGGATGGGAGCTGGGAAGTGTGGAGTGAGTGGTCCGTCTGCAGTCCCGAGTGTGAGCACCTCAGGATCCGAGAGTGCACGGCACCGCCCCCAAGGAACGGGGGCAAGTTCTGTGAAGGACTCAGCCAGGAATCGGAAAATTGCACGGACGGGCTCTGCATTCTAGGTAACACCTGCTGTGTCACACCTTCGCGTCTGTTCATGATGTCCACGTATCTTTGTAGTTCAAGAAATGATGCCACAACTGCCAGTGGGGTTAAGCAAGTCACCAGAAAAGTAGGAACAAAAAGGAAAAGGGTAGAAAGTATAGAAAAGTAAGTTAATGTATTTTGGGGGAAAAAGGGGATAATTCCAAATAACTTATAATGTAGTCTGAAGATGTTTTAAGAGAAATAGTTTCAGAAAATAGTTAAAACTCTTAGGAGCTAGGACTTTATGTTACATAAAATTCTGGTACTGATCATTGTGTGCTTATAGTTTTCCCAATAAGTTTGCAATATTGTAAAGTATCTCATGCATCTTTATAGTTCAGGGCTCTTTGGTAGGGTGCATGTGTTACATCTGTATTACACAAATAGCTCCAGGGTTGGGGCAGAGGATGGCTCTGAGGTGGGAGGCAGCTTTGTGTGCCATTGGTCTGTCAGGGTAGGAAATGGAATGCTTGTTTCTTTCAAGCTTTTGCTTATTCCTGAGCTCACACCGCTGCCATTTCCAACCAACTATCTGCCTGGTTTAGAAAACAAAGCAAGCTCAAAGAGACTCAAAGAGAGGCAGATTTTAATTTGGTTCTATGTCTTATTTGCTTTTTGAGCCTGGCCAAGCAACTTAACATTCCCTAAGGGTAAATACCAAAAGCACTCACCACTTTTGGCTTTAGTCAGGCTACATGGTAAAGTTTATCTGAATCTTTCGTGTTGTAAAGTAGGTGTTTGGTCAGTTGGGACTCCAGTCATTGATGTGGGTGTGCGAAGATGTGTGGATTTTGCCCAAGTTTCTAAAAGCAGAAAGCTGAGGACAGACAAATGCTCTAGAATCAGGCTACCTTCACAGAAAACACCTGTGTTATATCCTGTGAGAATACCTTAGCTCAGTAGGCTAGAATCACTTCAGAAATGTGAGTCACTTTTTATTAGAGAAGATGCTAATATGGACTAAAGTGCTCTATGGGATTGATTTTTCTGTGTTCACCTGACTGCATGCTCTTGAAGGAAGCATGTGCTAACTGTTGTCTTTTCAGAATAAATTTGTGTGGTGAATAAATCATTTAAAATAGTTAATATATTGAAACAAGCACTTAATTAACCAGCCACAAGGTGCCTTTGTTTGCTAGTGTAAATCCAAAGAATCCTGCTTTGGACTTCACTAGGAGCTGTGCTGAAGGTTAGCATCAGTTTCAGTGGTGAAAGGACCATGTGCTCCAATAAATATGTACCAGCCATTTGCCTTTTCAAAGTGACTTCCTCCTCCCTAAATGAAACAGAAGGCAAACTCAATAGCAAGACATTTAAGAAAATGGGTTCTGACAACCTTTGAATACCACTAGATTCTTTCCATAACATACCTCTGAGATGCGAATGCTTTTTAGCATGGTGGCCATAGTTTTAAAGTGATGCAGTAAGGACTATGAATTTCATATGTCATAAAGAAGGATGACAATATAACTATTTGGCTACAGGTTGAATTTTAGATAATCATAGTAATAACCATTGCTATCAGCCATACACTGTGCTTGTACTTGGGGAAAAGTCTATGGATACCTGACTCAATTGACAAAGAGCCTGAGAGTTGCTGACAGAAGACAGACGATGGCGAGCTCCAAGTGTAAGAAGGAGTAGTTATCAGATTCGTGAATATCATCGATTTGCACTTGTGATATAAAGCCACTCATCAGCAGAGCAAAAATTTGGTTTAGACTGAAAAGAATTAACAGCATCGAGAGTGTACTGGCAAGTATGGATCTCACTTAAAACTCTGAGATGACATATTAGTCTGGGTTGCCAAAGAAACAGAATCAATAGGATACAGAGAAAGAGACACTTCAAGGGGGAGACAGAGATATTCATTGTGAGAAATCGGCTCATGCAGTTACCAAGTTTGGCAAGTCCAAATCTGCAAAGAAAGCATCCTCATTCAAGTCCAGTGTTGGCAGACAGTAGAACCAAGAAAACCTGATGTTCTAGTTCAGATGCTGTGAGCGGAAACAGCAGATACCCCAGTTTAGAGGTGATTAGGGAGAGGATTGTCTCTCCCTCGAGAGGGTCAGCCTTCTGCTTTATTCAGGTTTTCAGCTGACTGAATGTGAGCCTTTCACATTACAGAGTTTGATCCCCTTTATTCATTCTTCCAGTTCATATATAACATTCTCAAAGCAATGGATATAGACTGTAGTATGTGACCAAATATCTAGGCACTCAGACCCAGGCGTTGACACGTACAAATTAACTATCCTTGATTCATATGTACTTGTGAAATATAAAAGCTTAACCATTTCTTAGAGTCACTCAGAGGCAAATTTCAGGCAAGCACTGTTAAGTAATTTGTTGATTTCCTGAACAAATCCCTCCTGTGGAAATTGGCCATGTGTGGTTTTAATTACACATGAGTTGCTTCCTGAATACTCTGTATTTTCCTACACTGCAAATAAAATAGCTATGAAGACAATAAGGCTTGGAATATTGTTCAGTCTTGGATGTAGGATCTCTGTCAAATCCACCCCATGAATTGAAAATGCTACATGAGCCTCTTTCTGTTCAGTCTATTTATTGATCCCATTTTCTTTTCTATCTAAATATGTTTTTTCTAGCATCCTTTACCTGTATAATATGTAAATTAGGATGTCTGCAAATATGATCTAGGAGTTTAAGAACTTCAATGACTAAAATTTGGGGGGTGGCAGAAAAGGTGAAGGATGTGAAATCATAGAAATAAATGAGATATATCTGCAGTGAAAACAGTTGTGCTCTAAGAGCCGACTCCAGGATGTAGTCTGTCTTTTTGGGTAGAAGGAGGCTACCAATAGCAACACAAATGAGCAGCCTTCCAGTCTGAACAGGAAGTAATGAGCCCTGAGTTACGTGTTGCCAACATTACTCTGTGTTCCTCGCTGGTTCCCTGCCATACAGCTCATGGCCGAAATAACTACACACTCAGGACAGAGCTCCAGCAGAACTGGCTTTGATTAAAATAGCATTTGGCAACAGCTTTCTGGAGCAGTAGCTTTGTTGAAGGATCTAGGTCATATTACAACTTGGGAATTTCCTTCCAATTTTTCCCTTTATAAAAAACATGGCCCTAAAACTATTTCTCCATTCCCATTTCCACCTCTCTGGGAGGTTTGCTTGGCTCTTGGATGACCTACATTGCTTTGATTCCCCCCACCTTTTTTATCTTTCAACAGGGTATCTGGGTTTTGTCTCTTGTCCCTGATGGCTGTGTTTCTTCTACTCAGGAAGCTGCCAGCTCTGTAGGATCACTTTAATATTTGGGTGTGATTTTTGCTTGGTCACTTGTGACTGGAGAACAGATCCTTAGTGTTATGTTATCACAGGTGGCCACATCTAAATGATTTCAGTGAGAAAATAAATGCTGTGTGCCAGTGAGAGTAGAATCAGGCCATTTTTGCCAGTAGCAATGAGTTGGTAATTCCAAATTGCAAGCATAAACACCTAATGCTTTAAGTTAGAACATTGCTTTTTTAAACAGGAAAGATAATTATGGAAAATTATACCCATGACCATAGAGAAACAAATATGGATCTATACTCTCTTAGCTTGACCTCTGAAATCAGGTAGCTTGAAGATGAACATCTTTACTTGTTGAATCTAGCTGCTTCTGTGCTTTGCAAATCACAGTCCTAGCTAAACAGGAACAGAAAGATGGAAATGGTGAGGTGTTTATTTTGATCTTGAGGAGTAAGAGAACTTCTTCCTCTTTCTTTAATCCAGTAGAAATAAAACTGAAGGCTTTGGCTTGAGAAGATGAAATGGCTCTGTTTCAGAAGGGATTAGTGACCAGATGTGTAAAGTTGCTAAAGCCAGAGAAATGCCACAGAGGACTAAAAGGGAGAGGGGAAATCTTCAAAGCTGAGCCACCTGAGAGCTAATCTGTCTTCCTTGTCAACATACAGCATAGGTCAGGTCACACTGACAATTCAGAAAATGAAACATCAGTTAAATGGTGGTTTGTTTTCATTTCTGATGGCTACATGGATAAGAAAAGTTTGAATTGACACTTTGGAAATCACATCAAGAATAAAGACACCTATACAAAAGCAGGTTCAAATAAACATTCTCAAGTTCTAGCTAATAATAAAACCACCTTGTCCACTGAAGGATCTACTTAAATGATCTAGGAAGCCCCTGCAAAGGTGAACCTGTAATCACGTGAAAATAATGGTTGCTTCGTTAAGCACTTTCACTTGGACTTTTCTAGACCCCGTTGTTATTTATTACAGAAATTCCCTAACTTCTTTGTTTGTATTTCCCAGGTTACTGTATAAGGGAAATTTTATACTGGAGATAGCTCAGAGCACCTGAAATGACTGCTATTTTGTTTTGCTAATGGTTTGCATATAGAGTTATAACAGATGAGTGTCTTTTACCAAAAGAAAAATCATCACTCTCTCTCTCTGGACTAAGATTTCAGAATCATATTTGACTTATACTTCAGGTTTTCAATGACTACGTTCCTATATCAGAATCACCTGCATAAACTCCACATAGTAAAGAAATGAAATGTCATCAGTGAGATATCATCACAGCAAGGTCCCTTTCTGTGCCATCAGGAAATATCCTATTGCTTGCTAATTCTCCCAAGTTATTTTATGATTAAAAACCCATTTCTACCATCTATATAGTATATAGTAGGTGCTCCTTTCAATATAAAGGTTTTCCTTAAAAATATACAATAGCTTGCCTTTATGCATAACAAACAATTGATTAATTCAGAGCTGCCCTCATGCCTTCTGCATAGCAAATGTGGATATCATTCTGCAGACCCACAAGAGTAATAAAAATGTAGATTTGACTACATATGAAGTCATTAGCAGCTTAGCAACAGTCTTTCCCCCATGTCCCAATAAACAGTCTCCATTATGGGACTCCGTAAGAAGACCACCGAGTAGCAAGCTTTAATGACATAGAGTGAAGTGGCTTGAGTTTTCATTATGCTTAATTAAAAAAGAGTATCTCAATACACTTGTGTCATAATGAAATCACTCTTTTAAATTCTACAGATCTAGGACTGTTATTTTTTTTATTTCTACTATATGATGAGATGCAACATCCCAGGTAGAACTAAACATAAAGACAAAGAATAAACCACAAGCAGTGTCTTACCATAAAATTTCACCTCTTTGTAATCCACTCACTGTAGACTTTAAATTTTTATTCCTTGTTAGTAAGATGATAAAGGAATCTGATTGTTTTATAAAATTATCCTCCTTCTAAGTGAGGACTGGCCTTCATCCTTTGGTCCATGACTGATGTGCATTTCATAAGCTATTAAAACTCTCTGGCCTTCCTATCAACCTGCTCCAAAACACTTAAGATGCCTTTTATCACCCAGGACAGTCTCCTTCTGCCATTGTATTCTCTTTGTTTCTTCATTGGTCTGTGCTAAAGTACATATAACCTGGGTGATAATTGCTTTCTCAGATGATAGAAATCAAGGCAATTATTATGTCTATCTCCATATCTCTTGCTCACTCTCTCACTCTCTCTCCCCCTTATTCGCCTCTTCTACCCAGTGTTTTCTGTTGGTGTCCACTACCACCCCAATATTGTTCAGTGTGTTTTTTTTTTTTCCCCTTGCTTACATTCTCTGGTTGAAATTAGACAGAAAACATTGTGTGACACCTTAGAAACAGCCTCTGGAATTGCTGTTTGTCTTATTCCTGCAAGTGCTGAGAGTGGGGTGTTCAGGTTTCCCTGATTCATTAGATAAATGTGTATTCTGACAATCTTGACAGAAATGCGTGTTTTAAAGCAAACCCTAATCTATCAACACAAGAAATCCTTTCTTACAGTAGGAAGGGCAGCAAACCCAAAAATACACACACTACTAACTGGACTGTACAGCAGCCTACAGATCGCAGGATTATCTTGTTTTGCTAACCATTCTGGAATAATTATATGTCTGGGATTGTTGAATGTCTTCAGCTGCTCTTATTTCCCATTTAAAGTTACCCAAATTAGCAATCTTTCTTTTTTTTTCCTCAGTATTTTTATTAATAAGTTTAGAATCAGTAGCTACTAGGGCCTTTCTATTCCAGAAGTTTCTACCATAAAAAGCATTACTTCTTTGAATTACAAATTCCATATTTGCAGTGTAATTAGTTCAGGATTTAAACAGTACCACATTCCAGATAAGAAATATTACTCTGGACTAGAGAAAGATTTAATGTCTGAGATGATAGAGTAGTTGGGCTATAGAAGAAATGGCACGAACTCAATCAGTGAAGTGATTTAAAACTGAGTAATCTAGTCTCATAAAAAAAAAAAATTCAGTGGCCTTTGTGGTGTGCTGCACAAAGTGAATTCATATAGAAAAAAGCTATTTTGATCCCACCTTTTTCTTCTTAAAGTACAAATTAAACACACTTACCTTCTCAAGATTATTGAAAAAGGTGATAAATAAATTGAAAATGTTAACATCATCAATAGACATCATCATTAGCTCCATCAACCCCAGTCTTCCCTTCTCCAGAGTGGCAGCATTCTAACAAGGAAAGACCTGGCTCTGCTTTTGCTTGTTTATGTAGGACAATGTCATGTTTGGTGGAACGGAAAATTGCCATGATTATTGAGGCAGATATCATGGGCCAGATAAAAGAGTTCTGAACTAAGAGTCCTAAGTTCTAGGTCCAAGTTCAGATTTTGCTCTTAACTAGCCTGTGGGTCTTGGACAAAGATGCTATTAAACTTAGTGTCCACATCTTTAAAGTGAGGAATAGGAGCAGCATTATCTCTAAGCTTCACCATAGTTTAAAAACGTGAAGTTACTGCAATCATACATCTTCAGTGTAGTATTAACATGTATACCTAGGAACAAAATATATATATGATATATATAATACAAATATAATCCCCCTGACATGTCAGTGTTTTCAGATTTTGTGTTTTTAACCAGGTTTGAGTTTATTCTAACTCAGTAATCCCTAAAACTAACCATTGACATAGTAGTTACATCAAGGGCTGGGAATTTAGCTTAGTGGCTTAAGTACCTGCCTGGCAAGCACAAGGTCATGAGTTCAATTCCTAGTACTAAAAATAATAATAATATAATAATAATAATAATAGTTACATTGAGTGGAGGGGGTAACTTTATTATATGGAGCAAATTGTTCAGGCCCCCAGAAGACCTGTGTTCAGAGGCATGGCTTCTGGAAGGTGGTGGATCAGAAGGGTGCTGTGCTCACCAGTGGCTTACTCCATGGATGAGCTGATGGTTAAATGTGCCATTAGGAGGTAGAGACTAGTTAGAAGAGATGTGTCCCGGGGAGGTGAGCCTTGGTAGAGCACCTCTCCCTCCCTGCCTTCTCCTGTCCTGTTCCTGGCTGCCATGCAACTGCCTTCTGTCACGCCCTCCCACTGATCTGCTTATGCTGTAGAACCACAAGATCATGGATTGAATCCCCCAAACTACTGAGCCAAATTAAACTCCTCCTTTCAAGTGTGGATGTCCAGTATTTCCAGTATACCCTACTACAATGAAAGAGGTTGACAGTGTCACTTAAATATTGACTTATCAATATTTAATTAAACTTTACATGCTCGACTGAAGCTACTAACATCTCCCCACATCACCTCCTCTAGGCCCAGCTACAACCCCACACCATTCTGCCCTGTTTCTGTGAGTTTGGCATTTTTAGATTCTACAGGTGAGATTAGATACTATTTGTCATTCTGCACCTGTCGTATTTCAGTTAGCATGTTCCTCCAGGTTCTCATGAAGTCAGGTTTTTCCTTCTTTTGAAAAGCTGATTTATCATATGTGTACACATGCAAATTTTTTTAATCCATTCACCCATGCATAAGCATTTAGGTTGCTTCCCTATCTTCATTACTGTGAATGATGCTGAATTGAACAGTATTTTTAAATAACTTAAAAATACCCTGGAGATAGATAGATAGATAACTTATGCCTTAAAATAAGTGATCACCATGGCAGTAATAAGTGCTTCCCTTAAGCTTGAATTATGGGCTCTGAATATTTGTGTTCAGCTTTGAATATGCATGTATTTCTAGTACAGATGAAAACTAGGGAATCAAAGCAAAAAAACAAAAGTCATGAGACAGGAAAAGGATTCAGTGTGTATCTTCACTTTAAACAAAGCTCAAAACATTGTGTTTTATCACTTTGAGGCCAGTTTGTAAGAAAATCTTCCAGACCTGTGTTTAACACTATGTGCAGCCAGTAGCTCCAAAACATGTTTTACTGTGTGTATCGGAAGGGTGCTGATACACCCACAGGAATGGGCCCACACAGGAGTGAGATGGTGTGGCACTTGGACTCCTTTGCCTGGCTTATTTCACTGTGCATACTGAATAGCAGGTCCATCTACCTTGTGGCAAATGACAGCATTTTGTCCTTTGTATGTCTGAATAACATTCCTTCGTGCCTGTGCTATACTGAGTAGTGCTTCCCTGAGGCTGGAGAAGGAGGAAGTGGGGAGATTAGAGTTTGATCAACAAGTACAATGAGGTCAATGAGAAAAGAGAAATCATTTCTGGTGTTATTTTGCCCAGCAGGGGATGGTAGCTAATTCTGTAATACATAGTTTGAAAGAATGCCTTCACCACAAGTAAATCATATGTGTTCAGAGTAGTAGATATACTAATTCCCCTGATTTGTTCATTACACAATTTGTGCATATATTAAGTCATCACTTTTTACCAAATATGTAGCATTGTGTCAAAAGCAAAAATTAAAAACATATGTTGATTTGAAGTCTAGAAATTTAAATAATTTAGTTTAAAAGAAAATATGCAAATATAACTTGTGAGAATGAAGATACTTATTGGTTTGAAATTTAGAATTCAACATTTAAAAAAGGATGATAAGCCGGGTGTGGTGGCTCACTCCTGTAATCCTAGCACTCAGGAGGCTGAGGCAGGAGGATCATTGTGAGTTCCAGACCAGCCTAGGCTACAAAGTAAGCTCAAGGAAAGCTTAACTGCAGGGCAAGACCCTGTGTCAAAAGACCAAAAAAAAAAAAAAAAGAAGAATGACTACATCTACTAATACACACTAATCATGTGCTTTAGCTGAGGGCTATTTCTGGAAGGTCACTGTCATCAAAAATGGCTCCCATGACCCATCTGTTGAGATACCATTCTTTTTTTTTTTTTTTTTTAATCAGTACCAGGGATCAAACTCACAACCACGTGCTTGCAAGGCAGGTGCTTATGCCTCTGAACTAAATCCCTAACCCCAAGATACCATTTTGACTTCACCTAATTGACATGACAGAATCTTGAACAGTTCTTAGGGAGAAGATGTCACTGGACTTGGTTCTCCTTTGCTAACATGCATGTGTTTTTATTTAGGAGAGCATATTTGTTCTTCAGTGCTAGAATTCCAGTAGTAACCCTGATTTCTCTGAGGAAACCAGTGACTCCTCTCACAGCCATCACCAACAGGACATCTCCAAAAGGACCCTGGATGGTCTGCATACTTGTTCTGCCAGGACATGTTCAGATCATACTGCATAGATCTTGCAGTGTCTACACAGGCTGAGAAACTTGGGGTTGTTGGATGGGAGTTAGGAAGAAAAAAATTTAACTGATCCCCTGAAGCCCTAATAAATGAAACAAATTGGTAATCAATAATCTCAACCTCTTTTCTGTCTATCAGCCAATAACCAAGAAAATAGCTTTGGAGTTAATTTTTCTCCCTACTTTTGTTGCTGTGACTTCATGGTCATAGTATCCCATGAACTAATAATTTAAATATGATTTATATATTAGGAGCCCGTAAGTGACAGCCCTTTCAAAAGCATAAGATAAAGCTAAGGATGGTGGCGCACACCTGTAACTCCAGCACTCAGGAGACTGAGGCCAAAGCATTGCCTCAAGTTTTAAGCCAGCCTGGGCTACAGAGTGAGCTCAAGAACAGCCTGAGCTACACGGTGAGGCCCTGTCTCGACCCCCTCCCCCTACCAAAAAAAAGAACAAAATATACCAAAGGGACATTTAGAAGGAAACCAAGTCATCTCTGGAAATAAATGATGTGTTAATGAAATAGAAGAAGGCTACACATTGACTATAAGGACATACTTGAATCTCTGCCTGGGGAGAGCATTGCTTTCTCAGTGAATATTTAGTGACCCTAGGACTGAAGCTTACAAACGGCACAAATGGTGACACCAAGCATATCCATACTGTGTTCAAATAATTACAACCAGCAGCTGTTGAGCGTTGTCCCTGGCTTACTCTGTGGTTGGGAGATGGAACCCTTCTGTCTGCAGTGCTTTCTCCTCTGGCCTGCTCTCTGGGGTCCCCGGATGTGGGCTGCATACAGCTGGTCAAAGTTGCTCACTCCTAGTGAAAAGTTGGATGTGGGTGGGTTGGTAGGGATGCAGTTTTAAATAGCTCCTGAGAACAATGGATACCATGGAAATGATTTAGGAGAGTTGATAGAAAAAGGAAACCAAAAGGTTTAAAGAAACTTAAAGAAGAATGAATCACCACAGAAAAAGAAAGGTAGATAGTGGTCTCTCTGTTACACAGTCCCTCCTTTTTATGCATATACACAAACAAGCATGGCCCTGTTCCCAGACATGGGCTGACACAAAGGAATATTTACATTGCAGTGATAAATAACAAAAGCAGGCTCAGGAACTAATATAAAAGATAATTATGTTTGTGTTGTTAAAAATGTCATGTAATTGACAGTTTCATGTGGTTTCATGTGAACATTTCTATCAGCATTTGCATGTATATTTAATCATGTATTAAATATACATATATTTTATATTCTATTTGTATATATAAATTATTAGGGAAAAACCTAGACATGTATGTATGACTAAGCATTAACAGCGGTTGTCTGTTTGTGGTGAATTATTATATGTCGGGTATTTTTCTTTCCTTTGTGCTTGTCTATACTTTTTATTTTGGAGGGAATAACTGCTTAGTTGCTCTCTGAATAATAAAAATGATTTAGAAGAAAATATGACAATTTAAAACACTATGAAAAGCCACATTTGAATCTTTAACTTGCAGTTACACAAAGACTATACAACTATGCAACAATTACTTATCAATTTTCCTTCACCCTGAAGGTACCGCTCAGTATATAAAACAGAACCACTGCTCAGCTGCCAGGGGCTCCAAATTGCAGCATTTCTCTGCCAGCACAATACAAAAGGGACCCTCTGGGCCCACCTGTGAACCATAGATACCCACAGGCCCCTTAGACAGGCAGAAACTATGGTGAACCACGGGGAGTCCTGGATGCATTGCCAGGAAGTGGCAATAATCACAAAAAACACAAACCCCAATTAATCAGGAGCTCCTGGAGTGGGGCCCAGGCAAGAGCATTTATTTTAAAAGCTCCCCAGGTGATGCTGATGGGTCACCAACATTAAGAACAGCAGCTGTAATAGATTCATTTATTAAGAGGTCACTTGAATATGGCCTTTGAAAAGAGGTAAAATTAAAGCAGAGAGGAATTGGTTGACCAAGGCCAAACTGTTGCATAGCCGTGAGCCTTGTGAGAAAATGATTATGCAAACAGGAAGACAGAATGTGGACTGAAGTGGGCAGCTCTTACACAGCTACAGGGTTCAGTGTGTGGGCTCCCTTGTGCCTGTGGTAAACCAGTGTCGGAGCAGGCAGTCTGGTTGGGATAATGCTCTGTGTTGCAGCTTTCTGTCAAGGTTACCTTTTTACACAAAAGTACTGGATAGAAAAGTTCAGATCTGATGCTGATGCCAGGGCACTAAAACTCTTTTAGGCCCCAAAGGTGGCCAACTTTTTCTGTAAGAGTTTGCTGCTCGATGTACAAGACAGGCTGGACTTCAGCAGGAAGAATCTTAGCATAGAGAAGCGGCTCTTTTTTACTCTGCTTCAGGACATCATTTAGACATGTCAGGGGCGGGTCTGGCTTCTGTCCTGCAGACTGACAACAGGTGAAGGCAAGAGAGTCCCATCAGCCTTCTGGTTCCTGCCCTTCTTTTTACATGTGAGGAAACCGAAGTTTTGATTCACATGGATCTCCTAAGAGCAAAGGCCAAGTCTAAACACAAGTCTAACTTTCACTTAAGTATCTCAGAATTCAATAGAATTTTTGATTTGGGGTTATGACTTATCTCCAAGCAGCACCACAAGTAGGCATCTTTCACTCCATGAATGATGTTCATAATAGCCACCATCGCTATTATCAGCTACTGGAACTATGTTATTAGCTAACCTTGCATTTATCAAAGACAGATGTGTTAGTCCTGTGCTTCATGGCTTTACATTTATCATGCTTAATTCTCAGTACCAACCTTCAAGGGTATTTTATTTCCATTTTACAGGGAACCCTGAGGTCACACAGGAAGAATGTGGAAAATTCAAGATTTTATTTACTTCTAAGGCTGAGAGTTTGCCCTCTTGCAAGTCGCCACATTGCCAGTGACCATAGCATCAGTGCATGCGTGAGGGGATGTAGCCCCTCCAGCGTTCCTTTGTGGGCTTTAGGCCAGGGCACCTCAGCCCTCTTTCCTGTTTCCTCTTTTAGAGATGTACCCATCAGAACTCTACCACCTCAGTTTGGGTTTTCGGGAGTTTTGTTTTTTGGTTTTTGCTTGTTTGTTTTTCCCAGGCTGTATTTGAAATTTTTCAGGGCGTCATTACATATTTCACCTGCTTTAAATTCAGTTTTATTTTGCTACCTGGCATCATCTCCCTTCCTGCAGTTCAGAGGGAAGAAAATACTGTTAAGCTCAGCCAGCATTCCAAACAGATGTTCAGCATGTCTCCTTGTGTAGTGGCAGCAATGCATCACGTCCCGGTGTCTTAGCCCTGGCCTGCCAGCGCTGCTGCACCCACGCCAGCTGCTTCCGGATACCATGCGATAAGCAAAAACTGAAATTAGGTTAAACCCACCAAAATCATTTGATTCTAATTCTTGAGAGCATTAGCATCTGGACTGCTGTAGGCGCCACCTGCTCTGGGGAATCTAGTGGTGCTGAGTCTGCGCAGGAAGGAGGACGCGAGGGTTGGGTTTTAAAACCTGACGCTGTAAAAATCTGACATGATCGTATCAACTTAAACAGATTATTCTGTTTAATGAGGGTTTTTCATTTTAAAGAAAGAGCTGCCAAATACCACCCTTCACCATCTCACTTTCCCCTTCCATTTTTTCTTAAAGACTCATTTGCAAATGTATGATTTATGCACAATTGTAAAAACTACTTCCGTAACTAATTAGATGGCAAAACACACAACAGCTGTATTTAAAACACACTAGGTTTACATACCGTGAGAGTTTTCCTGTCAAAATTAGCATAAAATGTAGGCATAGGTTAAGGTGCAAAAATACCCCATGGTGGATGCTGCGTATCTGTATCTTCCTGTGAGGGTTCCAGTGCAGGCAGCTGGACAGCCTTGGTGCAGCCCTCAGTGGGTAGTGTGCTAAGATTGATTCGGTTACAAACATAATCTAAAATGACAGCCTTACTCAGGGAGCCAACCTTCAGGCACACAGAGCAGGGGGTCCTTAGAAGGTGACCTTGCAATGTCCTCTGCCATTGTCTCATCAACAACAGCCTCAGTCCTTGCAGTCGTCCAGTGTTGCGTCTAAACCCTAGAAAGGGACCAGAAGAGGGACAAATACCACGCCATCCTCTGGAATGTCCATGTAGCATTGGAATGTAGTGGTTTCTGCAGTGTGGTGGCTTTGTGTTAACATTAGGTGGGACCAAAGGAAGGGGAGGAGAGAGCAGAGGTGCCGTGGTATAAAACCTAATAAGCCACGGGACCATGTCTCCATGGAATCAGTCTGCCAGATTCAATTATTAGTGCTGGGAGAGATGGGACAGGAGAGAGAATGGAGGCCACTGGGGGAAAATGACAAAAAATGACTGTGCCGAGGTCTGACTCTGAGTCCTGCCCAGTGTCTTCTCTTCCTGCACCCAATCTGGGAGAGCTCTGTTATGTAATGTGGTAGTAAAATGACTCATTTTCTACCAAGGAAGATGGTACACATTTTAACAGATAATGAAGACATGAAACATAGTGATTTCTTAAAAATACCACCTCAGCAGCACCCAGACCGCAGAAGAATAGATACAGAGGCAGACGTTGCAGCTCTTTCTCCATCCGTGATTGCTGCAAACCATTGCAGTCTCCCTTTAAATATTTATTCACTGCTTTCTTTTGCTATCATCATATCCAGTGAAATTTCATCTCTTACCTTGGCAGACTTCTTGCTGTATATAAAAAAGGAATAAGGAGCGAGCTTACCGTTCTCATCATACTGATAAGAATCTTGCACAGGCCACAGAGAAAAATGCTAGTGAACCTGAGGGAAAATAAATTTTTTCAAAGTAATCATCTTAGAAAAACATTTTTTAAAAAGGAAATAAAATGTTAGAATAAGAGAGAAAAATACGGATGGCAGAATCCGTATTATCTGCAAAAAAGTAGAAAAATGTAACATTTATAGAGGTAGATATAAAGTGATATAGGAAATATATCTGCTCCATGTAAATTTATTAAATGCAACTTTCTTTTTCTCTTTCTTTCTTTTAGATAAAAAACCTCTTCATGAAATAAAACCCCAAAGTAAGTTATTTTTCCTCTTGTGAATATAATTTATTCTCATATTTGCTGCCTTACTGTTGTATTTGTTTAGAAACCAAGCAGAATTGAAGTTCCTAGGAAAAAGCCAGTGATCTGGGAGCTTCTCATTCACTTTGGAGTCGCCTATCAGAGGTTTAAATCAAAAAGAAATATGCACACCTCTCCCCTCCCTCAGTGCAAAAGTAAATCTCTCTTTGTGATTCTTTCTGCCTACAAGTCCAGTGCTCTGCAAATGTCATCTAGGATTCTTACTTATTTCTGGAGATTTATAACATTAAAATTAATAAATATTTGTCAGCACACACTTTCATGAGAGCGGGCTTTGGGCAAAAGCATGACTCCAAGAGACTCCTTGGAGAAGGAGCAGCTTCAGGAAGCAGAGGGGGCAGCAGAGCTGTAGAAGCAAACCCAGAATCCTGCCTGCCATGGCCGCCATGGCAGCTGGGTAGACAGGAAGCTGGAATTCCACAGTGAAGTTGTTGAGTGCTGCAAGGTTGAAATTGGTACTGATTTGTGCTCCCTAGATACGAGCTTGCTTACTGAAGAGGCTTTGGCATTCTTTCCACTTTTGCATCCAGTAGATTTGAAGAAAGCAGCATAACTTAAATAATTAGCAGCTTGACATATGACCCTGCTATCATCAGTTTTGACTACTTTAGAATCACCAGGAAGCATTTTTAAAATCCCAGTTCCCAAACTGTAAAGTAAAATCAGAATTTGCAGTGAAGGGTACTAGAACTCAGAAATCCCTACTTTTTCAAAACTGCCCAGATGAGTCTAATATGCTACTTAAGCTGAAAAACCACTGTTTTAGAAAAGTATGCTTCAAAAGGTAGACCAGAAGTCAGGCATAATGTTGTATGCCTATGATACTTGCAGTCTGAGAGGCTGAGGCAGACAGATTCAAGTTTTAAACCCAGGGAGGCCAACTTGGCAATTTAGCATGACTTTGTCTTGGGGTGGGGGGGGAATTACACACACATGTGAGTGTGGCTCAGTGCAATGGCCCTAGGTTCAATCCCAGCCCCAGAAAAAAAAGAAAGTGGATCAGAAACTACATGTATCAAAATCTTGGGATGTGGTGTGAGCCCTACTGCAGAACAGAACACCTGCATTAGAATCCCCAGTGGGGTTGTTGCTAAGATCTATCTGTTAATAGACACTCAGATATAAGGTGCCCCAAAATATACGGCATCAGCAGCACAGTTTTTATCCCTGGGAAAGTTAGCTGCTCAGCTGGTTTGGTGTGTAAAGCTTGTGAAAGATGTCTCTGCCCAGTTTCTCTCATTCTAGGATAAAATGAATGACTTTTGATCTTTTAAATCCAAGAGCATTAAAATTCAAAGAGCTTGGGAGAGTTAATAGCATTTATTAGCTAACTTCTTTGAAGGAATTAAGACCATATGAGGAGAGAGAGAAATTGGCGTCTTGGGGCAGGCATCAGGAGACATTTGAGAAACACTCAGAAAACCCATGGCATTCACCTTCTGTTGCCTCAGACAGGCTGGGCATACCATGATGCCATTACTTGCAGAGTTTGGGAATTTGGTAAAACAACAAAAAGAAATTTTCTTCTCTTCCTCCTGTCAGCTGCTTTTAAAGACTCTTTGATCCCTAAGGGCCAGCATGATTGATTTTGAGCTCTTAGTAAGGGAAACCTGGCTGTGCCTGTGTGCATTTGTGTGTGCATGTGTGTACATATGTGTGCGTGCACATGCTGAGGAAAAAAGAAAGAAACAGGTCGCTGAGCATTTGGCCTATGCTCGTGTCCCCTGGGTGAGGGGAGTGTGGGCACTGGGCTCCTCACAATACCAGTCCACGCCATCAGCTGATCCTGGTATATAGCAAAAGCAAGATCATGGTTGGCCATTCAGCAGACAGTGTGAGGGTTACTTAGAAATGCACGTGTGTGTTTTTAAAATTAATTTCACGCTTAGTTTGTGAGTCCTGTGCCATTCTAATTTAGTTACATCTGTACTTCCAACCATAAACCCCTTAGAAGCTATTTCTGGTCCTTGGGGACTCCTGAATTAGTTCTTACTTGGGGTTCTCGCTCCTGAGCATCATGCTTAATTGCTGGATACTGCAACAGAATCGCTTAAACCATTTTAATTTGTGATTTCCCTAAAAATAAAACCTTAACAGAATCAATGTGATTGCAAAAGGCTCCCAGAGGAATCCAATCGGGATTCTGTAAGCTGCGTGGTTAGGAGTGCATTATACAAAATCAGGCTGCTGCGTTCTGTCAAAGTGGGGCTTAGTTTAAGACTACATGAATCATCACTGATGCAAAATCAAAGTCAATTATGAAGGTAATTGAGAAACAACCTGCTCCTATATATAGCTGCACACATGATCTTCACCAAGCCTGGTGGATGAGAAACATTGCTCAGAGCATTACACACTGTCTACCAGAGCCAGGCAGGCAGCGGACCCAGCTTGGAGTTGTAGGAAGCTACAAAACAGAAAGTGAAGTCTTAAGGTATCTGTTGGCAAATCATAATGACAAACTGGGGGAAATATGTGCACTGCATAGCTCATGAAAGCACTTATTGTAAATGAGATAATTTAATCAGTTACGTTTCCTAATGTACTAAACTGAATGTTTCATTTTCTGCTTCTGCACATCTTAAATTATCTTCAGGTGCTTTATGAGATTTAATCACAGTTAATAGAAACTTCATTACCATCAAATGTGCTTTCAATAAATGTTGTGTAACAATGTCAGGAGGTGCAATAAAATATAGTAGGTTGTGAATGGCAAACAGGAACCCCCAGAGTCAGACTGAAACATGGTGTCCTAATTAGACAGTGAGACTTGGCAGCTTGGAGAATGTGGTTTCCTGATGGACTGGGAGCTCTTGAAGGGTGGCCGGTTGGCCATGTTCACCTGAGGGGGAACTAACAGGATTTAGCTCTCCTCTTGAAAATAACTTGGCTCTATGTGTTCTTTCCTTATATCCTCTCCACGGGGTTGTTCTGTACCTAACAGAGAAGGATGCTTGGCGTGAATCCAATTAATAGTTGCAGAGTCCTCTACCTCCAGGACATCTTCAGTTAAATATGTTCCCATAACCTTGATCTGAACTTCAGAACTGAATTTATCCTGCTCTGTCCCTGTCGTTAATCTATGCCTCTCATCTCTGTTTCAGTGGATGGTTTACCATCAACTTGGTTGCCTTGGGTCAGAAACTCGATAGCCTCCTACTCCCCTCTGTCTTCGTCTCCCTTCTGCTCAGTACCTAATAAATCCTCATAATCTGATCATTCTACCAAAGAAAGGTCTCAAGTGCATCTGCTTCTCCCCATTTGCGCTGCACTGAAATCCTTCCCTGCATTCATTCAAGTTATTTACAGAGGGCTTACTGTAAGTTGAAAGATGTTCAGGGGGTTGGAGCATCCGCCCTCGGCCTTAACACACACAGTTCCTGCTCTCCCACAGCTCAGGGTTCACTGAGGGGAGGTGGGATAAATAAACAAGGCGGAAAACACGCAGCCCTGGGTGCTATGGAGATGGTGTAAAGCATGGTGTAGAGTGATACAGTAGGGTTAGGGGTTTAGTGAAGGTTGGAGGGAGGGTTGCTTCTTGATGTAAGATGTTCAGAGATGGTGTCAGTAAAATTACACTTGAAAGGAGATTTAACAAAAAAAAAAAAAAAAAACTCTGTCTGTCTGGGGAACAAGCATTCAAGGCAGAGGAAATAGCAGGGTGTAAGGGTTGTACGTGGGAGCTTGATGAGGGACTTTAAAGAAGGCCAGGATACTTGAAATAGAGTGACAAATGGCAGAGCAGTAAAAGCTATGGTCAGAGAAGTGGGAGAATGTATGAACCATGTGGTGTCACAGACAAGCTGAGGGCTTTGGTCTTTCCTCTGAGAAAGGGGGAAGATTTTGAGGTCTTTATTCAGAGTGACAGGATCTAATATTTTCAAGGATAAACTAACTGCTCTGTTGAGTGTAAACCTGTAGAAGACCAATGCAGAAGCAAGGGAATCTGTGACAGTCATCTATTATAACAATAATCTGGTACAATATCTAGGCTGCTAGAATTATCCAGTTATAGATGACTATAGATTGGGCCTAATAGTAATAGTAAGAATTGTAAAAAAGCAATGTCTGATACTCTAAAGGCACAAAAGGATTTGCTAATGGACCAGGTGTCAAGTATGAGACCAAGAAAAACAAGTTACAGATGACTCCAAATATTTGGCTGTGTAACAGGAAGAATAGTGCTTCCGGGGGAAAGCCTGAGATAGCACATCTAGAGGCAGAACCAAGAGTTCAGTTCGAGATGACTATTAAATGTCTAAATGGAAAGGTTGAATAGGCAGTTGAATATATGAGCCTGGAGGGCAGAGGACTGGATTGGCTAGTGACATAAATTTGGAACTTGTCAGCATCCGGATGATATTTAAAACCTTTAGGTTAGATGAGATCACTGTAAAATGAGTGTGAATAAAGAAAAAGATCTAAGGAGTGAGCCCTGCAGGGCCCTAACGCTTGGATGGATACAGAGGATAGCAGAAGTCACTGTGGAAGAGAAAGACAAGCAACACCATGCCAGTAAGAGAAAATCCAAAGGAGAAGTCCTTCCAAAGAGGAAGGTGAGAACCTCAGACCATTATCCTAACCAGAATTCCTACAGTCATCTCCCTGCATCCAGTCATGTCCTGCATCTATTTATCTGATTTTTCTAAAACATGCATTCTAATGACATCACCTTGCTGTCTCTTAGGAAGGGGTTCACAGTCCTCATGCTGTGTATGATCTGGGCCCAGCTGGCTTCACCTACTGCTGTCACGTTCTCTTGATCAGCTTAACTACCAAGTATTTTCCTTTCTCATCACTGCTTTCTCTTCAGCCAAGCAAAGATTCTTAATTCTCTGAATAACTCTTGGGCATTGTGCTATTCATTGCATTATCCATTCTTTCATTTCTGCCTAAAAACTTTTTCCTGCACCTACCCCTTAATCTGGTTATTGATTCTTTGTTCAGGTTTCAACTAGGTGTCACTCTGGCAAGCCTTGAGTCCCCTGCCACCAGTCTGGGTTAGTTACTCCTGTAATTTATCAGGAACAAACTGTTCCCTGGTTCTGTTCTATGCTGGCCTGGAATCCCCAGTAAAGGAGGGCATCTGGTATTTATTATAGAGTCTTACTCATCTTCTTACCTAATGCATTTACCACAGAGCGTAGTCTGTAGATGGTTAATGAATACTTGTTATGTTTATAAGTCTTTATAACTTCTTATTGGACCTTTTCCAGTTAAAGTGGTAAAGCAAGAATTTTGCTAATCCAAATAAACAGCGAATGTTTACATTTTAAAAATGTGTTACAGATAAAGATATATGGCTATTAATCACCCTCAAAATACTCCCCCTTTCTTTGAACACATTTACCCCACTGTTCTTGCCACTTCCTGAAGGCCTCTTTCATGAACATCTTCAGTTTCACTATCATGTCTGTCTCAGTATCCTGAATTAATTGAAAATGTTTTGACTTTGGGGAAAAGCCAGATGCCACACAGTGCCAGATCTGGCCCATAAATAGATGAGAACACACCATAATTTTTTTCTGTGTCCCTGTCCTTCCATTGGATGTCACTTGCTGCAACATTCACCAGTTTTCACCACACCTTGGGAAAGTGCTCATGAAAGAGAATTTCCAGAACTGCTTCAGAAATTGGCAAGAACAATGGGAGAAATGTATCCAAAGTGAGGGAGATTATTTTGCAAGGGATTAATGGTAACCGTGTCTTTTATCTGTAATGATTTTTTTTTCAGTTTAAACATTCATTATATATTTTAGTCACACCTAGATATATAGTCAATTTTACTCATTTATGTCATAGGCACTTACTGTATGCTTGCCCTATACAAATAATCACAACTCTGTGAAATGTGGAGGAAAAGTAAGTAATGTACTCTCCTTGCCATTTCAGTACAAGATAGAGGACAAGTGATTTGAGAAAAGAGGAAGTAAGGGAACGATTTTGAATAATTATCTATACGAGGCATTAGGTTAAGCTCAAAGCTTTTGCCAAAGAATGGTCTGAATGTCTCCCTAATGTCTGAAAAATAGCTATGCTCTTTTTCTTACTGAAGAAAATTCACCTTGCAACTTTCTCCTTTATAGATAGTGGAATACTGTTGATCCCTGTCATTTATGATCTCCACCAGGAACAGAGCTGCTTGGAAGATGTGGAATCTGTTCTTGACACTTGAACATGGTCTCTCTGGCTGAACAAACCTGAAAGCTCCTTTGACCCATTTTCCTGTGGGTCATTCCATTAGATTCTCAACAGACTTCCAGGTCTTTCCAGTCTCACATCACGCTAGTGGCAATGATGCTAAGCTCCTGGCCACTCCCTAAAGTGCTTTTCCCTTATGATGTCCATCATTTTTCCTCATCTCCTGCTGGTTATTTTCAATTACATAAGTACAGCACTTTCCACAAATTGCAATGATTCGCTTTGTCCCTCAGATTATTTTTCTCCCATGAATCAGCTCAACCCGTATATATGTGCAACACTTGTAATGTTCTTACTATTTTCATTTTTTTACTATCCAATTTTTAGCCCATAAGTGGATTCCTTTTTTTTAGTCCCATTTTCAGTAATTGAAGTTACTCTACCCTTAATAGACATAATGGAATTTTGCTCAGGAAATACCTCAGTGATTTCTTCTGCATCCAAATAATTCAGGGTGCTTGCTACAAATATGCATTCAAAAGCCCCATCTCCCCAACTCACTGGAACTCACAATTTAGAGAGTTTATATCTTTGGTGTTGAGAAGAGAAAAATTAAATAAAGTGAAGTAATTCCTGAAAGGCTGGAGTTCCAATTCTGTTCTCTTCAACTCTGTCCCTTATTCCAACCCATCTCCCTCCTTGAGGGAGGAAAGCATGGTGCTTTTGAAGTTGAAAGATGAAACGGCCAGGTAACATGTAGGACCTCTAACTGAACTTGAATTTCAGGTAAACTCTGAATAAAACAATGTTCAGCATAAATATATCTCAAATGCTGGGATTGTATAAGAGTTACTTATGCTAAAAATATTCATTATTGAGCTGGAAATTTGGACATGAGTGTGTGTCCTTTATTTTTATTTGCTAAAAATAATGGCAGTGTTACTAAAAAGACCAAAACATATGTGAATTTGTGCTATCAAGATATATCTTTTTAAATAGATGCCCTTGATTGTCTACATTGAAAGCATAGTTAAAACTAAACCAAATATCAGAGGAGAGAAACTTGCTCTATTGAGTAAACTGGAGAAAAAGAAAAAAAGAAAAGTCCATGGATTTGGCCAGAGACTGGTATCCATATAGTTAAGAAATGGATATGAGGAGTTGAAATTTAAGGAAGGGTACGGCATAAAATGTCTTGAGCAGTAAGATATACCGTGTACCGGAGAGTGCACTCAGCGCATACTGGCTAATTGTTGGAAGGTATTGGAGTGGCCTCACCAGATGGAGACCTGTTTTTCTTTCACTTATAAGTGGTTTGCAGGGCTCAAAGACCAAGAACATGAGGAACGGGGCAGAGCAGACTGCAATGTGAGCATTGTGGGATGTCTCTGACTGAAACTGAGATTTAGTGGAGACCGGAGATGCAATCAGTGGAGGGATATGAGTGCTTTGAATAAGGACATAAGTGAAACAAAATCAAGCTCAGTCCTGGTCACTGGTGGCATCCATCAGTACCAGAAAAAGAGGGTTTAGGAAGAGAAAAGATTTGGGGAAGAATGGGAAATAAAGAAATAGCATGATATATTTGAAAGGTGAGCACATGATGCTCATGATTTTGTACAGCATTCAGAAAGGAAATACAGATCAGATCTTCGAAGACAAGATGAGACAGGAGAGTTAGGCTAAGACTGGGCAAGGGCCAGGGCGTACTTGACACCATCGGCGTGTGGGGGATTACCCAATCAGAAGACACCAGAGGAAGGAACAGGAGCCAAGGGCTGAACTGTATGCCTGTGTTTAGAACTAGGAGAATGAAGGGTAGTTACTAACAGTAAGGAAAGAGCAGGTCAAAGAACCAAATTGGCGGGGCTGCCCAGAATCCCAGCATTCAGGAGGCTCACAGGTTCGAGGCCAGCTGAGGCAGCACAGCAAGTTCAAGACCATTTAAACTACATAGCAAGATAATGATTCAAAAAACAAATGTTGAAGGGTCAGTGTTTTGTTTGTTTGTTTGTTTTTGTCTTTTTGAGACAGGGTCTCTCTGTGAAGTTTGGGCAGGCCTTGGCTCACTTTGTAGCCCAGGCTGGTGTCAAACTCTCAATCCGAGTGAGTGCTGGGATTACAGGTAGGAGCCACCACACCCGGCTTGGGTCAGTGTTTCTAAAAGGAAGGTCATCTGCTCCTGCCTAGCGCAACATCTGACAAAGAGCATGACTACTGCTACAGTCGTAAATGACTTCAAGAGGGAACCTGGGTTTGAGCAAAGCATCCTTTAAAGAGTAAGAGGAATGATACGGTAAAGCAAGAGGACCCATTAAATAAATTATCACAAAGCCTTACGCACATATGTTCTGGTGAGAGATGATCCAATATGTATGAAAGGAAGTTTAACCTAGATCCTCAGGGTAAAGAAGGAAAAAGAAAACTGGACATTCATGCTGTTTTTTTTCCTGGAAGGACTTACAAAGGTACTTTCAAGTGGTTATTTGCTATAGAAGTGGTAATTGGAAGGAAAGTCTTTTCTTTACATAATATGACATTTTTTATACTTCCTCAAGCATTTTCTAATTCTGTTTGTGTTGCTTTTACTTTTCTTTTTAACAGTGACAAGAGTTAACTGGTTGGAGATATTGGGGAACAGGTATTAAGAGATTAGATGTTTAATGTTTAAAAAGTGTCCCATAGACAAACAGCTAAAAACTCAGCAGAGCTCAAGAAAAAGAAAAACTGCATCTTGGAGAAGTTGTTCAGAGTGTAAGCAAGTGGAGGGAAGAAGAGGGCAAAGGTGGTGAGAACCCCTAGACTGCACTTGCAGGCGGAAGGCAAGGCTCAGGCATGGAGGGAATTTTTAAAAATGCAGGTCCAAAAGAGAATAACAGATAAGGCCCTAAGGCAGCAGCAAAGGGCTGGATCAGAGGACGCCTGGCATAGAGAAGGGGCAACTCTTTAGGGACCAGAAAAAAAGAACCCAGATGAATGCACAGAGTTGGAAACTGTAGAGGAGTGAGCTGACCTAGGATGTTCTCCGCCTTTCCTACTGGGGAAAGTCAAGTACCTGTGGTAATGAAAAATGTTATTTGGTCCTGGGACATAAATAAAATAACAAATGAGAAGCAAAGCAGGCCCAGGGTCAGCGTTTTGTGATACCTGCAAGGATAGCTTGCGACTTCCGTCAGTAAGGTGGGTAGGGGTGTGGGAAGAGCAGAGGTGCAAGGAAGCAACAGAGTGAGGTGGTGAAGCAGTTGGGGACTGAAGTGGGTGAGTGTTCAGACCATGACCTTGCTGTTCTCTAATTGTGAAGCCTAGAGAAAGCAACTGACATACCAAACCCCTGTCACTGTCTGGAAGCAGAAGCTGAGGTTGCGGCTGCACACAGAGCCAGGGAGAAAGTTAGTGCTCCTTGCTGAGTTACTCTTCTCGCAGAGAGGAAGTCAGGCAGCCGATGAGGAAGACTGGTGAACAGCCGCTTAGGCAGGGATGATCACAGGGCTCTTCTGGTACCAGACTTCTTTGGATGGATTCCTGGCTTTGGCACTTGACAGTCTTAAGGCTTTCAGCAAGACTTGTAATGTTCTTGCCTTAGTCCACGCAGCTAAATAAGGACAATTTTATAAGTTTGTCAGAAGGAGTAAATGGGAGGAGGATAAAGGACTAGAATGATGCCAGGTTAATAAAACAGTACTTGGTACCTATCAAAGACTTGGCTGCCGTCATTAATTACAGTAATAAAACAGCAACTACAGTAGCAGTAGTGAGATTTTCAAAGGTGAAACACCAAAAAGAGATGCTGATTCATTAAGGGATTATGAGCTTCTAAGGATTGCAGATATAACCGAAATTGCTTACTAGGGTTGATCATGGCTATTTTCTGATGAGTTAAGAGAAAATCATATTGCTTCTTGATGATAGCAAGAATAAATAAACTCCTAACAATAACTTCTGCTAGACGATATTTCAGTATGCAAAGGAATATTTGGGAAGGTTTCTTCTTGTTCAGCAGCCCTGCCTATGCAGAGGGTTCTTGGTGGAGAGCTGTCGCCTCCCTTCCATTCAGCTCACTAGCTGACTTCCAAGCCTTCCATTGATTTGCCTTTTGCAGGCCCCTCTTTACAAATATTTACCCTAAGGGTGCCTTAGCAATCCCATACCTCTTACATAGACCAGTTCAAGTTTGTTTGCATTTTTTTTCTGCGGTAGAATGACCCTAAAAAGGAGGTACAGCAGAATGCTTTAATGTATTCACCGTGCTCCTTTGTTAATTCTCTGTAGCTTATTTGAGTACTGCAAAATAAATTCCAATCTGATATATGTTAAATTCATAACAGGGGAATTGAGTTAAAGTTCCATTAGTAAGAGGCAGTAATACGTCTTACACCTGGGAGTCATATAAAATGAGGAAGGCAAATCAAGTAAACAGCCCTGCTCTGGGGTCTTTTGGGGACACTGGTTAGTATAAGTGACTGGAGTTGATTATAATTCATAAAAGCCATCAAACTTGTTAATATCTGTTTCTGGAACTATGAATTCAAAGGGGATTGGAAAGGTTATTTTGTCCTCACCAACCCTGACCAGATCACTAAAATAAAATAACTGCAAACTATTATAAAGTCACGATGGTTTTCAGAGAGTTTCTAAAAGGAGATTAGATTGCACAATCTCCCACAAATACAGTTGGGGTTTTGAATGACCCTCATTGTGGGAAAGGTCATTTTAATATCTAACTGGAGTCCCGACTGCTATGATAAAAGGGCACATCCTCCTTTTCAGTCCACCTTAGAGATGGCAAAGTGCTGGTCACTCGCTTCCTTATAAATAAATGGTCATTGAATACCTACTGTAGGTACACAGTAGCAACCCTTTATGCATTCAGATTACACATAAGTTACTTTACAACTCTCTATTTCCAGGCCAAATGAACCCGTAAATATTTTCTCCCGGGAGTCTCAGTCTCTGGCTCTCTTCATCTTTACAGCATTTTTTCTGTAGATGGTCCCACACTCCACCCAGTAGAGAGCACATTCCTCAGTAGTTGCTGAGTAATTTGGAATACAAGAGATTTTTCAAGCAGTTCTTTTGGTTTCCTTTTCCGGTTTGTTTTGTTGATACCTGTGGATTGTACACAACAGTTTTTTTCTACCATATGTGGAATCCTTCCAAGCTTTGCCTTAAGCTTTTGTACCTATTGAATAGAGGAAAATAGGCAGGAAAAAGGCAGGAAAGACATCAGTAACATATTGATACAGAAAGCCTTTTTTATGAAGCAAAGTCAGAGAAAAGTATCCAGTACCCACAAAAAGAACAGCCTTCTCTGTCTGTGCTTTTGTTCCAAATCACTTTGAGCAAATATACCAGTAACACTGTGCTGGGAGAGTAGCTGATAGCAATAATCCTGTGTGCAAATGCAAATGAAAAGGGAATTCTTCTAGCACAGCATCTAAAATAAAGCAAAGACTGTACTTTCTTTAAAATTTCTTTCCTCACAGTTGGAGGCCAAGCAAGCAGTCAATGAGCCGCAATGATTTAGAATGTTCTGGGGGAAATTACAGAGCTAGTGCTTCAGAAGAGTTGAAAGCAGTTAGGGAGAACAAACCAACTTACTGTCATTCCAATAATAATAAAAAGTGCTATCCAAAATAAGATGTTAGAACTTTGAGCAATGTCTATAAGAGTTTGAAATTCCACAGGTTGGTGTTATTGGCTGCACTGGCTGAGACAGAGTCACCGTAAGGGAAAGAGAGAGGCAGACAGACTTGTAGACAGACAGATAGACACAGATAGGGCGTGAGTGCCTAGCAGGGTGCAGAGGGCAGGTCACACTGACCACTGCCCACCTCCTTTTGCAGTCAGGTATCCACCTCCCAGTTAAATTGGTCACAATGGAATTTGGGGTAACAGTGTAGCCAGAGGCTGAAATCAGAAGCACAGGAGAGGATGCAAAGAAAGCTATCAAACCCCAGGAAGTGACTGAGTCAAGCAATCATGTTGCTAGAGCAATTTCCCTGGGAATACATGGCAGTGGTTTTCCTCAGGCAGTCCAGTATACTGATAATGAGCCAAGTATGTGCATACTCTCTCTCACACACACACACACACACACACACACACACACACACACACACAGGATGATTCTGCAGATACCATCCCAGTGCATCTGTGATCAACAACGCGCACGCGCGCGCACACACACACACACACACACCCCTTCCTTCTCCCATGAAGCCAGCATGGGAAACATGGATACCTCAGGGGCTCCTGGAGCCGATTCTGAACACATAGGAGAGGACTTATGTAACTTTTATGAATATGTGAAAATGCTTACAGAGAAAGCCACTCCATGCTCTTAGAAAGTGAGCTTAGAAAACAAGATAGAAAGGAAAACAAAGAAAAAAAGAATGAGGTAAAGCAGAAACAGGTAGATAGAAAAAAAGAAGAAAGAAAAAAGAAGAGAAAGAAGAAAGCACAGTGATTCAACTGTAGAAGAATTTGCTCCCTGGGTAAGGATGTCTGATTAAATGTCTTGAGATATAAAGTGTGGGTTTGGGTATTTGTGTATCCCTCTGCAGCTACTTCTGGAGTACCAGGGCCTCGGCACTGTCTGTCTTTTAGAAGATAAATGACTGAGAATTTGGGCCTTGGAGATTTCTTCCATATATTCATATTTTTTTTTTGCATGGGTAGTCCTCAAAAGTGTTTGTTGAGTTAATGAAATTATTTGGAATTCCCAGACAAACTATTCTTACAAAATCAGTATCACTTTGCCCTTCTCGCGGAATCTCTCTTCCTGGTGCCTAGCTCTCCCACGGTCAGGGAGCCTGTGGACAGCCAGTAGTACCCCATGCTGGTCTTTCTCCCTTCTTTCCCCACCCTAACCCCAAAGTCCCACTACTTACTTGTAAAGTGTTATCATTTTTTATTTCATTCTCTCAACTTAAGTCAAATGAATTCTATATGTTTTCTTAGGAACATATCGAGCCATATTAGACCTTATAACTGGGTCGAGGTCATATGTAAGGTTCTTCACTAGAAGTGAGACAGAGAGAATTCTAGTCACTTGAGTACAAGAGTGGACACAGAAAAGACAAAGTAGTAATCCAGGGCAACAACAACAACATGTGCCTGCTCCTCTGTTTGGTCTTAGTAGGTCTCTGTCCAGGAGTGACCATTTGTGGCTTGGACTTTTTGCCTTGGTCATCCTGCTGACTTCCGGTCCATCATAGTCTAGGACCTGGGAAGTGAAGGGTGTCTTTGTGTCTGCCTTGCCAACTCTGCAGCGTAGCAGCTGTGCTCAGTACCCCACAGGCTGTTCCTCTGTGTGTGCTCATTTCCTGAGCAGGTGTGTCTTCCTGGATGCACCTTTTAGGACTGTAGTGTCATCAGTCAGTGGGGCCCAAGGAACTGGAAGGAAGGGAAGAAAAAGGTAATTGGTCCAAATCCAAAGTCCCCTCACTGCCTGTGCCCTGGCCTGATGCATCTGCTGTGTTCTGTGCCCTCTCTTTGTCTTGGGTTTAATCATTCTCTCCCAGCAGCTTCACCAAGCAGAGGGAGGGTGGGAATGTAAGTAGGTCAATGACTGCTGCCCCTCCAGAGGACATGGACAGACAAGACAGGGCAGTGCTGAGTGGGGTGTTGGTCAGCGTGCCCATGGTTCTGGTGGTTGCAGCACTGGCCCCCAGGCCCCCTCTCTCACTGGGATGATCATGAACCTGGAGCCAAGGTCCAAATGAGTCTCACCATGTGTTGTGGTTATTAAATGCATCTAATAAATCTTTGACCTTTCAGAAACTCTTCTTTTGGATGGTTGTGCTTTCTCTTGCACGTTATTTGTGTGTGTTTACTGCCCTATTACTGAACTGGTTCTGCTTGATTTCCTTGTTTACCCTTTAATTTGGTAGCACCTTATTTTATAGTCCACTAACTTTGTTGAAAATAAATCCACATTACTTGTGTGGTTAGTATTACTTATTTGATAACATAAGTACCATATTAGGGTACGGTGAATGCATAGTTTAAGTGCCATGCAATTACCAGGTGAATATACGATGGGTTTATTTTATCCTCTCAGCCCAACATAGGGCAACATCGTAATTACTTTTGGACCCATTAAGTGAACTTACCACATAATCTGCAGCAAGATTAATTACCTAGTTAGCTCTTGCCACCTTCCATTTCTGCACACTTTCTGAGATTACACCTCTTTAGGATTACACTGTCTCAGATAAATCCCCCAGGCCGAAATGCAGGAACCATTATGAATTGGCCGCAGGGATAAAGCACACGCAGTGCTCCTCAGGGAAAAGAGCTGAAAAGCAGCTATGGCACATCCTGGGGGTGGGGAGACACCTACATTCTAAAATTCAAAAACTAACGCTTTTATTTTTGCTTTGCCCATGCATTCAATAGGATGGAGTAGGAGAGGTATGGGAGAAACAGCATGTGCCCTCTGAGAGTCCAGTCCTCCCCACAATAGTGCTGGAGTCTAGTATCTAATTGGGGCCAGAGAGTAATTACCATGGACATAAGAGGCCCTGGGACCAAGACCTTCATCACTCACGATAAACACTATGACAGTGATTGTATATACCCTGAACGGAGGTTGTCCATGTTCTCTGAATCTGAAGGACTTGTGTCAAAGCTAAAATTCCTGTTTGCAAGCTCCGGTCTTCTCCCGACTCATAGACCATGGGTTAACTTCTTGCCCTATACCACTGTCTGCGAATGCATGTGCCCCGTCATCAACGAGCAGAGCTGTCCCACTTTGTCATTTGTGTGAATTTGTCCTCTCTCAATAAAAGTAAAGGATAAGGTATACTTTGAAGGTAAATAACTTCTTAAAATATATATATATATATTAAGGAGTTGCCTGTTTTTACCAGAAAAAAAAAAACTATGTTCTTTACAAAATTGATTCTCTGCAAGAATCTATTACATGGTAAGCTACCTTAATGCAGTTAAGGTATTTGGCTAGCATCATTTTGATTTATACAAGGCATTTGAAAAACAGGATTATTGTGTGAATGAAAGTACAACTCATGGCTAGCTACATACATCATTTTGTATAACCAATAGCGCCAAAACTCCTGTAGCATTTCATTTTGTACCCCAGGGTGTGGATCTCTGGCACCATGCCGACGTCAGCCACTTAGGGGTTCCCTTGTGTCTTCCAGGCATTGAGAACGCCAGTGACATCGCTCTCTATTCGGGCCTGGGTGCTGCAGTGGTCGCCGTTGCAGTCCTGGTCATTGGAGTCACCCTTTACAGACGGAGCCAGAGTGACTACGGTGTGGACGTCATCGACTCTTCTGCATTGACAGGTGGCTTCCAGACCTTCAACTTCAAAACGGTCCGTCAAGGTCAGCGGCGTAGGTCCCCCAATACCTCGTCCTCAGGACCAGCGACTACGTTTGCACAGGGACCCCAGAGTTCTTGGGGGCCTGTGTGAAGGT
Source organism: Hydrochoerus hydrochaeris (assembly GCA_004027455.1). Taxonomy (NCBI): domain Eukaryota; kingdom Metazoa; phylum Chordata; class Mammalia; order Rodentia; family Hydrochaeridae; genus Hydrochoerus; species Hydrochoerus hydrochaeris. The sequence continues at coordinate 396,885 of PVLA01001054.1, forward strand.
AGCTCTTGGCACTGGGAGCCGCTACCAAATTGTTCTTACCTGACAGACCCAAGCATGAAGAGACAGTTTGCTGACGTCCTTGGCTTGCACAAGGACAAGTGACTCTCAGGTCACCATCAGCAGCATTTTAAATGAGGCAGTTCCATCTCTGATGTGAAGTGAGCCTAATGAGTTACTTTACCTCAAATGATCCAACTTTCTCTTTGAAGAAGGCTAATTTGAAGATACATATTTAATTTAGTTAACTAAAATACTGACTTCAAGGCTGAGGACCAAATCCCAGGCCACAAGCTCCCAGGTGTATTTATTACACTAGATTTTGGTTTCTTGTATTTTAAATAAGTAAGACTTTAGAAAAATATATGAAGGGTCCCTTAGCCTGGGGAACAAATGAAACTGCAGGCTGAATGACTCTCAGCTGTCACCAAGTCCAAGCAATCTTATGTAGCAGGGAAAGCAATATCTATCATGTCAAACTATAGGAATATTTTCAAAACACAGAATCGCTCAATTCTCTTAGATGAGCCAAATCTGTTCCCGATGCAAGGTGAGGATGAGCCATTCATGGCTTTCATTTCGGAAAAACTGACACCATCGCTCTTCAGGATGTGCTGTTTGCTGCCTTGACCCTGACCATCCATGTTGTAACCCTGTTTCTATTTATTGTGAGTCAGTAATGCCTTCGGCACAGGCAGAGAAATCCTAGTTCTTAATGCTGGCCAAGCAGACGGGCCACTGAAATGGAAATCCACACCCACTAGAAAATAAAAGAGAGACACAACTGAGAGATAGCCAGGAGAACCCCAGTTTCCCTCACCCACCTACCCCGGCACCTCCGTGTCCAGCCTTCCAGACCAGTGCACACTGGATTTGAGTGACCGACTGAACATATGTGATACAATTTGTTATAAATCCAGTGAAGAGCTGATTTTTATACTGCATAGGGAACTAGAAATATGTTACCCTCAAACAATAAGATGTCAGTGTCTGAGACCATAAACACTTGAAAACTGAGGAACTATATTAGGCAATGTGAGAGACAGTATGTAAGTCCACAAGCTTTAAAGTGAGTTAGCTTTCAGTCTAAAACTTCTGTGTAACCTATTTAATCAATTATCCTGGAGTCACAGTTTTTATAGATATAAAATAATCCACCTCAGATATAAAATGTCCACCTCAGAATGTTCTTAGAGAATGAAATTACCTAGAATAAGGTGGCTAAGATCTTGGCATATTGGGAGTGTTCAGAAATGTAGTTAACGTAGTTCGAGAAGGGGGTAATTTCTTCTCCCCTTAGCATAGGATGCCAGCATGCTTCCCAGAACATCAAGCAGCAAGTTGGGAAACACTAGCTTATACAAGCTTAATTACATCTCCTGAGGGAGGTGCATCCCTTACCTTGTATGCACCGTGGTCTCTAAGAGAATATGTTGCCTTGCCAAATTACCAGACCATCTTGTTTATTTTTGATCAAGAATGAGAGAGAGGGAGAGGGAGAGGGAGCAACCTCCTTTGGTAACTGCTAATCTCCCTATATTTGTTGTGATGCTGTATTTCAAAGCCATGGTGGGTAGTTTTGACCTCTCGACCTTAGAGATCTATCTTCAACAATGTATCCAGGGTCCCAAGAAGGGAGATAGGAAGGCTAAACAAAATGTCATGGACTAGAGATTTGGCTTACTGGTAGAGCACTTGCCTAGTATGCATGAGGCCCCAGGTTCCATCTCAGCGATGAGAGATGGGGACAAAATATGAATGAATGTCATACCATGGACTTGAAAAGAGATTTCCAAAGAGTATATTTGAGAGACCAGAGGTGGGTGACTGTCACTGGTCAGACTTCTGCAAAAGTAGCTACTGGTCCTCTTGAACTGTAGACTGTTACACATCCTCCTTTTTCACCCGGGCATTTTGCATGCCTTTGCTGTCAATAGCGCGGAAACACTTTCGCTTCTTTGCTCCTCATAAGTGAATAGGGCCTTTTATGAGTAGGTAAAAATTAAGCCTCAGAAGGTTAGGGCTTGAGATCAAATAGCCAAGAGACTTGGGGATAAAACTTTGAAGTCTCCATGGAAACTTCTTTTCAGCTGTGGAATGGCTCTCTGGTCCCACTTCTTGTCTAGGAGACCATAAACAAGAGCAAGGTCAGGACCTGGAGAGGTCTCTGTGGTTCTTTTAAAAAGCACAGTGTCCCACTGGTGCCTGTGACTTGGCCCCGCAGCCTGAGGCATGGAAAACTCTGGCACCATGAAGAAGCCTTTAGATCTGCAGTGTTATTTCATCTCATTTGTGCGTATTTTCTGGGACTCTGGGTTCTTAGAGCATCCAAACAAAATGTGGAAGAAGGCAGGGTTATAGATTTCCTGCTGGCATCGTTACAAATTATGAAAGGGGAAACACAATAGAAGCTAATACAACATGGCCCAGAATTGCAACATTTTCAAAAACTATCATATTTTAAGCATTTTGGTCAGGCCCCAAAGGAAAATTGTTTAATATGGCTTGGGTTTCAATTTGAGATGTCACATTTATGGACTGATACGGGCGGGAGGCTTGGGACTGAGGGCTATTTTGTTAGTTACTAATAAATGAGATTACTTCATCACAAGGAAATATCAGTGTTTCTTTTTCATATTTGGCTGGGAAAAGCATTAGTAAGCCCCAACAGATGACAAAGTCCAATTTCTTACATTTTTGTAGATTGTTTTTTTTTTTCAATTTGCTTTGAGACAGAAAGCAGATTATTCTGAGCTGCTCCCCATGTAGAATCTAAGTACTCTCAGTCCCAATGTACTGCTCTCTTCCCTCTCAGAGTGACACAGGTGGCATTCAAGCCAGTCAGCTACTCAGACATGGAGCAACTTGTGAGGTTCCTTGACCTGTTCCTTCGGCAGACACATCATTTCCTCCCCTGGCTTCAAAAAGCGCCCCAAATCTAACAAAGCGTTGTTACAAGCAGCACTACCTAGTCACCCTGCTGTGTCATCGCTTGCCATTTAAAATGAACAGATGTTATTTTTGCTCCAAACTGAATTGCAAAAATGAATTTTTTTTTTTTTTTTTGGTTAGCTTCTCTTTGCCAGTTAAAATAACCTCATAAACAACAGAAGCTGAGTCAGTTAACTGACTGACTACCAGCAATTTACTTTGAAAAGACAAAATGTAAAGCCTTCAGAAAGGGGAGATTTTGGCCCATGGCATTTGGAAAACTGGGTGAGAAGGGGCTTCCTGATTCTAAGGTCTGGTCTACTTGCTTATGGTGGGAGGGTGTGGCCAGTGTGTTGGCTCAAATCCCAGCAGCTGGCAATCACGGAGGTGTCCCTGTGGTTAGCAGAGACAATTGTAGAAGGGTAATGGAGGTATCTTTTAGTGTCTGAGTGACAGATCAGTTTTCTTTCACTAGGTAACTCCCTGCTCCTGAACCCTGCCATGCAGCCAGATCTGACAGTGAGCCGCACATACAGTGGCCCCATCTGTCTACAGGACCCACTGGACAAGGAGCTCATGACAGAGTCCTCACTCTTCAATCCTCTGTCAGACATCAAGGTCAAAGTCCAGAGCTCCTTCATGGTCTCCCTGGGAGTGTCAGAGAGAGCAGAGTACCACGGCAAGAATCACTCAGGGACCTTTCCCCACGGAAACAACCATGGCTTCAGTACAGTGCATCCCAGAAACAAGACGCCCTACATCCAAAACCTGTCATCCCTCCCCACGAGGACAGAACTGAGGACAACAGGTGTTTTTGGCCACTTAGGGGGGCGCTTAGTCATGCCAAACACAGGTAGGTGGTGAACGTGTAGCATGCATTCCCCAGCATTTGTTTAAATACCTTTCATTTACAGGTTTGCAGCCTGGTAGGTTCGCTTTATGTGTACCATTCCCTTGTCAGAGCCACAAATGTCATGCCTCCAACAATCTATTTGATGTACATTGCAAACCAGAACAAACCCTGCAACCAGACCTTGTGGTCTTCATCTCAGAATGGAATGAACCCTGGAAGGGCTGCCCATATTCACTCAGAAGGCCTGGGGAGAAGTCCCCAAGGTTTCAGCCCCTTGAAATACTACCTAGAATGTTATTAGGAAGCACCAAAAACATTCTTTGACATGACTGACAAGCATGGAGTTGATATACAAGTATGGTTTACATCCTAGGCTGATTATGCAGTGAAATAACATTCAAATTGCATCAATAACTTGCCTCTCCTAGCCCCTGGGCCTCATTAGGAACACTGCTTTATGAAGAACAATGATGAAGAATCATCGAGGAGTTGCTCTTTGGAATTAACCATCATTCCAGGGCTGTGCCATAAGTACCATTAACTCTTGTGTGCTTTTTCCTCCATTGTGTTAGATTTCCTGGTTATTATAACAGGATACTTTCAGATGTCCAAATCACTTTTGAAATATCGTACCTATGGATTAATTTTCTTGAGTTGCTTCCTCAGACTTAAGTGAGTGTCAGGAGAGGTCAGTTTCTCATCTGAGTTCTAAGCAGTGCTAAGCTGGAAGTATGCTGAATCAGATAGGGAACCCCCTGGCTCCTTAGAGGGGCAAGATCCACTATCTGCTAGTGTCATAAAATAACAGAGCTAGAGTCTCCACGTTCCTTCAGAAACATTGTATCACACAAAACGGAACCAATAACAGGACTAGTTACTGGTCCTGTAAGTATTAAGCCACTATAGTTACTGGTCCTGTAACTATTAGGCCACTATTTTAGCCCACCAATCCCTCCACTAATAGTTTACTGACTTGAAGTTGAACTTTGTCTTAAATTAGTAAACATTGCCTTTTTCTATCCCAGATTGACTGCTTCCTTTAAAACATTTTAAAATAAATTTTGAAGCCAGGGATACGGCTCAGCAGCACAGCACATCGTAGCAAAGCACAAGGTCGTGAGTTTAATCCCTAACACACACACACACACACAAAAAAAAAACACAGAATTAAAATAAATTTTGATTTTTAAAAGTAGTCCTCCAATGCAGCCCTAATAATGGTTATGTTTTCATAGGCCCTCGGTTCTTCAAATCTATTTTGATCCATGTTTTGGGACATGATTGCCATCTTGCTTCAAATGTATATGAGTTTCTATACAGGATATAATTTTTCCTGTTGATGATTGGCAGTGATCAGGGTTCTGGTTCTGGAGTTTTGATAATTGGCAGATGGGAGACAATGCAGATGAATCAGGCAGCCATAAATATCAATCACAGTCAGTTACATTCGTAAAAAGTGGGTATTGGAGAACGTAAAATGATACCATAACCTTTGCTCTCTCAAAGAATAGGATACACGCATTAAACTCATATGACTTCACAAGCTGAGTCGCTGCGCCTGGATTTTCATTTCTTTCTAGCTCAGGCTGAGCTCTTACGAGACTCTCACAGTCCACTGGTTAAGTGGTTTGACCAGTACCCTCTCTCTTCTCCTCCATTTGCTGTATGCATGTGTGTGTGTGTCTATGTCTGTGTGTGTCTGTGTGTGTGTGTGTGTGCTTTTTTATGCACGCTAAAAAATGCCAAGACCTGTCCTTTCCTCACCTCTGTTTGTTTCCTGTTCACTAGAGAAAGTGAGGAGATGAAATTGTAGTGATGCAGATTTTTCTTTTTCTCCCTCTCCCTCTCTGAGAAGTAATCCTGTTGAAAACTAAAATTCTGACAGCACAGTCAGTGACTCCTGCTCAGTTCCTCTGTGAAAGGGGTATTTTCAAAGTCCCTGACCAGGACACAATGAATAAGATTGAAGCTGTTTACTGAGAATGAATTAGGGGGAAAATAAGTGTGGGGATTGAAATGTATTCCCTGTTGCTTCGCAGGACATAAATGCAAAATATGCCTTGGGGAAATGAAGTGTAAAGAAAGCAAAGCATAGAAATTAGATGGCTCTAATGCCATCCATCCCAACTTGTCATATGGTATGTTCTAGAAATCATTTATTATGCAAAATATGAAAGAGGAAACTCAGGTGGTTCTGTTGTCATATCAAATAAAAGCGTAGCAGGTGGAGTTTGGGGAGAGGAGTATACCTTTCTTTAATCAGAGGTAACTGATGGATGACATATTGAAAATGGGTATTTCTTTAAGAGAGCACAGGCATAAGACTTTCTTACAGCGCCTCTCATTCTTCATAACCCATCACTTGCCGCCAGTCCACCCCCGCCACCCTTCCTGTCTTCAGTCTCCACATGCAATTTGCATGTTAGGGTAGGAGGAGGGAAATACACCTGAAAGATAATAACAACACTTCTGAGAAAAGGAAAGAGGAAGATAATCTAAAGCTTCAATGATCCTATGCATTCAAATAGAATTTAGGAAAACCATAAATAGTGTTAACACAGAATCAAGCCAGCTTGAAAGGAAGGAGAGATGATGCATTCTTCAGACCTCCTTTCGCAAGTGTCCTGTGCCATGTTTCTTCTCTTTGGATCTGGAAGTAGAGTGTTAGGATGCGACAATTTATACAGGATAACAAGACTCTAAGCTTGGCCTTTCCATTGACAATTTTGAATTCTGTGTGTTCCATCATTCATGTATTCACATGTTCCCTGGGGTCCTACCCTGTGCCAGGCAAGCTCTAGTGTTGCGAGGTGGCAGGCATCACCACTTGCTGATGGCCTACTGTGTTCTCAATGTGAAGGACAGTGATTGTGTCTCTTGGTCTTCATGGCCTAGCAGGGAAGCGGCAGAGAGAAAGTGCCATGGCAGACTAAAACAAGACAGAATGATGAGGGCAGGTGCTCGGCTGGCACCCAGACACTGACAGTGCTCTGCTTTCCCGTGCGTGCTCAGCAGCAGGGAAGGGGAGGACGGGGCCCGCTCCACTGGGCAGCTGCCCTGAAGGAAGCCTGGGGGTGCAAGGAGGCACCTGACGGGTCCCTAAGTGTGGCAGCTGCATTTCTCCTACTACCAACACGAAGGTCCAGGACATAGATGAATCTCCCTGCTGAAAAGCTGTGACCAAGGTTTAACTGTGCCTCCTCCTCAGAATTATTGAAAGATCTTGATGATAAGTAGCATGTGACTAAATCACAAATAACTTGTCTTACAAGTTTTGCGTTCTCTGACTCTACGCCTGTTAACAGACATATTGATGGAGACCAGGAAAACCTGTCATCTTTATATTTAAATTGTTATTAGCAACTCGATAACTTTCTGTGTAATTCATTCTAATGAAAAAGGGAAAGGTGAGCACTACATTATTGAAAATGTAGAAAGATTCCATGAGACTTTAATTTGTCAATAACTGTTTCAGTATTTCATTTCTCTTTGTGAATAAGAGTCAACATTAAAGAGAATCCCAGATCTCCTCAAGTGTCTCTCTCTGCCAAAGTGGTATATTTTCTTTGTGACATTGAAGAAAAAAAGGGATACTAAATTGTGGCTTGCTGTGTCTTCTCTCCCTGCATTATTTGATTTTACTAAATTAAGGTGGCTGGGATTTTTGACATTGAAGTGAATATGGCTGTGTCACCTTTGGCCTTAACTCTTTCCAATTTCAATTTGCAAACTTAAGACCATGTTGGTTATACAATAACCAAGAAGGTTCCTAGGTTTACCAGATGGTTTTACCTTTTCTGTTTTCCTAACATAATGCAGTAGTCCTCTGAATCCAGCTCTCTGCTTACTTCCTGATGCATTCTTTGTAAGACAGTTTTATAACAGATTGAAGAGAAGAACTAGCACATCCATCATTCATCAATGTTTCATGCATTTTAATGGAAATAACACTTAAATTCTGGAGCAAATTAACTGATATATTGATAAATTCTTATATTTTCAGGTATGCTTAATAATTGTTTTTAGGATACCCAGGTTTTTTTTAAGAGAACTAAAATATACCAGGAGGGTTTAAAATAAAGTCTAAAACATCAACAGGTCAGGAATAGAATACAGCTCAATGATAGAGTACATGCTTAATATACAGGAGGTCCTGGGTTCAATCCATGAGACCAAAAAAAAAAAAAAAAAAAACAATTAAGTGGACTCATTTGAGCACTCAGCTGAATAATATGCTTCTTTTTATGCACCTGTTACAAAACAGCATTCTCCTTATTATCTTGGACTTTGTAAATTTTCCAAAGATTGGAATATCACTAATTGCCATGAAAAAGTCTTTCTTCATCAAAATCTGTGAAGTGCTTAAGCAGGGTACGTCAAAACAATTGGAAAAAATTTATGAATAACCTCTTTGTTTTTTCTGTTTTAGGGGTGAGTTTACTCATACCACATGGCGCCATTCCAGAGGAGAATTCCTGGGAGATTTACATGTCCATCAACCAGGGTGAACCCAGGTGAGAGACAGAGAAACTATATTATGGACATCTTAGATATGTAGTGCAGACTTTTGCTGATGTTATAAAGATAACAAGATATGGTAGGACTAGGTGAGATAGTTTGCTACTATAATATAGCAAGTCCATAGAAGGAAAAATCAGCCACAAAGCCATTGCAGGGAATGAAAATATTCATGGCTTCAGATCTTATTAGTCACTGCTATCAATAACAGCAGATACCAGACGGAAAAGAGTCGGTGGACAGGTCATAAGCATGGCCTTTCCATAAACACTGACCACCCTGCTAATGTTCCTCTTAAAAATAAAATTATCCCTGAAGGTGTTCTTCAGTGCCAGGTGTTATGTAAATTCATGCAGTGGTCGACTCACAACCATGTAAGGTCAGCAAAAGCCCTGCTCCCCATAAGCTAAGAGACAATTTCTTAGGTAATTTTCCTCCATGCAAAATAAATATAGTATAAACTTCAATAGCTTTCAAGCTGAGAAATTTCAGCAGCGTTAAATTGAATTACATGAACAAATACAAATCTTGTATTTTAATAAAAGTAGTTGGTTATTTTCTTAGCACAACTATAATATTTGTAGAAATGTTGCCTTGCTCCACACATGGTAAACCTAGCTCTTCTTTAGAAACCAATTTGTCTCGTAAACTGGATATATACCTCTGGCATTTTTAGTCATAACATCTTGGTTATTCTAGAATAGATTTTTTTTTGTTAGAAAAAAAATGTAAAAGAAAAACACTAGAAAGAAAAGCTGCCAATGAAACAGATGGTTTAAACAGATTTTGATAGCTATTTCTATAAAAGGGTTTGCGAGTACCCAGTGGTTCTAGCTCTCTGCTCTATAGAGGTTGAGAGAAATGGAAGAGAAAATTCTGCCGGAGAGTTGTTGATGAGGTTCCTAAAGGACGTATGTCGTCGTGCTGTGCTGGCGCCTGTGTTCTTTCCTCCATCATGGAGAGCTGGCCGATTTTGCCTGTGTGCTGATATCTAGCTGCCTCCACTTGGCAAGTAGGGGAATCTGAGACTCTGAAAGTTTTGAAGAGTGTGTTTAAAACTCTTAGGGAAGTAGGCTAAGAAGACCTAAATTTAGAATTCTTGAGATGAAAATCACCTTTTTTTAATCCTCAGTTTACCTTAAAAACCATAGCTGTTTGAAATTAAGATCATGGTCAAATGTACATGTGTTTTAAATACATCAGCCTGCAAAAACTCCAGTGCAGTAATCCCTATGCATCCACAAGGGATTTTTCCAGGGCCTTCCAAGGATACAGTATCCCAAAATGGGGGAGGGATTTAGCTCAGTGGTATAAGCTCCTGCCTGGCAAGCATGATTCCCAAGTTCGATCCCCACTACCCCCCACCAAAAAAAAAAAAAAAAAAAAAAACCAATATCCTAAGATGTTTAATACCCTTATATAAAATGACATTGGTTTTTTTCAAATATTCTACACATATCCACATATTTTAAATCATCTCTATATTACTAATAATACCGAATACAATGCAAGTGCTATGCAGTTATTACTCTATATTGCTTAGAGAATAATAAGAAAATAATTCCATCCATGTGTGATACACATGCAGTTCTTTGCAGGTATTTTTGATCTGAGGCTGCCCAAGTCAGCAGATACAGAGCCTGGCTGGATGAAGCAGTATCATCAGCCTCCCTGCATCCCCTCTCTTCACTGCAATTGACCCACTGATCGATCAGCACCTTCTGCTCAAACCCATCCCCAGTGTCTTCCTCATTACATAAGAACCAAACTTGGACTATTTCACATTTTTCCAAGGCACCTAATTTACAACTTTCCTTAATCCCTGTCTCTTACTAGAAGCTGCTGCTTCTTCAGAGGTCAGAGCTAACATGTGCCAAGAGGCGTCAAACATATAAAGACTTAAGTAAAATGCCTTTAAAAATCTCAGAAAGGAATGATGACTTGGGCCACCTGGCAATTTAAAGATGAGAGGGAGAAAATACCTATGATCTTGCCAGAGTCCAAAGTCCAAAATGGACACGTTGACCTAATGGGGTTACTCCCTGGGCCAGATGAGCTCTGCAAGTTCCATGGTAACCAATTTTGTTTATCCATCTCTATTTCGGGTGTGAGTTCATTGCTGCTGTCTAGGAAGTGGACAGAAACAAGACCAATTTATCCAAGACTTTAGATCTGCGCCATGTGCATTTCCCTATTAAACCTTGGTTTAAAAAAAATTGCACAAAGCACACATTCCCTTTCACATTGCTCAAAGCTTTCCAAATGTCCCTGGCTCCTGAGGAAATGAGAAGCCTGTGGGCTGTGGGACATTTAGTCTCCTTGGCAATCCTCCTTCCCTCTTCAGTGGCACCAAACTATGTAGAAAAACACTAAAAACAGCAAATGCCTCTCTGTTCTTTTTTTTTTTTTTTAAACTGGGATGATTTTTTTTTTCCTCTGTGCCAAGAAGCTCTTTGGATCTGTGTTCTTTTGCTTTGATTCTTGTGATTAGCCAGGAGAAGACCATGGTGCCATCTTCTCAGTGTTGTGTAAAGTCCCATTTTTATTTTATGCCCTCTGTCTGGCTGCAGCACACAGCTCTGCTTTTAGCATCTGCGTCTCCAGAGTCTTGTGCCCTCCCTTCTATGTCCTACATTTGAGGATAGGATTTGTTGAGCCCCCATCACATCTTCACACAGAATACAGCAGGATCCCTCAAGCAACAGGTTTATGCTGTGGTTTAAATTGAAGTCTCCTCTGTCTTACTGACTGTATTACCTCTGTTGCTCCTGAGTTACATCCCCAGGTTAGCAAGATGATGGCTTGTACCATAACTGGTATCATTTACCCAGATTCTGTAGACAATTATCTAGGCCAGGGCTTTGTGGAATGAACTGAGATACAAAACAGCCTGCCAGATTGGAACAAGCTTGGATGACTATGCTGTTATATTTTGAGAAGTTTTATGTGAGGTGGCATTTTGTCTGAATCAAATGTACCCTGTCTCTCCTGAGAGGTCCTATTTGCATTCCTGTATGCTGAAAGAGGCTTCTGCATTTTTTTAAAACTGGGAATCGAACTCAGGACCTTCCCAGGCATGCACTGCACCAGAGCTATATCCCTGGCCCTGAGGGCTGTCATTCTGGAGAAAATACTGATGAAGCCATTCCAGAATCATTCCCTGTGTGCTCACTCTCCTATCCATTTGGCTTAATTGCAGCAGTGATCTTTTGAAGGAGAGGCCTTTAGAAATGAAAATAAACTTTAAATAAATGAAAGTACTAGGAAGCTAAACTAACTTTCCCAGGATGTGCTACTCAAGAGCTGAGCTGGGATTTGAACTCAGGATATCAGGTTTCAATTCCAAAACTTGTGGACTGAATGATTTTCTGTAGGAAACTATAGTGAGAGACTATAAAGAGAAAGCTTTGTGAAGCTGCCCTGCAAGCAGGTGTCCCCCAAGTACCTTTGCAGGAGCACTGAGTATTAAGCAAGGTAGGATAAATACAGTATTAAGCAAGGTAGAGAATGAAAGGCTGGAACAAGTTTCAGAGTGCTGAATCTTCACAGGCATCACGATAGGAAGCATTTAGCTCAGTGGCTAAGAGCGTGTGCACACAGGCATTAGAAGCCTTGAGCTCAGTTCCAGGTTTCTCTGCCATTACGGGTGTGACTAGAGGTAAGTTACTCAAACTGCATCTCTACCTCCTCATCTGGAAAGTAACAGTGACCTTGTGAATAATAAATAACATGGTCATTTTAATTTTAGATCTTCTTTAACTTCAATAATGGCAGGACTAGACCCCAAGCAAGATTATTTTCTAAGTAAAAATACATTCTTTACATCAAACTTCCCATATAGCATGCGTATACATATTATTTTCATAGAATTTTTGATAACAAGCAGGGATGAGTTCTAATGCTAAAATCATAATGAAATGGACAGAGGAGCCCAGAGTTGGGAAGAAAAGGGTAGCACTGTAATTCGATGGAGCTACAAATCAAGTGTGCCTTATTTGATATGATTGGGACTAGAAGTATTTCCGATTTTGGAATTTTTTATATGGGAATATTTGCATGTACATAACAAGATATCTTGGGGATACGACCTAAGTCAAAACACAGAATTTATGTTTTATAAACACATAATACACATTTGCCTACAGGTAATTTATACAATATTTTTAGTAGGCCTACATTTTGATTGCAGCTTGTCACATGAAATCACGTGTGAACTTTTCAGCTTCAGGTGTCATTTTGGCACCCAAAACAACTTAGACTTTGGAGCATTCTGGATTTCAGATTTTTAGATTAACCTGTGTCACTGCATTAGGAGGCTTCACAGGAAAGAATAGAAAGTTGCTCTGGGGCCTTGGTGGATTATATAGGCAGCCTTCACTTCTGGGTCACACCATTTTAGCTACGTCTAAAATGATGAGATTGGTTTGATCACTTTGCATGGCCGGGATAAAATGCCCAATATCTAAAATTAAGGAAGGAAAGGTTTATTTAGCTTCCAGTCATGGAGGTTTCAGTCCATAATCAGCTGGCTGCGAGGCAGGGTGGCACAGCACAGGGCAGCACTTCAAGGAACAGCCAGAGCAAAAGGACAAAGAGAAAGCCTCTTTTCCTCCCTTACACTGTACAGAGACACACCCCACCCCACCCACTGCCCCTCACCCCTGCCAGGGCCCATGTAGCACTCACAAAATCCCCTGCCTTCCTGTTGCAGGGATAAGGATATTTACAAAGTAAGGATCCTGGCTCCCTGCCCAATCATTTAAAGTTCTGACCTTCTGAAATTGACAGAAGGTATCAACCATAATAGAGGTGCTGACCAGACAGAGAAAAGGCCTCAGTGATCTCTGCCTCTCCAGCTACATCTTGTCTTGACTCTCACAGTGGGTAGGTGTATGAGGGAGAACAGGGGATCTTTAGCAGTGGCTCCTCCTACAGACGTGTTGCTCTAAATCACTCCCTCCCCAGTCTACCCCAAGGTTTAGAGTTAGGTCTCCTCGTGCACTGCCCCATTCACAAACTGGAAACCAAGTGACGTCCATCTCACACAAAGGCCGTGGCATGAAATGGAGATTGCAGCTGCCGGAAGACATTGCTGGTGTTAAGGCCCAGGCCTCGGCAGGTAGGTCAAGGGAGTGTGAGTGCCCACTCCGTGCAGGGCGCAGTCTCCTGTGTCTAAGGCCTTGGAACAGGCAAGGACTCAACTGCAGTGACTCAAAATACCTCTCTGTTTCCAGATTTTAAAAATTGGAATCTCTTCCTTTTTTCATTTCCACTTAAATCTTTTGAGAGGCTAGATAATTCTGTCCTTTCAACAGGATTAGCAGGTTCTGATCTTTTTTTGTAAAATGAAATTAAGTAATTCGAGCAAGAAAATTAGAAAATCAACCATCTCAGTTCAGAGCTGCTTCCCCCACACAGGAAGAGCAGGGAGGTGTGGACACTACTGAGCTTTCGCCCTCCTCTCCTAGCTCTTTCTCTGCACTCCACCCCACCCCATGGCTGGAGACTGGAGAACTGGACCAGAAAATTATTTTAGGGAGCTTTCTTCTGAGAGGCAATAAAATGAAACCAAAGGCAAACATTCATTTCTTTTTCCAATTACACTGTCATGTGGATATTTCTGACCAAATGCTTAGGGTGGTATCATAAATGTGTAAGGAATCTTACTGAAGAATTTACAAAACTGTGCCTATTTGGAGATTTGGATGTAACTCAGATGAGATATTTCAACCACTTTTGTGCTTTGTTTTTCACTATTAAATGGTATGGCCTTGCCAACAGATACATTTTGGGGTAAAGATTGAAAGGGTAGTGAATGCAGTGATATGAAACACTTATTAAAGGTCCTTAAAAGGTACCATAGTTTTAATAGTAATGAATGAAATAAGACCAAATGCTAGACTAAGAAGACAGAAAAAGCAGCTCTACAAAATGCAGGTGAAAAGAAAAAATTCTTTTCTAGTAATGGGTGCACCAACACTGCAGAGTAGCTTCACGTGGCATTTAATCCCACAGTAGCAGGATGCACAAAATTATAAATACACTTACACACACCTCCTCATATATCACACTTAGCAGAGAATGTAAGTCCTCAGGAATGTCCTCAGACTATTTAAAAGGACCTTAGTTCTTGGAGAATTTTAATAAGCCCACATACATATTCATCTTTTATCAATGAGATTAAAAACATAACCAGAGTTCATTTTATTAATAGAAATGGAATTTTATGATATGGACCTGTTTATTGTATGATTTTATGTCAAGGCAGATTTTTGTGATATAACAAAACATTCCATCCCAGTAAGAGATAAAACTACTAGATATTTTCTGGTTCCTCAGAAGGTAAGGAACCCCCTCTACCTAATACTACTACTACACTTAAGTCCTGTGACCTCAGTTAAAACTTTTCCTCTTGAGCTCAGAATCAGAGCACCCACCTTGGACTCTGCCCTGACACTGAGTGACTGGTCAGGCCACTGCTGTGAGAAGAAAGCTGGACTAACTCCTCCTGACTTGATCTGTATCTCTGTTTGCCTCCCAAGTTTGGAGGACTTCTCAGCAGATTCTGTTCAAACCACTCTGCTTGGGAAAAAAAAAAAAAAGCATTGCCCCTTCTCACTGCAAAAATAATAAACATGTTTCAAAGTAGTGGACTTTGAGAACAGTTTCCATGATTGGTGTGAGGCTCTCAGTTCAGGCAGTAGCCGTTCAGTGCAACATGTAGTTGGTATCGTGAACCGTGATGGGTATGAACTCACATATGCGACGTGGGACAGGAAGGTCATATACACTTGCAGGATCGTGTGGGACACAGTGGACTTTTCTGTTTCCCTGGTATTGACAAGGTTCCAAGATGATTAGAGAGGGAAAAAAAAGAATCAAATACCCTATTAATTTCAGAGATTTGCCAACACTATCTCTCTCTTCTCTTTAGAACCTGCTGAGAAGCAGCGTTTCTTGGCAATGGACCCCCCACCACTGGCCCCCTGTACACACACACATACAGTCTCACACACACACACACACACACACACACACACACACACACACACACACACACACACTGCCCTCTCCCTCCTGACAGTGTGAGGA